>OX422188.1:4581306-5011306 GCA_949130485.1 Agelas oroides
CGGATAGTCCTAGGGGAGACCATAAGGATGCGGGCAATATCAGTTACCTTAAAATGATACCCTAGAAGCATTGTCAGCTGTTCTTCAGGAATACATATTGCTGGCCGGCCTTTCATATGGCTCAAATTCTTCTCATCAACTGCTTCTTGTAGACATCTTACAACTGAACACAAAGCATCAGATAAGACTTCACCATCAGGCAGCAAATCTTCAACAACCAATGTATCCCTGAGTACCAAACTAGCCTGTAGTAGTAATGACTCTAGGAGTTCTTCATCATCTCTTTCCGCGACAGTGTCTATCTCTCTAAGAACACCATCAATTTCGTCCACAAAATCCACCAAATGAGCATGCACTATTGCCATCGCCATCATATCTAGAGGTTCCAAACTGCGCGTGCGCAAACCACGCCCACACTCTTTGAACCTACCTTAGGATGGACAAGACGATTGATCGAAAAGTGTCGATCGCTGAAACCAATCAAACATCGAATCGATCTTCAAAAGCAAAACATCAGTGAAAAATATCGAGAAAAAACATCGATGAAAAAACATCGATGAAAAAACATCGATGTAAAAACATCGATGTAAAAACATCGATCAAAAAAAAAATCGATCAAAAAACATCGATGTAAAAACATCGATGAAAAAACATCGATCAAAAAACATCGATGTAAAAACATCGATCAAAAAAAAATCGATCAAAAAACATCGACAATACAGAATATCGATTGAAAAAGGTGTGCAAAATTTGCAAATTGCACGTGCTTTTAAAAACATCGCTTTTTGTCCACAATTAGACACCATACAGTATGCACCAGCAACATTCGCAACCATGCACAAGCAGACCAGCATAGTTATTTAGTTAGTTATATTAGTTACTTGGAAGTCTTTACGTAGCATGTAGTAGGCTAGCAAAAAAGACCTTTCTATTATGCCACTGCCAGTTACTGCTTATATTGCTGCTGTTGGGGCAAGTATGCATAGTGTGAAATGCATATATACCAGGCCTGTATGTCATCCCTGCATGTACAATAAACATATTGTCCAAGCAATTTGGAAAAGTGGCCAATTAAATTTGATATTGGTCTGACAAATGGCCTACCAAATATTAGATCTTATTTTGTGCTCTGAACTTCCCACCAGATCAACTTCCCACCAGATCAACTTCCCACCAGATCAACTTCCCACCAGATCAACTTCCCACCAGATCAACTTCCCACCAGATCAACTTCCCACCAGATCAACTCCCACAAGATCAACTTCCCACCAGATCAACTTCCCACCAGATCCCACCAGATCAACTTCCCACCAGATCAACTTCTCACCAGATCAACTCCCACAAGATCAACTTCCCACCAGATCAACTTCCCACCAGATCCCACCAGATCAACTTCCCACCAGATCAACTTCTCACCAGATCAACTCTAGTAAAAGTTTATATTGTAATGTGACAATGTGGGATCAAGAGGTGTGCCACTTCAAACATCCCCCCCCCCCCATCAATTACTTTCACATCTGAATTGGTCAATATAGTGTTAGTTGAACTACCATGGGCTACCAAAAACCATCTGGAGAGCTGGCATTCAAAATAGTAGGAAAATCTCTCCAGTTTGAAGCTGAAGCAATGCAGCCTCCTCGAAAAAAGGGGGTATGCTCAAAGAGATAAGGTCCCGATTATTAGGTTTTCATCGACCACCCTCACGAATTTCTTGTGATAGAATTTATCCCCATCATTTGTACTTGCGCAATAAATGACATTAAATGAACAAGTGGCATCATGAGCATGGCAATGAACGTAACATGCCTGTCTAGTGCACAGCATCCAAAAGAACCTCTCTACAATAGCAGATAATGAGCGTTGATCCTCTTGCCATCACATTTGTCAACTTCTTTCATGAGAAATATCTGCCAGCTCTGAGTTCATTTCTGTAGTGTTCATTGTACAAGAGTATGAGCTAGCCTATATATAGCTAGGTGATGAGCAGCTAGTGTGACATCACCACAGTCTTGCTATATACAGTATTGCGCCAAACAAGTGCTCAATTTCATTCATTTGGCTGAAAAAAGTGAAGCAAGTGCGAAGTGATGATGTGGGTGGATTCGTAAGCCCCTGGCAGATAACTTCGGAACCAGGATGGGCACTTCCACACAGTAGATTGAAACATTTAAGCACTTTCTTGTGTGGGTGCTCACCCTGAGTTTTGACGTTTGAGCTGCAAGCACTCATGGGTTCTTGCTCGGAGCAATACATTAGAGCCAGGGACAGTATTGCAAATCAGCACTCACACAACTCACCTGCCCAGCCATTTCTTGACCAATTTGTGATTTCACATCACCCAACAAACCAGTGTCACTGTATGCAAAGAAATAATGGTCATTCATACACTCTAATAACCAGATCTTGAACTTTGAAAGTTTACACTTCAGGATTCAGTGCATATTCTACAGACTTATTAGAGCAATGGTATTACAGTTGCTCTTTGGTGTAATAAAAAGGTGTATTTTGAATGGTGTTGCTGTGGGGCCAGAGATTAATAATCAATTTGTGAACCTGATAAGAATCTATTCTGCTGTGGAGATGGCCAGTATAACACAACAGATATGATTTTAAGCACAAAATTATACACTTGACGGGCAAATGAATCTCTGTTCATAAACTCTTTCAGGATTATTTCACTATAAAGAACCTTGATTGCATTCTTGCTAGTGGTTCACTGTGGCAAAATTAAAATCACCAAGGCCATTTTAAATAATGGTTTTAGAGCAATTATAGTAATGGTATGAGCAACGCACCTTTCAGCAGTACTAGAGCTACCCACTGGGTCATTCTGGGACTGCTCGCTGAGGTCTATCACTGTGTCCACCTGGAGGATGCCATTCAGAACAAAAATCTTAGCATACACAATGTCATTAAAATTACAAGACATTGTGTAAACGTACTAGTTGTCATAGAATCATTGCAAGACGTTGTATAACTAACCATTTCCAGCCTCCAAATAATAACAATTTTATATTTTATAGAGCCAAAATTATTCTTACAACATCCGATAATTTTATGTGGTGTCATATTAATGTCACATGTCATTTTATATGACATCATTAGCCTCCTGCTGGGGCCTGGGTACAAGGCTAATCACAATTGTAGTTTTTATACAATGTCTTGTATGCAGAGGTTTTTGGCTACAAAAGGTGTGATATAAGGAAGAGCATGATGGTTACTGGCCAATGTTGCTCCAGGGAACTTCCCTGAAGGTTGTATTTACTGTCAATTTCTGTTATGTCCTATGTTGTGATCACATTCCCTGAAAAGGCCGGCAATTGCCGGGAATCAAACCCAGGACACCTGGCTTGTACAGCTAGTGCTCTGCCACTGAGCTATGACTATCAGACAACCAACAACTCTCACAATCCTCTAGATGTACTGCACAAGTGGTACTGAATCGCACACCTGGCAGCCACTCAGTATGTGCCGTCAGAACTCCATTAGGAGTAAACTGGAAAATTCTCTCCATCAGTAGAGAACCCATATAGAGGATTGTGGAAGTTGGTGGTTTCACTTCCCTCTATTTTGCCTCAATTTTCAAGAAGTTCTAAACAGCCTCAATCATTATTCAAACTTGTGGCTTGTTGCATGGGTAGATCAAAGCACCACATTTGCTGCACTAAGCTATGGGAGTTGTATCACTTACATCAGAGGCACTGCATCTGTGATACAGTGCCTCCTGCTGTCTGTACCTCTGCAATCTCAGACAGACTGTGAAAACTATTGTTGAGCCTTCCTTGGAACAAACACAATATCTAGACAGGCTAGACTAAACTCAGGCTAACGTAAGCCTCGAGCAGCGCTGCACCGTGTGACCAATTAGCTAAGAGTGTAACTCAAAAAATTTAATGACGATCAAACAGCAAGTGAACACAGCTAGTGAACGAGAGATACAAGTAGGGACAAGACTGAGAGATGTAGAGAAAAAACAACAGGTTAAGTGAGAAAAAGGGGCCTAGCAGTGCACAACAGAACAAAGAAGGTCACCTTAACAACAATAGTGAGGCTAGCCAGTCACAAGTTAACATTAAAGATTAAGGTGAAGCCTAACAAGTGACAAACCTATTGAGTTACACATACATGACATAATAGAGTGAATTGGGCTAGCTCAAAAAATACATTATCCGAGAGTCAAAGTCCTAGCAACTAACATACCGCCGGCCAAGATGGACAGTCTTTCAAAGTCTTGATCCATGTAATGTTCAAGTAGTGAGAGCATGAGTGAGAGAGTTCAAACTTAAGATTCCGAGGGCCAACTTTGTGACTGGGCGAGTGAGGACTCCAGTAGTAGTTTTGATGGTTGCCACACGCACCAAATTGTCCCTTCCAGGGTGCAATTGGATGACTCTGGCCAGAGGCCATCTGGTAGGTAATGGGGAATCATTGCGGAGAATAACAATATCACCAACTGCAATATTCCTTCGTGAATTTCCTGATGTGAGTATCATACTATGTGGACCATCTCTTCTAAAAGTGAAGAAGTAGAGCTTGACAGAGTCGCCAGTGGCGGAGTGAGGAAATAGAATCAGAGTAGGTAAATGAGTTGTCAGGGAGAGCTTGAAGTGGTCGTCCGATAAGGAAATGACCTGGAGTCAATGCTTCAATGCCGTCATCATCACCAGGAAAGGGCACAAGAGGTCTACTGTTTAAGCAAGCTTCGATCTGAGTAAGTAGAGTGGATAATTCCTCAAACGTAAGCTTGACGTTTCCAATGATCTTCCTCAAATGGGTCTTTATTGACTTCACAACAGCCTCCCAAAGGCCTCCGAAGTGAGGAGCCTGTTGAGGAATGAATTTCCAAGTGACATTCTTGATTGTGAGAAAATTAACGATTGAGTCTTGAGTGCTGCTATCACGTAGAAATTGGTACAGATCCTTGATTTCACTCGCTGCTCCAACAAAGTTAGTCCCATGGTCGCTCCAAATCATGGAGGGTATACCACGACGAGAAATGAATCGTCTTAGACAAGCGATGAATGCATCAGTGGTGAGATCGCTAACCAACTCAAGATGAACGGCTTTGACAGTCAGGGACACAAAAACACAAATGTAGGCTTTGACAACTGTCGGCTTGCGTACATATTTGACTAGCCCAGGGCCAGCATAGTCGACACCAAACTTATCAAACACAGGACCTGGTGTCACACGTTCGATTGGCAACAGTCCAAGCATCTGGGGACAAGGTTTAACGGCCTTGTGTCTGCAAGTGACACATTCACGAGCGATGGAGCGTATAACATTACGACCTCCAACGATATGATATCGCTGAGACAGTGATGCGGAGAGGAGAGTTGGACCTGCATGCAGCAGCCGAAGATGCTCGGTGCGAATGATGAGTCGAGTTAGCGGGTGGTTGCCCGATAGGATGACTGGATGTTTTGACTCATAAGTAGACTTTGAGAGCCGTTGCCTACCACCAACACTAAGTAGGCCTGATGAATCCACAAAGGGGTGTAGAGATAGGAGAGGACTAGATGAACTCAATTCTCCTTTCTGACCCAAAGATTCTACCTCATTCAGGAACGAGGTTCGTTGAATGATTTGGACCCAATAGTGCTCAACTTCGAGTAGTTCTTGAGTAGATAAGGGGGGAGTGAGAGAGCTTTGGTTAGCATGGTTTCGACAGTTGTTGACAAAGCGAAAGATCCATGCAGTGACACGTTTCAATCAGTTGTAACTTGAGTAACGATCGAAAGGAATGATAGGTGTCCGGTGAGTCATACTGACAAACAAGGAGATCTCTCTCTCTTCTTTAGGTATGTGATTTGGTTGCAGAGGCAGCTGTTGGGGCCAATCAACAGGTGAATGCTTGAGCCACGAAGGTCCGTCCCACCACAGCTTGTGCTGGAGGAGTTCAGATGGAAAAGTCCTCTTGAGGCACAGTCTGCTGGATTGTCCAAGCCATTGACATGATTCCACTTCTCAGGTGGAATGAGCTCCATGATAGTAGACACTCGGTTGCCTACAAATGTCTTGGAACGTCGAGGGCTCCCATCAAGCCGGTTGAGCACGATGGTGCTATCTGTCCATGCACAAACATGGGAGAGCGGAATTTCAAGGACTTGACACACATGGTGAAGCAGATGAGCCAATAGGTGGGCTCCACATAATTCGAGACGAGGTATCGTCAACCGCTTAATCGGGGCCACTTTGGTCTTTGATGTCACTATAGTGACTTGAACGTTTCCATGAGGGCCAGTCATACGTAGGTAGACTACAGCGGCGTAAGCGCGTTCTGATGCATCACAGAAACTGTGAAGCTCCAAGGAGGTGATCTGAGAAGATGCGTCAAAGTAGCAGCGTGGAATACACTTCTCTGTGAGCAAGTGGAGTTCAGATCGCCAGTTGTACCAGGCATCATGTATAGCTGATGGAACAGGATCATCCCAGTCAAGTTTCTGCTCCCAGCAGCGTTGAAGTAGGATCTTTGCCTTTACAATTGAGGGAGAAAACTATCCCAAAACATCAAATGTCTTGGCGATATCTGTGACGAGAAGTCGTTTGGTAATGTGGTTGTAACTTGGAGACGGTCAAACGAAACTGGTCTAAGCTGGAATTCCATTCAATACCCAAGGTCTTGGTGTATTCTGTGGTATCCTGCAGTAGTTGGATTGACTGAGAGTCTTTCAGATTGGGAGAGAGATGCTGCAAACCAGTTGGCTCACTTGCATTCCATTTGCGGAGGATAAAACCACCCTCGTGGAATAGCTCCTGGAGTTGTCTTTGCAATTCAATGACATCTTGAACTGTGTCAGCCCCAGTCAAACAGTCGTCTACGTAAAATGACCTCTCCACGGTTTGAGCAGCTAGTGGATAGCGGGCAGAGAAATCACAAGCATTCTGTTTCACTGACATGTTTGCAGCAAATGAGGAAGCTGATACTCCAAAGGTGATCCTTGTCATGCGGTAGTCCTTTAATGACTCCTTGGGATCCTTCCTCCAAACAAATCTATGGAGATCTCAATCTGCAGGAACCAATTCGACGGCTCGGTACATTTTGCTGACATCAGCAGAGAGGGCAATACGATGGAAGCGAAAACGAATCAACACATCAATGAGGGGGGGATGAACAGTTGGTCTAACAAGCAGGGTGTCATTGAGAGACACACCAGAGGAGGATTTAGTGGATGCATCAAACACCACTCGGATTTTAGTGGTGGTACTATGTTCCTTGTGCACAGCGTGCATAGGTAGGTAGAAGACTTGATCTGTGGGCTTCTGTAGGTCAGTAGAAGGAACAAGCTCAGTGTGTTGCATCTCAAAGTACTCTTCAATCACATCAGAGAGTTCCTTGAATTGATTTCTTGATCGGAGAGAGCGTTCAAGTGTGAGGAATCTGCAGACGGCTTGAGTCCTAGACTCACCAATGGCCTTTGCCTGAGGTTTTTGTGGCAGTGGCACAATGAATCTGCCAGTACCCGAACGACGGTGGTTTTCCTCAAAGTGCTTTACCACCATTCGCTCTTCAGGAGAAAGATTTGAGTGGTTCTGTGGTTTCTCTTCAACCTCCCAGAACCTACGAAGAAACTCATCGCTGGAAGCGACAGAGACATGGTGTGAAGTGACACTGCAGTATGAGAGGTTGGAAGTGGTGGTTTTCCCTGCAAGAACCCAACCAAATTTGGTTTCGAACGTAACTGGGGACCCAGGTGGTCCATTCCACCGGCCGTACAATAGGACATTAGCATAGATGTCCACCCCGAGGAGAATGTCTATCTTGCCAGGACGCCGAAAGTATGGGTCAGCCAGGTGTAGATCAGAGAGATGAGACCAGGTTGCATTCAGGTGAACAGGTTTGAGAGGTAATTCACTTGTTACATGCGGAATTGCCACGACTGTGACTTCGATCTTCTCACTTGGTGAAGATATGTCGAAACTGACGACAGAATGTAGAGGTGAACGATGAGACATACCACCTATGCCTGAAATCTTGATACTCTGGGAAGACTTAGGCAGTTGCAGAGCTTGAGTCAGACGTTCCGAGATGAATGAGTTGTGGAAGCAGAATCTAGGAGTGCACGAGCCTTGACAGCAGCGCCATCAGGAGAATGGACAAGAATTTGACATGTCATGAGGAGGGTGTCTGGCGTAAATCCAGTTGTGGTATTGGAGGAGATAGCAGGTTGCACAGCAGATGTGTTTGATGAGAGCTCTCCTTGGTCGCTTTCCTTAGGATCAATGTGAATGAGAGTATGTTGAGGCTTCTGACATTTCCGGCACTTGCTGAGGCTGGAACATTGCTTGGAGAAATGACCAGACTTAAGGCAATTCATACAAAGGTTGTTCTCCTTGATTGCTGCAATCGTCTTGTCATGAGACATGGCCTTAAAGTGAGTACATGCATACAATGGATGTTTTTCCGTTTTACACAGAACACAATTTGAAGTAGTCCCAGAGGCGTTGGCAACGAGGGAAGTGGATCTGTTGGGTAGACGCTTCTTGGTGAGAGGGTAGTCATTCCTTGTGCTCTTTCTGGACTCGGGTGAGGCAGATTCAGATGCTTGAGCTCTGAGATTCAAGAATTCCAATAGCTTGGTGCAGTGAGGAACATCAGCTGAATCCTGGCTTGCCTTCTGCCACTCGAACATTGTGTCGGGATCCAGCTTCATCTCGATGAGTGAGGTGATGAAGGAAGCTGACGGTTCCTTGTCCATAGCCTTGAGGGCACGCAGATGTTGCTGCAACACATCATGTAGATGCTGGAGTTCTTTGCCAGTGTTGTCCTTGAGGCTTGGAACTTCGATTATTTTACACACATGTGCTTGATGGATCAAGCGAGGACGATTATACCGTGAAGACATTTCACTGCCTCAGTGTACTGTTCACCAGAGCGAGACAAGCCCTTGATGACATTCTTTGCAGATCCATCTTTCAGTGACTGCTGCAGATAGACCAACTTCTGCGCTTGGGAGAGATCAGCTCGATCATGTATAGTAATGGAATATTGCTCCCAAAACGTCAACCAATGGAGGATGTTGCCGTCAAATGTTGGAATGTCGAGTTTGGGCAACTTGATCATTTTGCTCTCAAGTGCAGGGTTGGTAGTTGTCTTGTCATGAGTGATAGGTGCCTTGACAGCCAATTTCTTCAATGTAAGACCTACGCCAAAGAGCAATATGTCGATATCGACTATGGAGGAGTTGATGAGAGCATCGGACTCCTTATGAGTGCATGATGACATGATATTCCGTCAAGTATCAGAGAGCTCTCTCTGAGACTTGCTCTACCAGGTGAATTTCCTCTGGCGCTCCTGAGAGCTTAGTGAGGGCTGAGGAGATGACAGTGAGTCTGTCTCAGGCTGGCGAGGCTGCGTGAGGCAATCTTGTATGCTGCAGAATCAGCTTTGGAGAAGGATTTTCGCATGAGTTCTTCCAAACGTATGGATAGATTAGCAATGTCAGAATCATGTTGATCCAACTCATCTTGCTCCTTTGTCATCGTTTCGTCGACGTGATCATCATCCGGGATCGCGTCGACGATGCTGTAATGATGAACTTTGAACTCTGGGTCCAATGACTCCAACTTTGCAGATAATTTCTGGGCTAGACTCAAAGTTGAGGGTTCATGAACCTTGGTCTCTAACTCGGTGAGACGAGTATGAGTCTTGTAATGGAGGCTTTCACGACGCCTCTTCTTCGGCGAAGAGTAGGAATTGCTGTTGTAAGTTCTTCAGTCTTGCTCATTTTCGAGGTGAAGGATCAGTTGAGTGGTTGTGCCGGCAGGCAGCCAGTATGACGAATGAGTATGAGACGTAGTTCCAACGAAGACCAATAGACAACTGCTGATACGTTTGCCACATCTGGCTCGAAGGACCAAAAAATTATATGTTGAGCCTTCCTTGGAACAAACACAATATCTAGACAGGCTAGACTAAACTCAGGCTAACGTAAGCCTCGAGCAGCGCTGCACCATGTGACCAATTAGCTAAGAGTGTAGTCTATCAAGCTAGACCCTCTCTCACCCTCCAGAAAAGTGAGAGAGGGTCTAGCAGATGTTATTAGTATGCATGAGATGCTGACCAATCAGATACTACTGTTCCATTTTGAGACAGTAGCAACACCTCGGCTTCAGTATGTAAGACCAATACTGGTGCAGTTTTAAGGTTGCAGATTCAACAAGCTGTGAACTATGAATACTAATAACATCTGCTAGACCATCTCTGTAGGGTGAGAGATGGTCTAGCTTGATAGACTACTAGGAGTGTAGCTCAAAAAATTTAATGACGATGATCAAACAGCAAGTGAGCACAGCTAGTGAACGAGATACAAGTAGGGACAAGACTGAGAGATGCAGAGAAAAAACAACAGGTTAAGTGAGAAACAAGGGCCTAGCAGGGCACAACAGAACAAAGAAAGGTCACTTTAACAACAATAGTGAGGCTAGCCAGTCACAAGTTAACACTTAAAGATTAAGGTAAAGCCTAACAAGTGACAAACCTATTCAGTTACACATACAAGACATAATAGAGTGAATTAGGCTACCTCCATTATCCAGAGTCAAAATCCTAGCAACTAACAGCTATGACACCGAGAATTGCCATAAATCACTCTGTTGCTCAGTTGATTCACAAACTAATGCTTTGCATGAGACATTTTACCATTAATATGCTACTTTAAGTATTTTGCGGTCTTATTCTTGAAATGGCCTTAGCCCCTCCCTCACTTTGTATTGTAGCACTATGGTATATACAACCACTTGTGATGTAAAAAATGTCTCAACTTGCAGCCTCGACCTTTGCTATGTCACATGGGGTAGCAAACTGTGAAAATGTTGGTCTGGAGCCAAGAGTAGAGATGACATATAGTGTTCAAAGCTCACAGGTCAGCGCAGCACAGCAGTGTAAAAATATATCTAGGTTGTGGACGTAGTACTGGAGGTATTGGTCGACAGGGGTGCCCATGAAATGTACCAATCAGATGGAGCTCATAAACTGCAGAATACTATGTATCCCAGGATACATTTGTCATCCTGGGATGTCCCACCACGGGGGAAGCCCATGAATCCTACATGCCACGAGATACCCAGGACACACTGAGATGTCCTACTTAAGCAGTGGAAAGCTGTGACATGCACTGGAGAAATGTTGTGACACATGAAGTATGGGCAGCTCTATGAATACACTTACGCTGTCATTTTGAAAGTAAAGTGGACTGTCAGTTACAGTTTTCAACTAGTTTAGAAACCCTTACATGAGAACTTTTGCTCCTAAATTTGTTTTTTTTTTGTTTTTTCCTTAGATTACTACATTCTTTTTATGGCAAACTTTTGTCTGGGTTTTTGGCAACAACTTTTGTCTACCTTGGTTGAGCAATACTAAAAATGTTATTGAACAACACAGCAAACTACACCAATATTTGTTAGTCAACATTCTTTTTATGGCAAACTTTTGTCTGGGTTTTTGGCAACAACTTTTGTCTACCTTGGTTGAGCAATACTAAAAATGTTATTGAACAACACAGCAAATTACACGTTAGTCAACATTCTTTTTATGGCAAACTTTTGTCTGGGTTTTTGGCAACAACTTTTGTCTACCTTGGTTGAGCAATACTAAAAATGTTATTGAACAACACAGCAAATTACACGTTAGTCAACATTCTTTTTATGGCAAACTTTTGTCTGGGTTTTTGGCAACAACTTTTGTCTACCTTGGTTGAGCAATACTAAAAATGTTATTGAACAACACAGCAAACTACACCAATATTTGTTAGTCAACATTCTTTTTATGGCAAACTTTTGTCTGGGTTTTGGCAACAACTTTTGTCTACCTTGGTTGAGCAATACTAAATATGTTATTGAACAACACAGCAAATTACACGTTAGTCAACATTCTTTTTATGGCAAACTTTTGTCTGGGTTTTGGCAACAACTTTTGTCTGTTATTGACCATTATTGCTTAAAACAGAGAGCTAAACTTTTTTGCAAACATTCTGTTTGGAGTCTATTGTGCAGGGGCATATAGGGTAAGACACTGCTTGGATACATGTCCTTGAAAGAGATCAACTTACAAGCTAATGAACAAGCGAGTGCTGGATTACAGATTGAGAATTGAGGGGCAGTTAGCCTACATGACCCCTTAGAACTTTATGATTGCAATATCTTTGTTTCCTTTCAGTGAAGAATATGGATATACCATAAACTGATAGATGTTTCTTGATATGGTCAAATTAAGTTGTGTATTTCAAGTTGCTAAAATCGGTAACATGTAATTTAAGGTAGATGCATGTATTCTCAAAAATGGCATTCAAATATGGCCATCAAAATTGGGTTTGTGAATTGTTGTCAAATTGATGTATTTTGCTGAGGCTGTAATTGGGAAGTGTAGTTAATTCGTGTTTGTATGTACATGTATATCCCTTGGGCAGTTGGCATTTGTATGGTCGCATTGACACTTGCAAATGCTGGTGAGCAGTGTGAATGGAACTGGAGCTGTCTCTATGTGATCAGGCTAGCTACACAGTCCTTGAACAGTAGCTGTTGAAAATGGAAAGCCAGTGCTCAGCTTTTCTTCAGTCAGTCCAGAACTGCTGAGCGAGGGAGTTTGGTTAGGGCAGACAAACGGCAATACACTGCCCGTAAGAGGAGTGTAGAAACTGCTGAGCAATGTCGGTAGATCGAGCTGGGTGTCTATGCCGAATCCACTCGCCTGTTTAGATGAAAGTCAAGCTGGAAACTCACGCCGAGCTCATTCGCTTGCTCAGTAGTGCTATCCATCATCGAGATTATGAGCTACGGAGGCCGAGATTCACGCCGAATTCACTCGCTGCATGCTTTGCAGTACCATATATTGAACTGGAGCTAGTTCGACCGCTTACTCTAGTCTCGTGCCCCGCCCGCGCGCGCCTCCCGGCGAGAAACGGTCTGGTGAACGAAGTCGAATTTCTTGGGCTTATTCCCCAAAAGCGGTAATGAAATGACCAATGAGAGTGCGAGATCGGTAATTATTACGTAGCACTTCCCTAAATTTGTTAATCTCCATTCGAGTATCCGTACCTTTTTTGAGCGGGTTGGCCGCAAAATGTTTTGATCGTTGCTAGGTTACATTGTCGCAAAAGTGTGCGCTAGCCCAAGAAATTCGACTTGGTTCACCAGACCGTTTCTCCTCGGGAGAGGGTGGGGTCTGGGGACGAGACTACGCTTACTCAGCAGCGATGGAGATCACGTGCTTGTAGCTTGCGGGGGGGGGCCTGGGGGCCAAGAGCGTGACATACTTTTGACATTGCGGGGGCGAGACTGCAACGTGACTGCTGAACCTCGAGTCTCCTATATGTACGTCACCCCTTTACGCCTATGTCACGATTACAAAGCCTCGCTCCACTTCGCTTTGCTCGGCAACTATGTAGCCTGAATAACCTCTGCCTCAGTGCTTTGGAGAACAACCTTGCACTGTTCAACGTACTACAGAGATTTAGTAGAAGGAGAAGACAGAAGCACAATGGAAGCCCAGGTTACAGTTTGTGATTGACTTACTGGGTGGTAATCCCTTCTTCTCATCCACTCACCTCATTGGAGTTCTCTTTTTCTAAATCAGGAGCATATTTGTATTTGCTGCTTGAAAGGCCACTGGATGTGCATGACTGAGTTTGTTATGATAATATGAACCCCCGGCATTCTATACATGATCTCAACATCTGTAACATCAGATAAACATTATGTATGGTACATGCACTAACAGCTGAAGCCAGGCTCTTTCTTCTCCTCCCTTTCAGGCATGGGAACAAGACTAACTTGAAGTTAGTGTTTAAGCAATCAGTAGTCTGAAGATGACTAAAACCGCCAATTGTGTGGTGGTCATGAGTGGCTTAGCATTGAACTCACATGAATGCCCAATCTTTCCACAACATTTGTGCAACTAGTATGGCAAGTGAATGAAAACAGCCTAGTCATCCCCTGGGTGGTGCATATTAGCCTCATATTTACTACTGCGCATAGCCAGTTTATCAGACTGTGTGTTTAAATGTAAGTGTTGCTTAGCCTTCTGGCAACTCGCTTGGCCTCAACAATAGAGATCTTCTACAAAGTCAATTGGCAGCATCTGTCTACAACTCCAGAATACAAATAGCAGTGCCACAGTGGCATTGGTGCCAGGGCTATCTCACTGGATGACAGTTGTATGTGCAATATTGCAAAACCATTTCTATTTCTGGTCAATCATTATTCTGTTGTTTCATGTATTTCACATTTACAGCGTTTTCATGAAAACTGGCATACTCCTCCTCTTAATTCCATTGAAAGTTAGAATAGTGTTACATTAGTTTTTTCCTAAAGGTACAATGTAGCAAAAATCACCTCTTCAATGCAGCCTTGTTCCCAGGCCCTCACCCTGCTTCTTGTAACTTGCAGTATGAAAATTGGGGAGTGCTTATCATACATCTATGGTTATATCAGGGTAGAAAGAGTGAACTTAGGTGAGCATTGTAACATGCCCATGCACACACAGGCATTTGTCTAACCTCGTTCCCTGGCTCCTCCCCAGCTTTTGTTACATAGTGTACATTATGTGATAAACGCTTGGGAGGAGCTAGTGTCACAGTGAGACCCAGTTGTGTGTATTGTACCCAAGGTCTGGGAGTGAAACTAGGAAGGAGCCTGTAATACATTTGCCTATACTGGGTGTACGTATTGTAGATTTTAAGGTGACCCTATAAATAATCACGATCTGCAAGAGTGCCTTGTTCATAGAAAAAAATTCTTCTAGTTCTCTGAACAGCCTTGTTTGGAGAACTTTCTAAAGGCACTGGCATATCTGATCTACACTTGGTGGACGCTTTGGTATTGGAATCAATCCATAGCAGAAATAGAAGACATATGCTGTGGTTGCTGTCACTTGCACGTGACAACAAGAGTTCCAACACATCTTTGGCCATTGGGACACCTTCATAATTTGAAGATGTGCCTTAATTAGAGCATTTAATTTACGGTACTATAGTCAACAACGCAACATGGAGACCAGCTGGAATCTTAGACCATAGATAGTGGATATCTGTGCTTAGACTTACTGAGTAGCTACGCAACAGGCAAGGGGTGGTCACACATATAAGCGGAAGAGACCACCCCATGCCAAGTGGCTGCCTTTCAAATTATGTCAAACTTTGAACTACAAGGTGGTACAATCCAAGGATTTCACTGTGATATTTTCTTGTCTTTGGCATCAAAAGGTAGGAAGACAAAATGAGCTGGTAAAATGGGCTAGTAACTTACGTGAGCTAAGTGAACGAGACTCACCATGATTGACTACTCTGAAACTGTTTCGCGCGAGCCACTCATAGCCTCGTTCCAGCCTGGGAACGAGGCTGTTGTAAGATGATTTTTCGAGTGTCTGGTTTCCGAGACTACATCGTTCCCACATATGTACATGCACAGAGGAGGAGGTAGGGCCCAGGGCCTGAGAACAACAGAGGAGGTACTCTGGAGGAAGGACTGTCATACTATAGTTGGTCCCCCTCAAAAGTGGTCCCCCCTGGGACCATCCACAGCGCTGTAAGTGGTCCCCCCCTGCCGTGGTTGGTCCCCCTCCAGTTGTTAACCACACTACAGAGCAAACTACTCAAACTATGAAGCGTGGGCGCTTATAACTAATTAGCCCTAACACTTAGTCTGCCTTTAAGATTGGCACGATACGAAGTTTGTTTCTTCACTATTTCCCTGCGGGCATTTGCGGAGTATTCAATTCCACAAAATCCCCAAGATAACTTCATAAGTAACAATGGCAAAATATAATAACTACATGTATGTACAGTATCAATTACAATAAGTTATTAAACATAGTTATTGAGTTAACTAAACTATGTACATTTAGGACAAAACCACTCCTTCCTAGCCTGGGTAGGCCTCTATAGGTACAGAAATACAAAATGGAATATGGTACCAAGTTTTACATTCGCTACACTCGATCATCTCTACACCACTGACTTCAGGCATCCTACAAACACAATGAACCTCTATGGTGTCCCAACTTTTTACTTGACATGCATTTCGTCGTGTCTTCTTCACAGGAAATGGTGTCAGCTCTCCTTCCGGCAGACACTTGAGCAGATGATGCCTCATTTTGTCCTGGTCAAACAGGAAGTGTCCAGGCTGTTCTCCATGGACGAGTGCTGTAGCGAAGGCTATTGCAAATAGCCCACAGTCATAACCCCCACTTTGCATTTGCACGTCCATGTGTCTCAGTCTGATTCTGTTTTGACTAGTTGCAAGCAGGCTTGCGATCTGATGCTTTACATGTGTTGACATGGTTGGATACATACTGTCGTACACAGAAACTTCTGGGTGTGTCACACCAACGGTACTAATTGTCAGCCAATGTCCATGGCCATTGTGCAAAATTTGCACAAATTCATTCGACTGCCTAGTACTTCAAAATGAAGAGTTCTTCCCAGTGTTATGCTCTGGAAGCCTGTATTACTTGGCATTTTCTGAAGCAGGAGTTTCTGGGAGGCATCGATGATCCTATCTGTAAGCCAAGCTGTTGGTGTCAACAAGATAGCTTTCTCTGATTGATCGAGCTGGAACAGGTCGTTATTCAACCACTTTTTCACATTGTGTGGTGGGCTTTTGGGTGTGTATGAATCCAGGTTGATGCACACAGAAGGCTTGGATGGCTCTACATGGCACTTGGCTTGGCAGTGCTTAAACATTAAGTCCTTAGCAGCAGAATTGCGACGCGAATGCTTAGTTTCTTGGCCAAACCTTGATTTAGGAGAGGCAGAAAGCTCAGGTGAAAGCAGTAATACGGGCTTGGTAGGCTGTTTTTCATTTGTTGTAGGTGTACTCGAGAAAGGTGCGCCAAAATCACTGAGGTCATGCATCAGGAAGTGATGGGAGCGTGTCATTGCGGTCAATGCTGTGGTCCCCAAAGCCTTTAAGGGGTGAGGGAAACCTAGCAAGATCTTTTAGTGGTGGCATAGGAGGAGGTAGTGGTGGGATACTGTCACTATCATCTCTGGTAGGTGAGTTGGTGGTACTGTTGCCACTGTTGGAGTCGTTGCCGGAATGGGCGCCGCCACGTTGATGGAATGGCTGCCATCATTGGAGTCGTTGCCGGAATGGCTGCCATCGTTGCAGTTGGCAGGAGGCTGGAACAGAATGTTGTATGTGCATGTAAATCGATGCACTATAAGTAATACATGTAAGTCTAGTCTACATTTAGTATAACATGCATGTAGTAGGTAATTGTAGATGAAGGCACTCTATATAGATGCACACAAATATAAAATCAAATAAAATTATATACATACTTGCACTGTCGGAGGAAGATACTGCTTTAAATGTACACCATTCACCCTACTGACAACTTTGGTAGGATTCTTGACGTCTCCTAGCCTATAGAGGCCTCTGCCAAGGGCACCTGAAATTCTGTAGGGCCCAAGCCATTTGTAGTCTAGCTTTCCTCCTGCACACTTTTTGCGAGTGAAATCTTTCTTCAGCACCAGTGAACCTACTCGGAACACGTCTGGGTTGGAATGCTTGCAGTCACACTGTTCCTTCTGTCTTTCCTGTGCAGCAAGAATGTTCGCTTGAACTACGTCTAGTCTTGCTCTTCTCTCCTCCATCATTCTCTCCAGGTCTTCATTGTTGAAGTCCTCCATCACCAACAGCTCATCTTCACATGCTCTAGCCCCATCAAGATCTACTGGGAGCACAGCCCTCCTTCCAAACATCACCTCAAACGGACTGAACTTGGATGACTCGTGCTTTGCCGAGTTGTAGGCATACACACGTTAACTTTTTACTCGACATGCATTTCGTCGTGTAGGGATGGGGCATTGCCTTTATGTTGATCTTTGCTTTTATGCTATCATCCCTACCTTGCATGCCACCCCTACATCTTTTTATGTTTATTTCTTGTTGTAATAATGTTGGCCACCCGGATCCAACCAGTTACATTGTTGCTGCCGCATTCAAGAGTCATATCACAGAATTTGTAATCCAGTATTCTCCCGAATTGCTATTCGGATGCTCCTGCAATATCTCCAAACAAGAGTTAGCAGGAAATCGAGAATTCTGCCCAAGGTGCCTCAGTCTTAGGATGGATTTTAATCGTGGCGTAACCCCAGCTTCTATCGCGTCAGCCACGCCCCTGCGAATTTGCGCACGAATCTCCTCACTGTCTGCATCATCGCAGGTCCCGCCACTTGGACTACGGGATCCACTTTGTTCACCGCGCTTCATGCCCGATGACGTCATACTGACAGGTGACATCGACAATGCAGGCCATGCGCCAGGAGAGCACAACAAATGATGTCCACCACATTTACAAAGAAGAAAAAAAAAGAAGGAAAGGATTACATTCCCTGGCCCTAGCCCTAACCCTAACCCTAACTGTAACACTAAGCCCTAACCATTCGGCTACGAAGCACTGCTGACGAACCCCTGCACTGCACCGCCGCCTAATGTGTACCGCGCTAATGCACCTACCAATATTATTACCGCTACAGCTAGCGCTACATGCAGGGCAGACGACAGACGTCAGCATGACGTCATCGGGCATGAAGCGCGGTGAACAAAGTAAATACCCTTGGACTACTTTGTGCGGGATAGCTAGTGGGACATACGCGACCCTCCGGACATTCGCACTGAGCGACTGCTAGAAGTAAACTGCCCCAGAGTGAGATTATGACTGGCAGTGCTGCGAGCTTCCGGCATCTCTGCAACCACTCCCACTTTACGATTTTATCCACAACTTCCGGTGGTTATCCAAGTCTAGTATAGTCTCGCCCACAAGCCACACCCTTGAAGCTAATTGGTCGACTAGTGCGAGACCAGTCCTGTTGAACTGGAATTGGAAACGAGTGACGACCTTATGTGTTGACTGTTGCTACTAGTACCGCTGTTCGACTCGGAGTTGTGAGTGCGTGTCTCGTAACTTGTAAGGTACTGTCCTACTACTCTTCCATCTGTAGTAGCACTAGAGTTGTTATTCAATCGGTGATTGTTCTCCGTCAAGAGTTTCCACACTGAATAACATGCCTGCGGCACTCAACCGGAGGTTATCAGATCGTGGATTTTTAGGGTGTGACTGCACGTTGCACACTTTGACTTTGTTGTCAGGAGACTATACAGCCAGTCGTGTATCAGGGTTGAGTGTCATATTAAGGTGGATAGTTATGGTTGTTGGCCACTTTTCTCTTTTAGTTAATACAGTTCTGGCAATTCCTTGAGCCCAAGTTTTGTTAGCTGCTTGTCCTGCTTGCATGTTAAATGTACATGTTTGATCGGATTTGCCATTTCTGTTTGTATGAAGGAGAGGTGTGGTACACATGTAGCTATTGTAAACAGAAGCTGAAGGAGTTTCCTCGTTAGAATACCTGTAAATCAGGTCGGTGTAAAATGTAAAAGGCTGTGCGGATGTGTCACCTACAGAACTTGAGTAATGTACATGTAGATATCAACTATCCTGTTTTGTGTGTGATGAGGTTCAGTACTTCCAAGAGGATGCTGACTTCCTTATTTGCCGCTGAGCAGCTAAGTGACAATCCTACTTAGTTCCACGGTCAGTAATGGAGGAAAGAAAGTTGCATGTTTGTACATGTCGTCAATCTAATCTCATGGTTTTGCGATAATCTCAAGTGAAATGAGACTCCACCTGAATTGGTGTTGCTGTGTAACTAGAGCCTGACGTACTGCATGTGCACTCAACTTTAAATATCATTAAACGTCAGCTGACAATTTCAAACTTTTACAGTGGCTCTAGCTGTCTTCACAAATGTCTTACTGATTCAATAAATGTGGAATCCCTCAGCATTTCTGTGGGTGGACGTGTCTGAAATGTCTGTAGTTCTAAATTTACTGCTAGTTTGAAGCAATAAACTTTAAAACTATGCTTGCTGTGTTCCTTTAGGACGTGGGATACGCATGCTAAGGTAATTCAATACCTTCTTGTGTTCTTTACAGGTGGAAGTACAATAGTTGTTTCCACAGCAGTGTATGTGTTCTAAAATCACTGAGATACTTGGTGTATGGGAAGTGGGGCTTCCAAACAGTCACATTCAGGAGAGCAGAGAGAACCTGGAAGAATCATGTCTACTAAACGGTCTGACCTCAGAGAGATTCTCTTGGAAAAGACTGCAGAGATACAACGCCATAAAACAGAGATTGATAAGTAAGGTTCCTCATGTTCTACATTATGCCTACTGTCACAGTTGCACTGTACACTGAATATGACTCAGTGTACAGTGCAACACTGAATGTGAGGCATGCTTGAGTGAGTCTCTTAAGAAATACGTAGCGTCCTCGCATGTGGATATGTTGAACTTAGAACTTGTTGTTGGTGCTAGTTGTTGTCACCACAAAGAAAATTAAGGAGGCTGGTAAAGAGCATTGAGCTGTGTAGATGTGCTGTGCAAAGGGTGACGCGAAAGGGTTTTTGTTATAGTGCCTTTCACTGCAACGCTACATCATGTTAGTTCACAGAAGGTTGGGTAAGAGCATCTTGCTTTTTCGACTACCGTTTACCATAGCAGTGAAACTGCTTCATGTAACTCTAGAACTTATTAGTGCGCATCTTCATCAGCAAGATCAAGTCACTAGCCCACTTCATACTGGAGATATTTGGTGAATAGTTCACTAGCACAACACCCACCAGCTATGAAGTGAGTTACTTAAAATACAATTGCTGTACATTTTAACTGCCCTTCCAGTTTTGTGTTTGGTAAGTTTTGTCGTGCTGTGTTGGATTCTGCGTATCTGACAACCATAAAACACACCCACCAGGACTATCCCGTAACCTTAGTACATGTAGTTTATGTGTGTAGTTGACAAATTTACAGCATACGCAATGAGGTGAGTTGGCATCTTACTGGCAATATCACTGTCCTTGAGGCAGCTTTACTGAACCAGAGCTACCTGTGTTAGTCACCATGCACATTAAGTGTTCAAATGGGCTGACATCGGTGCTACATACCTCATGTGACAAATGGACAACAAGTTGAACTACTCCGCTATGGATAGCTGAGATTTTTCCCCTAGCTTTGTGGTTTTAGTGTAAGGCTTGGCCCATATGTAGAACACTTCAGCCATAGTATATGTGAGTGGTTCATGTAAAATTCAAATTTAATGATTTCATAGAATCACGTGCCACTTAAGGTGGGTGTGGCTGACACCAACTGGGTCTACTGCACCCTTGTATCCTAGGTAACAGGGGTGGGTTAAAAGTGATAAACCCCTCTAAAACTCCTCTTCATGTACTTTTTAATTGATATTTACAACATTATGTAAACAGTAAACAAAAATACATGCATGCAGAAGCAACATAATAACACAGCATTCATCACAGAAGTCTAAAGAAGTCCACATAACAACTGGTGTAGTGTTTTCTGGGGATAAAAGTCAATTCGACTTTTGCATTTCTAGCACGAACCCAGAAATGTGCGTGTTCAGCGTAGCCTGGTCATTGGGTCGTCGGGGTGCTTTTCACTCAAGGCTTTCTAAGTTCATCCAAGCAGCAAAAATTGGTCAAAGCCCACCTTGCACACTTGTCCATACGCGGCTGGAACTACACCCTTCGAAAGCGCAGCGAGTTCGTCATCGTCAACGAAGCGTTCACAGTTCGTTTGAATAGAGGCGTCGTCGCGAGATCGAGGGTGTGGCGACTCCATCAGCTGGTTGGGCGTGGTCATATTAGCAGCTGTACTGCTGGCTTCTCATCCAGGGCAGTCAGTCCAGTCGTACATGCCGAGACAAAAGTTAGAACAACGACAAGCCATTGCTATAAGCTGTTGCTAGGTTGAATGCAGTATCTATGGATGACATATGGCGCATTGACCAATGAGGTAGGATATATAACAGATATACCATGGTTGCTAGGGATTTATCGTTCAAAAACCACACCCTCTCCCTCGGGCTGCACCCTCTGGTTCGGGGTGGTTTTCGACGATAAATCCCTGCAACCATGGTACATGTATAACTATTACATACTAATTAGTAATATACCTGCACATTTTTAGATGAAGAAAACCAACTTTAATAACCGGTGAGTCTTTCCATTGCTGTAAACCTCAAATTTAATAGAACTCAAGTCATGTGACATAAAGTTCGAATTTTACTTGAACCGCCCACATATATAGTTTCCGTGGAGAGGAATTGTCTCAACTGATCAGCTGTGAAAAATGCATTCAGGTACACTTGCTTAGGCTCATCCTCACAATATCTAGTACCATTATGCTGTCTAATACCAGGGTATGATTCAATTTAATGCAATTCCAGGAATTTATCATGAATCAACTTCTAGATAAGCTGGAGTCTTAAATTGTTTAAACTAGGTGGGGTCTGTATACAATTCCAGGAAAAAGCCACTATACACTTGTCTAGCTACACTTTGAACTGCCTTGATCAGTTAGGGAGTTAGAGGAGGTCTGTACACAATTTTAGGAAAAACCAGCTGTACACTTACCTAGCTTGCGAGAGCAGGCCTTCCCGTTTTCACATCAGTATTGTGATTCTTATGCAATGTAAGATCTAATTTATGTAAGAAATTCAATTTCAGGAATTTATGATGAGTCTAATCTAACATAAGGTCACAACCTAATTATTTTTAAGCTTACATATAATATGGTAACACAAAATACTGGAGTGTGGGAAAATTGAGAGGGACATCAGCCAAGTGTTTTGAATTCAGTTTGAAATAGTTTCTAATGATGGCGCTATTATTTGATTTGAGGTGTTCCTAGGGTTGTTAATACTCTTCATGTTCAGTAATGGTTCATCTGTGCTTGCCTGGCTCAAGTCCACTGCTGAGCTGGGATGTTGGTGGTTAACCACAGAATTTACTTCCACAGTTATTTCCTGTTGAAATTGAAGTATGTGTATGACCTTCCTGTGGAAGAGCATCACAACAACTGCCTTATATTCTTATGAACTTCTTTTTTTACTAATAATGCTTGGAGGATAGTGTGTTAAATCTAAAGCTGGAGTTGTTGTGGCTATTTTCATCAGGAGCCTACTTTCTGGATTAGATTGTCGGCTAGTTCATGGTCATGAACCTCAGAGAGCTACCTATGCGTACTTGGTGGCTAGAAATAGCAATATATGTGATTCTCTGTATAGTCTACTTACTAGTAGGATATGTAGTCAGTATTTACAGTTGTCCCATGTCAGTCCTCTTTATGTCTCCTCCATGCCACTTCCCTCCCCCCCCCCCTTCCCACACTCCTCACTTTGATTTAGGCTGAGAAAGCTGGTGTCTGATTTGGAGCACACAGTCAGGAGCCGAGATACCGAGAACAAGACTCTGAAGAATGAGCTGAAGCTGAAGCAGCGTGAGATACAGCACCAGTCACAGCACATTGTGGAGCTCAAGGACCTCCTTGAGAGCTCCGTCAAGCAGTCCAAGCCAACAGACATCAGGCACAGGATGGGTATGTGTTAGCCACATTCTCAAATGTGGAAATGATTGTACAGTGTAGGTACATACATACTATGGGTGCTGTAGTATTTGGTAAGACTGAATCTCTGCTAAAGGTATTTATATAGCAAAATTTTGGTAGGTTTCAATAGAAACTATGTCTACGTATACATTGGGCATGTATCTCATGATAAACTCATATTTATACCCCAAAATGTCAGCTAGAGATGGTGTACGTTGACAGGTCTGACAGTACATGCATGGACACACCAATGATGTCATTCTCTGCAATTACTTAAAAGTTTGTTACTTGAAGTTTCTCAAGAACTACTTGCACAAGAAGTTGGGTTCAAAGCTTCATAAATGCTGACCACCACTGATGATCTGGAAATAATCATTACTGCCAGCAAATTTCGTGCACACGGTTTCACAACACAGCTAGCTAGTTGTTTTGCGCGAGATGGCTGTTTTTTGGTTCCTAGCACACCAGGCTATCAATAGTTATTTTGCACAACACCACCTCTTCTATACCTGACTAATGGCAAACACGTGACAACTTTCAACTTTCTTGGTGTCCGATAATTGTCTGTCTTTACTGCCACAGTATGTGTCTACAGTGTTCCTCGGTACCCTTTCACATGCCATGAATACAACAAGCTGTTCATTTCCTGACGTGCGTAGTCTCGTTCTACATCACTAAGCCGAACTAAAGCCGTTGAAAATTTTTCGTGGGTGTCATAGACCATGAAAATATGCAGCTGTGGCTGTACCAAGCATATAAATGATCCGAAGACACCCACTGTAGTGTATAATAATATTATAACACACGTGTAGTCTTCCAAGTTTGAATCCCAAACACAATTTCAGCTGTCATAGCCGTACATTGATGTAATTACTTACTTATGTAATTTGAAATTGATGTTGTTGTACACCCCCCCCCATTGTATCAAAATGTGCTGATGCTAGGTCTGTTTGTTATAATCCAAATACAGGGTTTGTGTAGGCATTGCATAAAGAGACAATTCCCATGTTACCCTTAACTGCCCACTTACTAGCAGACAGTACAGTGATCAGTAGTTGAAACTATGTAGTTGAAGCCATGTCTTAAGTATCCTCCTTGGACCCCAGAAGCTAGTTTGACTAAGTTAAGGATTTATGATTAGAAGAATGCAGTGCATTGTAGGTGGAATGTGAATGAGTACATCTGTGTTATAGAACACTACCTTGGCTGATTTTAATGTATGCAGATTGTTTATTCTAGCTTCATTTCACTAGTTATGTCTCCATTTGTTCAGCGGTTTCAGCAGCATGGTGATCTTTATTGAGACGCTAATTGTTGCCTCCTCTTATTCAAGACTCCCCATTGGATGGCAAACTGTGAGGCTTACTCTAGCTCCTTTTTACTTCCCTTTATTTAGTGCTTTTAGCAACGCAATGGTCTCTGTCACATTAGACCAGCCTTTCTGCCTTTCCATGGATAAAATCAACTAACATGTGGAAATATTTTCATTGGGACGAGTGTGAGTGAGCCCCCCTTGTGCCAACAACAGCTGAATTTGCCTGTGGATATTGAGTTACTTGAATGCACCTTACGTGGGTACTTCCAGCCATTATTCTGATGCAGATTTGTGACTCTAACCATGCCCACATCTATGTGAACTTTCAGTAGGGTTTCAACTAGTGAAGGTCTGTTCACCAGGGCTCTCACCTGGCCAAAGGGCAAAACTCATTGACGTGGTCCTCATCCTAATTGTCTGGTCCTTATCCTAATTGTCTGGTCCTTATCCTAATTGTCTGTGGCAAATGCCATTGTCTGTGGCAAATGCCATTGTCAATGACTCTCAAAGCAATTTAGCACTCTTTGCTTAGTTTATATTCAGAGATCAGACAGCTCTTAACTTCAAGTAGTTCAAGTAGCTACTAAGATAAATTATATTGGTTTTAGGTGGACCCCGAAGGGCACATTAGAGCCCCTAAGGGTGCAGTGTATAGGCCTAGTGAGAACAAGGCTATCCAGACTGAAACTGCTTACTGCGCCAGAAATGGAACCTCCAGAGAATGGAAAGAGTGTTTTCTAAACCTGTTAGTGCAAGGGAGAGAAATGGCCTACCTGGTATATACTGACTGAGGCTTTTCCACACCCACCCCCTAATCTCACTCCCATCCTAGGAATGAGGCTAGCCGCTACCATGTTCTTTTGGCCTGTTTCTAAACCATCCCACTCTTTGCAATGCCGAGTCTATCATCTGAGGCTACCAAGTCTATGAAAAGGTCTGGTAGAGTTAAATATTCTGCCTTGCCAGCAAAAGAGACACAGCATCCATGATTTCTATGCCATCTTGGTTTCAAGGTGTAAGTAACTTTGCAAAGCCATTAGTGGTAGAGAGTATTAGTGCATAGGACAGATTCTGGGACTGGGTTGGGTTTTCATGGATACAATACCGTAAAATCGGGATATTAAGCACCGGTGCCTATTTTCGAAATTAGCAGCCAGAATGGGTGCTTATTTTCGAGGGGTGCTTATTTTCATGGGGTGCTAATAAACCCATGTAATTTTCTGGTAGCGAGCAGTTGTTTGGGAACGGATTAGCTGTGATATATTTTAGGCCTAGAGCTTTCTCTGCTAATTTCTTTCCAATATTATAGCGCTTTTCTGCAACCAGAGATACAGTCAGCAATCGATCGATCGTTGCCAACCCCTGCCCACCAACGTAAAGTGCTTGGAACCAACGAAGCTATGAGAGGTTTTTGGATATGTTTTATCAAGAGCCTAAATTTGGTTTGTATCCTAACAGCCCAATTAGCAAATTCACTTCTGCTAATTCACTTCGTTTGCACTGTAACAGGTGCCTTTTCATGTGGGGTGCCTATTTTTGTATGGGTGCTTATAAATTATTATGTGGTTGTTGTAATCAAAATGGTGGCCTATATTCATGGGGTGCTTATTTTGTGTGGGTGATTATTAATTGTACCCAAAGTAGCTCCAAAGCTCCATCATGACTTGTGAATGACACCTAAAATTGGTGTCAATAGCAGTGTGCAGTTTGTTTATTTTGTGATAATATTGTGCTAATTGGAGCAAGCACCACACTGTGTGTACACAATAGAAATCTGTCTGCTTAATAATGTTAGCACCACAGAGTGTTAATATTGATACTAAATAGTGATGTTACACCACACCCCAGCTAAGTATACACATCAAAGTCATGCATAGAGACTAGAAAGCAAATTTCTTGGGGTCTGAACAAGGTACTGCACAACTAGTCGAATGCACAACATTGTGGAAACAAGCATGAAGTCAACACAACTGCTGATGTTAGCTCTTGAAATAGTGGATGCACATGTCTGGCTGTCATTCCTGCCTTTTATAACTTTCATTGTCCATGCAAGCTCATCTTGGAGCTAGCTGGCTGCAAAGTTGTATGACAATCTTACTTACTGGCTGCATGTAGCCTGCGACCAACAGGTTTAGCAAAATGATGTACAACAGGTAATATATATACCTATAATATTACGCAAGTTAGTGTGCAATATCACAAGTTATTGTACGAGTAGGCGTGGTATTTTCATGAGCCAAAGGTGAGTGAAAATGTAGCCCACGAGTGCAATATCCGTGATATGCACGCTAACGAGTGTAATAAAGTAACGTTGTCGTGTCTCTTCACCTCACACAAAGTACTGAGCAACTCGCCGTTCAAGCACACCACTTCTAAGTAAAGCACATCATAGTTGCTAGGATACTGTGTAGTGTGATATTACACAGCACAGGAATAGAAAAATACTGTCGTAGAAATATCAACTGGATAATAAAGATATATATATAAAAATTGGCAATTCAAATCACTAGTATATGGGACTCACTGAAGCTTGCCCTAAATATCTGATGTAAGTGGACCTAATGACTCTGCCCTGAGATTGGATGTTCAATGCTTCCTCTGATCATCTTTGTAGCCTCGTTCCTAGGCTCTCCCCTCGTCCCGACGAAAAATAAAAACTATTTTTCGTCGGTGCGAGGGGAGAGCCTGGGAACAAGGCTATCATCTTTGTACAACACTGGTGTCACCATGTGTGTATGGTGAAAGTGATGGTAGATTTTCTTAGTGGGTATATGTCACTGCTGCTAGTGTTTCGCTACTTATAATGATGGGTAGGCCTGCGCTCATTGTGCTTAAAAGTTATCTATTTTCTCTGCTGCAGTTCTTCTAAATTGTGCCTATTTTCTCACTAGGTTTACCTATTTATCTCATTATTGCTCACACTTCGGCTCAGACAGCTAAAAGTGGACACTATGCTAAGAATTAGTATTGCTTATTTCTGCCATTTACAAAACTGTGTGTGTAGTTAGCTAATGTAATCACTGTAGGCAACGCCCCTGATTTTCTTCTTTCTCCAGCATTGTGCTACCTACTTAATTCTGTAAAATTTATGCTGGCAGATCAGGTGCAGGCCTAGGTGAATATGCTCTCATCCACCAAGTCCAGTTGCTACAGAAGCAGTGACGAAAGTGACTCTATATTTAGTACCAACTTGACAGTTGTAACCGGGCTTTTACCTGTCAACAGACTTAAGTCGCCTTACTTCCATGTTAACTTGTGTATGTTCAGTGATCTTACAATCCTGCTTTAATATGTCTTAGACAGATTAAAAACTGTTGGTGACCAGCCAGTGAACTTTACTTGTAGGATCATGAAAGTAGAAATCTGTGAGATAGTACTTATAACAGAAAAACTATCTTGGAAAATCTTTTTGCATGCATCAGGATTTCTAGACTCACTTGGTTCCACCTCACTTAGTGGCACAGCCCCTGTTGCCTCTAATTTCAGTGAAGTTGTCCATGCTCAGTGATTAGTTAGGACTATTTAGGGCTTATTAGGAGTCTGAGTTATGGAAGACCCTAGCCTCATTCCCAGGCCCGTTCGAAAAGTTGGTTTTTCGAACGGGCCTGGGAATGAGGCTAAGACAAACCTTGCTGTTAGAGGTCACTGTTTGGAAATGGGCAAAGTGGAGAAGTTACTGTTATACAGAGGTTTTCAGGTTACTTGTCAAACTGCACAAGTGCCAAATGCAAAGTCCACTTGTTTAAACTAACCACTAATTAAATTGTTACACAGCAGGCTTTAGTGAACAGTGTTAAATCTGATTAGTGGTTATTTTACAAAAGTGGACTTTGCACTTACAGCTTGTCCAGTTTGACAAGCAACCCGAAAACCTCTGTAACTGGACCTATCAAAGAAGTTACTGTAACATTATAACTGGACCTATCAAAGCCAAATGTCCATGAAGATGTATGTTAGTGATATGAGATTCCCAGGAAATCAGGTGCATATGGACACCTAGTCTCACAAGCCAGACCCACTTCCACAAAAAAGGGAAGGGTCTGGTGAACTGTGTGTACTAGGTGTGTCCCACCGGAATGCAATTAGCTAGATGACGTAACCGGATATTTTAAAATAATGCACTCTTGAAATACCTGTTGTGAAGTGCGCGCACTCTCTGAGAAGTATAGTCAAAGTGTTTTTACAACTCCTGTAGTAGCAGAAAAGATATCCTAGCTCCCTGTTGCCGTATTCAAGATTGTTATTGCTACTCAAACGGTGATGTAAGGTGTCATGTGACAAGATACTGTAATGTGATTGGGCCACACCGTATGGTGCGGTGGGACACTGCTTGCATATGCAGTTCACCAGACCCTTCCCTTTTTTTGGTGGAAGTGAGTCTGGCTTGTGAGACTACGTAAACACCATGCTTGCCTCTGTTCTCTATATGTAATCACACTAAGTTAGCCTGCAAATGTGCCTATGGTTACTCAATTTCTCCTCACATGTGCAGGTATTTCAGCAGAGCCACTCGGACGAGGTGCTTTGGTGGAGATAACCAAGCTACCAAGGCACAATAAGGACCTAAGGTGAAACTAGAGAAACTGGCATGTGCAGACTACTCCAGCAGAAAAGTAAATGACTAAGCAAAATAAAACCAGCATCACAGGCACGATTGAGGTGTGATGGGAATTTTGATAAGATGCAAATTATATTCAAAGCGATAACCGGAAGTTCCGGTCACACCCCTTGGTGGGAAGGAAAGTGTGGCACTGTCCAGGCGAGAGAAAAAGCTGTCGCAAAAACCACGGAGCTGGTCGCTGCCTTGGGAAGTTCTCTTTGTTAGGTAATGTACGGCACCTTAGCGTACCGTAGTAAATACCTTTTCCGGGACTGATACTTTCCAAGGCTACCAGACCAGTGTCAAAAAACCATCTCAATAGAGTGCAGTACAGTTCTTTCCCACCAGAAGGCGTGACCGGAACTTCCGGTTATCGCTTTGAATATAATTTGCATCTTATCAAAATTTCATCACACCTCAATCATGAAAGCATCTATAGCTAGATCTGTTAAATGGATTGCCTGTGATGCTGGTTTTATTTTGCTTAGTCATTTACTTTTCTGCTGGAGTAGTCTGTTGTTTTGATATGTGTTTAGCAAAGCCAAGTGGATTATGCGTTGACCCTTCGTTTTCAGAACTGATCACCTTGTCTGTCTCTCTACCTGTGCAGGTCCAAAGAGCTGATCATCAAGGCAATTGACGACAATGACTTTTTGCGTAATCTGGATTCCGTGCAGATCAACGAGATTGTGGACTGCATGTACCAGCGTGAATTCACCAAGGAGCAGTACATCTGCAGGGAGGGCAGTGTTGGCACAGAACTCTATGTCATTTCAGGTACATGTGTGTGTGTGTGTGTGTGTGTGGCTTAGTGAGTACGTAAGCATATGCTTCTATCCGACTGGCTAAGAACAGCTAAAAAAAGTGCTGACAAACATCCAGGATATGTGACTCTATAAACAGTTGAACATTCCATAGAGGAAACCAAATGAGTAAGAAAGTGCAGTTATACACAGTTCTATAGATGTTGTACAATGGCAAGAGCCCATGATGACGTCGGTGTGCTGCTTCTTTTAACACTGTGCAGTAACACTTCTCAGTGCAGGGTATGTATGCCTTACAGCTCACATGCTTGTTGTAGGGTGGGGATGTCACATACTCCAACCTGTTTGGCAGGGAGTATCTGCCCATCATGTTGTACATGCTGCTCAAGCTGTGATTTGCTCATGGGCCTAAAGTCACTCTTCACGCCTCTCTTTCTTCTTTGTTGATAAGCTTTTCAAAGACTAGAGATACGGTTGGCAATTGAGTGGGCATTACCAAGAACCCACCTACCAATACATAAAACTAGGTAGTATATACCTGATTGCTAATTTGTGGTTATTGCTGAGTGCCTTAGCATGAAACTACTATATAATCTTGCAGTGTAGGCTGTCCTTGGTTGGCAGGGTGTGGCTTGGGCACAAACATCCGGTGCTTAGAACTGCAATTTAGAACCTCCAGTTTACACAAGTTGTGTACACTAACATAAGTTTATCGCCTCCAATGCTGCAGCAGCACTAGTGGTCTCATTGTTTCATACATGAGCTGTGGTGGAGGGGCCAGCAGAGTGTAGTCAATGTCTTGCAAGACCAAGAAAGCCAGGGCAAAGAGTGAAGTGAAAGACAGCAATGGTGAAGTTACACCATGCCATTTTGGTGCTAGGTGAAGGCTGTGACACCTTACTAACGTCTTCAAAACTCCCCAAAGCATGCTTTGCCACCTTTCATTCACCCTGCCTTGAACTTAGCCTGGTACCCGGCGTGCCAAGTACGAAGCTATCTTGAACTCTGCACTCCTCAGTCTTTGACCACACCTATTTACACATTGCCAGTGCAAGGCTTACTCTGTGCATGCATATACCTAGTATTCTAGTAACCACACTCCAAGTAGGAAGAACTGAAAAGCCACTACAGGGATATGACTCCAGATGGTGCAACAGGAGTACGATAACACAGACAGCTCATGGGTATCCAGACAGGATGACCATATCTGTATTTGAGTTAGGTAGGAGGTAGGAACACATGCGAGCCTTGTGAGAGACGTTGATTGATGCTCTAAAGAAATGCCATTGTCATCAAAGTGGCTGTGAATGCACTTGATGTGCTGCAGTGCATCAAGCCCGTAGCTAAGTGGTGAAGCATCCAAGTGAATGTACCTCAGTGTGGCTGTGGTTGATTGATAATCTGCTGTCAGAAATTGGTAAATAGTTTGTTCACAGTGTAAAACTTTATAATGGAACTGCAAATCAGGATGACCTGTATCTGGTCACTAGTGTCAACATTTTTAGTCATTAGCAGTGTTTAAAAACTTGTATAAGATTCTGCCAAATCCTGTGTGATCATAGGTTGGTGTCAAATATGTAGCCCTGTGCAGTCGGCAAGGATCAGCTCTCAGCCTTAGCACTTGAACCATAGATACTTTAGTGACAACGTACTCTACAGTAGTAGATGTGGTCTAAACAGTCAATACTCTTGTTCCTGTTTAGAGGGAGAAGTACAGGTGACCAAGGGGGGTCACCTGCGTGGAACTATTGGCCTTGGGAAGGTGTTTGGGGAACTGGCCATCCTCTACAACTGTACCCGCACTGCAACCATCAAGGCTCTTTGTGATACCAAGGTATCTTTACTGCATGATGGTTGTTTTTGTGTCTATAGAAGTCGATTCACTGTGTTTTCCACCTCTTCCAGGCGTGGACACTGGACCGAAATGCTTTTCAGACCATCATGATGAACACTGGCATAATCCGGCAGTCAGAGCATCTCAACTTTCTCAAGAGGTGAGTGAGGTGATCTTCTTTGAAAACCATTCAGTTGAGATTACATGTAAACTCACACTGCACAACATTATCACTAGTTTCGACATGCTTTATTAGCCAGAGCCTTTGCATGTATGATCAAACTGTTGTTTGATTAGTCCACACTTTAGGTCCACAATTGTGATCGATCATTTGTCATTTATTGCATCCATGTAGTGTTCCTGAGCTGAAGTGCCTGACTGAAAAGGACCTTGTAAAGATTGCTGATGCCCTACAAGAGGTATGTGTTATGAAATGCTCAATTTCTCTTACCAGAGTGAGTGTGAAAATTTTGACATGCATCACACTAATAATTAGTAAGAATATTGAGGTTACATGTAGACTGAAAAAATGAGTACTGTAAATCTGACAAAATTCAGTGTTAAAACATTTTAATTGGTGGGGACAACACAGAAAATATAACAACAGTGCAAAAATAATAAATAAAAACACAAAACTTTCTGATTTTCTTGCAAGCTAAGATGGGTATGAAGGAGCAGCTATAGCACTATGTAATTCATGTTGATTCAAAGCTACGATCATTAGTCTGTCATTCTACTCATCTGCCCTCACAGTGATTGCTTATCACACAGTATAGTAGTAGCCTCGAATGTAACAAACTCTTGCAAAGTAATTCATGCCAGCAGCAGCCCTCAGCCACTCTTGAAGGCAGTGTTATGTGCTTGCTGTTGGAACGTTGTGTAAATCTTTCAGCATCAAAATATTTTTGTAGCCCATTCTACGAAAATACTATGAATGATGGAGGAAATGGGGAAATAAGGAAAGAGGAAATAAAATGTAATGCTGTATAAAGTTTTCAAATACACATATACAAAACAATGAGGGGTGGAATGATCAAAACAGTCAACCTGGGAGGGTACCAACTACTGCCGCAGTGTTCCCTCGCTGGATTGCCACAGCAGCTCTTTGTAGTATAAAATAGAAAGAGCGGGGGTCTCCAGATCCAAATTTAGTCCATTGGCCGAGCTCTATGAATGAATATTTTCTGATTTATGGTATGTTATTGCTACAGTAGATTGGATTTTTTGCACTTGTGATAATGTGCAAGAAGCTGTCACTAATGATAGATACATGAACAATCAATGAACCACATCTCCCTTATAAAACAGGCCTAGATGTTATGCAAAGTCACCCACTGTGAAGGACGCGTTTCGGCCAATACCAGGCCTCATCAGCTACGCTGGGGTGACCGGGAGATGAGGACTGCCATATCATGCACAGAATGCAGTCAGGTGGCTGGCCTTATTCAAAAGTCAGTAGAGACTCCTCGAAAGCACCGTCTCTTCGTGCAGCTGTTCTTCGTGCAGCTGTTCTTCGTGCAGCTATTCTTCGTGCAGCTGTCTTTCGTTTGAAGATCTTACGTAGCGATCGTAATCGTTGATCGTTACGTGTTATCGGTGCGTAAACGCGTGCGTGCGGGCGTGCGCATACATACAGAGGCGCTGGAGGTACCAGAAGTATTAATGGCTAATAAGGCACAAGGCAAACAGTGTAAGGCAAACAGTGCATGTTTAAAGGCTGTGTGTGCATAAATGTGCCAAGCCAAGTAAACTGCATGTTCAGGCTGCGTTAAACAGTAGGTAAGGCAATGCGTTCAGTAATAATGTTTTTCAGGCACCTCCTGTACTTCTGTAAAGTCCTGGGGGTAGCGATGCACAAAAGTCTTGTAGGTGCTACAGAGTTTTTGATATAAGTATCCCTGTCTAAGTAATGTAGTTGTGAGTAGTTTAGATCTGTACATGTACATGAACTCACATACTCATTTCATTACTATGTACCCTTTGGATTGATGCAATTGCTAATTACAGGACTACTATCATGAGAATGAGTACATCCTGCGTCAGGGGGCCACTGGAGATACTTTCTTCATCATCAACGCTGGAAGAGTGAGTAATACCAGACTCAACTTTGTGTGTGTGTGTGTGTGTTGTGTGTGTGTGTGTGTGTGTGTGTGTGTGTGTGTGCGTGCGTGTGTGTGTGCGTGCGTGCGTGCGTGCGTGCGTGTGTTGTGTGTGTGTGTGTGTGTGTGTGTGTGTGTGTGTGTGTGTGTGTGTGTGTGTGTGTGTGTGTGTGCGTGCGTGTGTGTGTGTGTGTGTGTGTGTGTGTGTGTGTGTGTGTACCTACATGTATGTGTGTGTGTGTGTGTTTGTGTGTGGATATTTTAGTAGCATTTCCTAATATTTGAAGAGATCAGCCATCTCACTCTCATCCCCAGACCTCATCCAGTGCATACATATATTGCTTTGAGTATAATACTGAAAACAATCCTCACTGGGGTTTTTGTCTGGGACCGAGACTACAGCTATCTACATAGTAACCAATTTGAATGCTGATACAAAGACCATCTTAAAAGTACAAAATTAACTGAGCGTAAAGCAGTAAGTGTAACTATATACCCCAAAAAGAAACGAGAGTAGGTCAACCATGACATACCTGTAAACAGGTATAATCCTGTAGCTGCAGTTTGTTGGCAGGTACATATGATTAGTGGTGTCTGTGTATTGACTCCTGTTTCAGGTGAAAGTGACACGTTGTGACACACCAGACAGCCCAGAAATCACAATACGAGAGCTGAAAAAAGGAGATTTCTTTGGAGAGAAGGCCCTGCTGGGGTAGGTAGTTTACAAGCATGTACACGCACCATAGTCTCGTGAAAGATCACCCATGGGCGGAGCACCTTACAAGTCTGCCAAAGAGGGGGGTGGGTGCTCTTTCGAGTGTTTCTGCTTTTTAACTATGAAAGAGTGCCCATGTCATGTTTACAGCAATTCGATGCCCTCGAAGCAAATAATTGGACAAACAGTAACGCACAATGGAGCCACAAGCAGGCAGATTTGAAGTCAAGTCCTGACGGCACACAATACTCTGAATGGAACCACATCAGCTCATCACCGTGAGCATGGTGTAGCCTGCTGTGTGCGCCGCATTAGCTACGTGCGCTACCCAAAGCTGCCTCATAATAAACCTTCGGTGAAGTATAAGAAAGAGTTTCTTGCCTTGTGCATAGCGCTTGATGCTGTACTTCTCAAACTCCATGAGTGCACTCCGTTAGCCATGCAAAGCCTGCTCCAAGGTGAGTGCTCATTTGAGTGAACTTTGACCCTGTGCAGCAAATTGGGCCCAAAGTAGGGGGTGGGCACTCTTTCATGAGACTCTGGTAGTCAGTATGTATTATGTGCAGTAGCAGTCTAAGAAATTGTATTGTATACCAGTGATACAAAATGATTTTTTCCGATTACAGAGATTCCATTCGAACTGCCAACATCATAGCAATCACTGCTGTTTCCTGCTTGACATTGGACAAGGAGTGAGTAAATTATGTACCGTGTTGTATTCTGCAACTGTGTATACTGTGTTGTAATGTCTGTCAGTGAAAATGGTGCGTGTAGGTGGAGCTACAATGTAGGAGGGAGAATGAGTCCCTAGGATGGGGATCTAAGCTAAACACCTGATTATTGATATGTCCTTTCTTTACTCGATCTTTGCTATCTTACAGCCACTTTGAGCAGCTGATAGGAGACCTAGTGAGCAAGCAGTACCCTTCAGAGGCACCTGTCACACGTCCCAAGAGGTATGAACACATATCCAGGTGGTATTTTACTAGGCAGCCAGTAGACAAGAATGAGGAAGAATGTGACTAGAGGCACTAAACCCTTCATCTTGTGTGTGCTATCAATCAGCCTGTAGTTGGACATGTGTAGACTGCCATGCTAACACATTGAAGACTTCAGAGGTTTGTGGCAGAGGTTTATGCACAGGCTTCACCTTCTCATGGGGAACCAAGTTGGGTCTGGTGAACCAAGTTGGGTCTGGTGAACCAAGTTAGTGCATGCTCAGATGTAACTATGGTCATGAGACTAATATAACCAAGCAATGTTTGTACTGCACCCCACGACACTGGGGTTCAGTGCTGCAGTTTTGCCTATATCCCACTCAAGAGCGCATGATGACGTCATTTTTATTTGGGAGGGAGGAGGAAGAGCGTGTAACTTCCTATTCTGGCCGTGGTGAAAGCAGAATCTCCCGCGTGTACTATAAATAGCACATCCGGTCGAGTTGAAGCTAGTGTGCGGGTGAAGCGTGAGTAAAAGTAGCTGCAAAGCAATCGAGTTGGAGGCTTATTGGTTGGATAAGGACCGCGTGTTACCCAAAGAGAAGCTCAAGAGTTTGACTGAAAGGTTATGCGGCCCTTTTCGACTGTCAGGCGTGGATAGCATCGTAACACAAAGTTCCTCGCGTCAGGAAGGGCCGATAACCGTTCCTGTGTAGGTAAAACTTGCCAGGTAAGCTTGGAACGTTCACATCTTGTTGACTACGAGGGTAACACCGCGTTGTGAGGTCGTAGATCGTGGAACTTTTTAGTACACGCGGGAGATTCTGCCTGTTTCGAATTTTTGCCAGTTACACGCTCTTCCTCCTCCCTCCCAAATAAAAATTTCGTCATCATGCGCTCTTGCCCACTATATAGGTGTAATTAGGTGCCTGGAGTCTCCTTGCTCTTCCTGCTTCTTGTTATCAACCATTGTGACACTAACATGTTGGGCAAACAGTGAAAGTGCCTGCATGGCTTCTTCCCTTGCCATGCACACAAGTGTGTGTCCACTGTACATAACTAGCTATCAAGGAAAGAGGAGCAATCTTATAATAGTGGCAAGGAGTAATACTCTGTATATGTAATTACAAATACAACACAAAATGTATGACTGCAGTCTACAATGGTGGCAATTAAGGCCTAGGATTTGTATGTATTATATTATCCAGTTGATATTTCTACAATGTGTATTTTCCTATTCCCATGCAATATTAGCCTCATTCCCAGGCCCCGCCCAGCTTTCCGTCGCTTGCAGTACGGAAAAGTGGGGGGAAAGCGACGGAAAGCTGGGCGGGGCCTGGGAACGAGGCTAAATGTACAGATGTTATTGCATGGGCCAGGGCTATGTGGTATCCTAGCAACTATGATGTGCTTTAATTAGAACCAGTGCGTTTGAACGGCGGTGTACTTTGTGTGAGAAGAGAGACGACACTGTTGTAGTATTGGATAATAAATATTACACTCGTTAGCATGCATATCACACGCTAACTTGTGTAATAAGGTATATATACTGTATGTCTGTGAGTTGTGTACTTACCGTATTGCCCTGTGCAAACATGCACCCACTCTTGTGCAAGAACTGACTCTCCATTTCGACCGTTTTCTTCTTTTTTTTGTGGGGTCTACCACCTACCATGTAAATTTTTTGCATTTAATTGTGGTGGCTAGAAACATCAGCTAGTGGGACTGTGTATTTGTTTTGTTGCTGAGATCATGTAAGTAGCATTGACTATTCAGGTGCCATGACATCTACCAGGTTCACGTACCGGTACACCTGTTTGTTCATTTTAATGGCACAGCTTCACTGGTGCGATTGCTGTGTGAATCTGCCAATTGTACTCATGTTGTTGCTTTGGGTGTGCTTCAGCTTTCTGTTTGCTATGCTTCAAGTTTTTGCAAGCCTGTGTGGTGTGACAATCTCAGAATGAGACTGCAACACGGCTAGCTCTTTGTTGAGCTGGATGTTGGGTACAGGCGATCACACAGAGGCAGTTAAACACTTTCTCTGTGTAAGCGCCTACCTCCAGTTTTCTTTCTTTTTGCTTGAGCTGTGAGCTCCCATGAGTGCTAGCTAGGAAAGTATGATCATATCTTCTGTGCTGTCCCCCCTTACATTCTCCCTCCCAGTGAGGATGAACCTGAAGATGACAAGGAGCATGCAGATGTGACCCTGCGAGACTTGGTCAGGGTGGATACACTTGGCATGGGAGGATTTGGAAGAGTGGAGTTGGTATGTATAGGGTTTGTAGTGCAGTCTAACCATGAGCAGTCATTACCCTGTGAGAGTGTTGTGTTTCTGAATGGTAGTTACTGTATGGAACCTTATGCAAAGAGAGAGAGAGAGGGGGGTGTCCATGATCTGAAGGTGTTATGCTCATTTCAATCTGATGTTGTCTTCTCCATTAGGTGCAACTAAAGTCTGATCCAAGCAAGACTTTTGCGCTCAAGTGTCTTCGTAAAAGGCACATTGTGGACACACGTCAGCAGGAGCACATCTTCTCTGAAAAGCAAATTATGCTCAAGGGGAGATCCCCTTTCATTGCAAGGTAGAGTGTGTCACTGTATCAGTGAACTTTGTGTCTGTGTCTTTGAGTTTATGAGTGGATATGTATTAGTATGTATGTCTGTGAGAGCAGGATGTATGTATGTAGCATATATTCATATTTGCTCCAGGTTGTACAAAACCTTTCGATGTACAAAGTATCTGTACATGATGCTGGAGGTGTGTCTGGGAGGAGAGCTGTGGACCATCCTCAGAGACAGGTGGGGCACCTATAGGTGTATGTGTTTGTGTCTCACTTGTTTCTTTGGTTAAATGACGGAAACATGTTATTGACATGATGTGTACATGTGTTAATTGCCGAGTGCCTTAGCGTGAGGCTACTAATCTTGCAGTGTAGGCTGTTCTTGGTTGGTATGGTGTGGCTTGGGTGCAAACATCCATCCCACTTAGGACTACGATTTCAGTCATCAAGTTTATGCAAGTTGTGTATCGAGTGAAAGTGAGGGCAAAGAGTGAAGCAAAAGACAGTGATGGTGAAGTTACACCATGCCATTTTGGTGCTAGGCAAAGGCTGTGACACCTTACTAACATCTTCAAAACTCCCCCAAAGCATGCTTTGCCACCTGTCATTCACCCTGCTTTGAACTTAGCCTGGTACCCGATGTACCAAGTACGAAGCTATCTTGAACTCTGCACTCCTCAGTCTTTGACCACACCTATTTACACATTGCCTGAAATCCCAGTGTGCCACTCCCTCCTACCTCCCCTCCCCCTTGTTAGGTAGAGTCTCTCTTCATGTAGCTGTCCCTCAAAATTTGTAGTGATCATCATCACGTTTATCGATGTGCAGGTGGGTGTGTGTACACATGCGCATGTAGAAGCACCAAAGACACCAGTACTAATGATAATTGCATGAACTAGATCTTATATGAAAATACAAATGAAGCATAAATGTGGCAGAAACTACTGTGTGAAGGTTGGGTGGGACCTGCAGTTCCGTTGCCATTGGCTCAGTGGCTTAGTGGTGACTAGATTCTGAAGAAGCCTACCTTTCTTGAAAAGTTTTGTGCTTCTTGTCTGGTCTTTTAACCTTAATCTTTTACCCACAGAACATCTTTTGATGATAACACCACTCGTTTCTGCACTGCTTGTGTGGTGGAGGCCTTCCAGTACCTCCATGACAGGGATATTGTCTACCGAGATCTCAAGGTGTGCAATATACGTAGCATGATCAGTACGGAGCATGATCAGTACGGACCATGATCAGTATGGACCATGATCAGTACGGACCATGATCAGTACGGACCATGATCAGTACGGACCATGATCAGTACGGACCATGATCAGTACGGAGCATGATCAGTACGGACCATGATCAGTACGGAGCATGATCAGTATGGAGCTTTATTTATGTACTGGCACCATGTTGTTTCTTTTCCACAGCCAGAGAACCTTCTGCTAGACAGTGCAGGCTATGTAAAACTGGTAAGCATTAAACAATAGCTAGGGAGGTTGTGTAATGTTGCCCAACTACAGCATTGGTATAGCCAGACCTAGGCCTCATTGATCCTGAGAGAGTTTGAAATTTGAAACCTTTTCTGGACGGGAATGCCCCAGATCACCCTGGAGGCCTAGCTAGATGTGTCTGTGCTTAATGTAGAACTTCTAACTCTGGAACAATGTTGTGCCTGGGTAACTTTGGGAACTGGCTATGCTACTGGACTAGAGAAAAAATTTAGTTAATAGGTTGGTTTCTCAACAAGGTCTTCGCCTTGATGTCACCTATCAGTCAATCCTTAATATGCTCTTGGTATGAACAGTGTTGTGTATGTACTCATGACTTTCCTTCTTACAAAGATACCAGACTCCAGATGCTGTATGATAGTGTTTGTTCTCATTGCCCTATAGTTTTTTCTTGATACAAGTGTGCTATCTTTCTAACATCATACTTAGAGTAGTTCTGTTGTGCATATCAGTTGACCCCACTGGCTATGCATTCTTGATAAGTTAACTAGTGCCTTCATTTCCTCAAGATGAGATCGGAGGTGCCCTGCCTGTCTCTCATACTATAGGGCTGCCTTGTAGACTGAATGCTTGTCTTATTGTTCCCTGTACAGGTTGACTTTGGTTTTGCTAAGTCTATCGGCCCAGGTCGCAAGACATGGACATTCTGTGGAACTCCTGAGTATGTGGCCCCAGAGATCATTCTGAACAGGGTACGCATCCCAATACCTTGTGGACATTTCAGCCGTCCTCTAATAACATACCATACTGTTTCAGTGTCGCACTATCATGAGGAGTGGCTGTTAGTGCATCATGCACTGTATGTAAGACTAGCGCCTGTGTTGTTATTCTGTTTAGTGTCTCCCTTTCTCAGGGTCATGATCTTTCAGCTGATTGCTGGTCTCTGGGAATCCTCATGTTTGAGTTGCTAACTGGGAGGTGAGTAGCGTATCGGCTTTGAAAAGGGGGTGGGGTAGGGGGGTAGGGGGGATAGGGGGAGGGGGGAGGGGGGAGGGGGAGGGGAAGGGGGGAGGGGATTGAACTTAGATAAAGATACTGAGGTCTTCAGGTTGGTTGTCTGTGAAAATTTGAAATCATGTGCAAGATTTCTTCGCATGTGTTGAGGATTCCAAAATCCAAGTTGCAATAAGTATAGTGCCTGCTAATGTATAATGAAATACCTGACACTTTCATGTACACCTGCTATAGGATGTGTACCTAACATTTCTAGGTATGGTACATAACATTTACTGATAGTAGCTGACATTTCGTGGTAAGATACCTGAAATCTATTTTGGACTGTACTAGAGCTGGCATTTTGTAGCATGTACCTAGTAAGGTACTTATCATTTCCATGTACGTTATTATTTTTCCTGGAAGAAATTTGTAGCAAGTTGAATCCTCTTGTATTGGATTAGACCACTCTGATGCCAAGGCCTTCAATTAGCAGAATTGTTTCTTAGCTATTTCTGCTGCAAATACCACCCTTCATCGCTCTCTCCATGACTCTTTATGTCCTGTAGCCCTCCATTCTCTGGAGCTGACCCCATGCGTACTTACAACATCATTCTGAAGGGAATTGATATCATTGAATTTCCAAAGAAGATCAGCAGAAGTGCCCAAAATCTCATCAAGAAGCTATGCAGGTAAGGGGGTGTAGTCAGTGTATGTGATATTTATTGAGAAATTTGATACTGTGAAATGGCAGATGTATGACCATATTGGACTGCGAGTTACGTAAGGACACATAACCAAAATGTTAGCCTCATTCCCAGGCTCTCCCCGCGCGTGAATGAAAAATCGAAAGGAAAGGGGAGAGCCTGGTAAAATTTATCACGTGAGAAACGTCATAGGTAAAGAGAACTTAATTACAAGTGGGTGAATGAATGAACTCGCCCACGCTTTACGCACAGAATATACTCATTTGGTTGCGAAAACTTTATGGCTGACAGAACGGGACTAGGCAGCACTACGCTACATTATCTGGCAGTTCGACAAGCTATGGTGAGTGTACACAGACCCGTATATTCGAAAATCACCCTAACTTTCTCGAATACCTTGTCAAACTGACCGCTGTACACCTTGCCTTTGCTCAAGTCTTCTCTGCGCTTACTGTTCGAAAAAAACCCTGCCAGAACAGGCTCTTACTAAAACACGGCTACTTGTACTGTCGATTATCGATTGATATGCAATTACGTGCGTGGGCACATCGACGATCCACCTACGCTCAATTAAGTTCTCTCTACCCTCTACATCACTCATGTGATAATTTTATATTCCAGGCCCTCTACCGCTTTTCCGTACTGCAAGCGATGGAAAGCTGGGTGGGGCCTGGGAACAAGGCTACCAAAATGTTATGATTGTGTGAAATACATGTGTATCTGCTGGGTGTTTAGATCAAGTGTGGCAGTCTCAGATAGAAATCAAATATTAAAAACCTTATCCTGTTACATATTTCAACCACATTAATAACCATTGTATTCCATTATTTAGTTAATTAATCCTTTAAACCTAAATTTTTTCACTTGGGACTACTTTTAGCAAATGCATGCCTTTAACGCACCATATCTTCGATTCTGTCTGCTGTCTGACTCTAAAACTGAACCCAAGTGCACTTTCAGCCTCAATAAACAGACTCATAACCTTAACCATGCCCACTCATTAACGAGCATGCAATAGTCAGCACTCTCGCTTGTCAAACACCTGCTCCGAGCCCAAGCAGCCTTTCCTGCCAGAAATGAACCCTCTAATCCATAGTCCTTTTACAGCCAAGCCTAGCAGCTGCCATGTGCACAGCACCCAGCAGGTGACCCCACCCACCTCCACCTGTATATACCACCCTTTCTGCTGACATTGTGCACCAGTGCGCAGAGACTGTCTCTTTTGTACAGTGTGCAGTATGATGTAATCAAAAGTGCACTATAGGCTTTAAAGGGTTATATAACTTATTAATTAACTACAGTTCTTCAGAAGAAGACATATCCCGCGCAATTTCAGCAAACTTGTTACCCATGTGTGCCCATAACTATTACAGATTAAACGTTTGTGGTATGCAGTGTACATCATATTACATAGGGTATCTACACTATAATGTTTTAGGGATGGAAGATCAAAGGGTTTTTGTACTTTCCAACTGAAGGTCTACTCTTGTGCCCGCCTGCCACACCCCCTGATGGCTGTCAGCAAATGATCTTCATAGAGTAACTGACCCACCTCGTAAAGTAAATGACCGACCTCATGAAACAACTGACCGACCTCATCAAGCCCGCGTAGGAGCACTAATAACACACCATATTTCACTCACCTGTGTGCACCCAGCCATCCACGATGAATGCGTTGCCTCGTTCCCAGGCCCCCGCCCAGCTTTTTGCAATCCTGGGAACGAGGAGGCTGGTGAACGCGAACACGTGCTTGGAGTCCGCATATGCCCGGTCTCCACCATATCCAAGTGGTTGACAGTATCAAAATGGTGGACAATACCAATGTTAAATAGAAAAGAGCTGGAAATGCAGAGGAGTGAACTGCTGTGGTCTCTATCAGGTACACATACATTTTTTTTTAAAGATTGCCATGTCATTGCCACGTACAGCAATTGTTTAACCCTTTACCAACCGATGACGCCATATGGCGTCGTCAGATTTTGGCCGCATGTTATCAGTTGGCGCAATCCGTTTTGAAGATAGGCTCTGTGCTAGCAGAAAGGGTGGGACAGGGGGAGGTGGGTGGGTGCACCGCTCTGGCTGACAGTGCATGGCGGCGGTTGCAGCTGCCTGTAGAAAAGCCTTGGTCAATGCCGGGTGGGCCATTTGTCTGCTTTCTTGCACAAACGGGCGTAGAAAACGCTCCTTTCACCTTGTAGGGACTCCATTTCTGGCATTTTTGGCAGCTTTTAGTCCAGAGGAGCGTTCTCTGGTTGGAGGGCCCTGACTATTGAACGCTCGCTAATGAGTGGGTGTGTCCAAGGTCATGAACCTACAGAGAATGTGTCAATGAAGTTTTGAGTCAAGTTTCCAGTGCTAGCTCCAAGCGGAAGTGAAAATACGGACCATGGAAGGTATCCATAGCCTAATAAACACTTCCAGTAAATAGCCTACGGTTGTTAAAGAGTTAACCTAGTAAATGTGCTGATTTCAAAATTTTTCACTGGACAGACTGACAGACTGACAGACGGACAAAACCGATCGCTTAACCCCTTCGGGCATGCGCGCGCGGTAAGGGTGGTTGGAACTAACAACTATATGCGGATTCAGTAAAAAGCTGTGTCATAAAACAACCTGGGCAATTATTTTGATACCCCAAGCCACTTAATGGAAGCCTCAGGTGCGCCTGTGTTTACATTGCACCAAAGAGGCTGGATTAGTGTACACAAGAGGTGGTTCTTTCTTCAAAGAGAAGCTAAGTGTGGTTCACATAACTCGGTAAAACTCGGCCTGTGTTCACCAGAATTGGAGTTGAGTTTTGCACTGAAAAGCCAGGCGTTATACGCTGCAAGCCCGTGAAAACTACGTGCCACTCCACTAGCCTTAGAGAAATAACCCTTGAACATCTTTATTGTAGAATAGCATGACATGTTGTGACTTCTCCCATCGTTTGAGTACGTATTGTAGTTTAAAATTGCTAACAAAGGCACTGTTACAATGCAGTTGGTGGTTGCATGATGTTACTTCACGTTATATTGCCTTTATCACACAGGGACAATCCTGCTGAGAGACTGGGATACTTGCGTAATGGGCTCAAGGATATCAAGACACATAGGTAAGTAAACCTTGTACGTAGTTAGTGACTGGCATGTTAAACTTTATGCTATTCCCATTACAGGTGGTTTGAGAGCTTTGACTGGGCAGGTCTTCAGAAGAGAACCATGGTACCCCCCATTATTCCCAGTGTAAGTTGGTGTAGCAGTGATTTAACCTGCTCTTGGCTGCTACTGTGACAAGACTTTCTTCCTGTTTCATTCAGGTGCGTGGACCTACTGATACTTCCAACTTTGATCACTTCCCGCCCAACCAAGAGGATATGCCACCTGATGACCTCAGTGGTTGGGATGAGGACTTTGGACCTGTGCAAGACACACCTAAATGGTGTTTGCCAGGGCGGTAATGTGATGACACTTGAGATGACACTGTTAACAAACCGTACATTCTTCAAGTATGTTGCGGTAGTTGTTCTTTCTTCTAAGACTCTGAGCTACGCCCTGTTAGATTCTCTTAGGTCTTATACTTTTTGTTGTTAGGAGACAGTCAATAGTTTTAGGCACATATTGAGTCTATTTTGTAGTATATTTTCATATACCAACATTAAATTACCCACTAAAGTGATTGAGCAACTGACTTCAACTAGTGCATGAACCATCAATGAACCACATCTCCCTATGTTATGCAAAGTCACCCAATGCATAGGTTGCGTTTTGGCCAATACCAGCTAGCATGTATGCAGAAATATGCCGTGAGTTCAAGGCTAGATTGCATAGATAATCACGAACAAACAAGAAAGGCCAACTGTATATCTGCATGCTGAAGAGATCAAGCATAGGTCTTGGAAGATCATTCTAACATCAATGATGACTCAACAGCAGAGGAGGTCTGACACAGTCACGTGTGCTATGCATTAATGAACATTCCAAGGATTAAAAACCATCAATACAACAATCGGAAACGCTATGCGGCAAAGATCATGATGGGTTTAGGGTTTTTTGGTGATGCTGAAAGTGTCTCGCCAGTCAGAAGTAACATTGCATGCCTGCCTTTGTGACCTCCAAACGGCATTTATGTGGCTGTTGAAAGGTAGATGAATGGCAGTGATTGATCTTGACCTAATAGACAGCTTCAGTATGGTTGAAAATACCCCCCCAACCTGAGTGAACCCAGCACGCTAGAAGCTTCTGATGCCCAGAAATCGTTCATGAAGCAATGGAATCATGCAGAATTAGCAATTAACTTGACAATCAGGATCACGTGTTGATATATGACATCACTAGTGTCGGACCTCCTCTGACTCAACAGATGGTGTGGAGTTCAAACACATCACATGACACAAATGGTCTTGCTCTTATTAGGCTTCAGAATATAGATAATTTTTAATTATGCATTTCCACACAGGGATGGATGATGTTAAGACACACTGTAATCACAACATTTGAGATGTTTGTGTTCCGGCAAAAACCAGTATGTAGAATAATATAACAAAATATACTGTGACGACTTGTGATTACAAAACTCCAGAAAGAGAGACAGTCATTTTTAAGCATGATCTATATCCATTGGAAACAGTTCTGCTTCTGGTTGGTCTGCAAGTGAGAGAGGTGCAGTGTGGAAGAAAAGCACATTAATATCAAAAGTCTCATACAGATTCTTTACTGAGGTTGGGAAATAAATGTAGATGAAAACTATATGTGGCAGTCCCGGATAGAAATTGAATATTATTCCGTCGCGTATTTCGAGCGCATCACCAAGTTTGAGACGCTATAGCGCTCAGCTTCCGCTAAGGGCAGGGCTCATACGCGATGTGTAAACACATGAATATCTGATGCGTCTATGAAGCGCGTATGAGCCCCGCCCTTAGCGGAAGCTGAGCGCTATAGCATATCAAACTTGGTGATGCGCTCGAAATACGCGACGGAATAATATTTGATTCCTATTCGGGACTGCCACATATAGTTCTAGTTCATTTGACGCCACGCAAATTCTGCAACGTGGTTGCTAAGATAGTTGTCAGGGCGGTGTGCCACTCCAAGTCGTGAAGAGATGGCTAGAGCTAGTGCCTTGCCAGAAAACATATTGTAGTCTCGCGAAAGAGCACCCACCCCCTACTTTTGGCCTATTTCCTGTATAGGGTCAAAGTTTACTCGAATGAGTGCCCACCCTGGAGCGAGCTTCGTGTGGAGTTTGAGAAGCACAGCCTCAAGTGCTATGTGCATATCTGAGGTAAGAAACTTTGTGTAATACCCATGTCATGTTTACATCGACTCAATGCCCTCGAAGCAAATAATTGGACAAACAATAACGTACAACGGAACCACCAGCGGCTTCAAAGTCGAGTCCTGACTGCACACAACACTCTGAATGGCACCATGTCACCATGAGCATGGTGTAGCTCGCAGTGCATAGCTACATCTGTCTACACAAAGATGCCTTGTAGTAGGCACAATTTCATGGTTAAATGCAAAACACTTAAAAGAGCGCCCACCCCCCCTCTTTGGCAGACTTGTAAGCTGCTCTGCCCATGGGCGCTCTTTCGTGAGACTACGGTATGAACGAATACGTACAAACACGGGAATTTTGTGGCAATTAAGTGCATGCGCAAACAGTGTGAACTGGGTGCTCTCTTCCCCCTTCTCCATGCCTGGGTACAAGCCTAGAAGGTTTTGGGCTGAAACCTATTGGGCTATATGCAATTGCCAGTCCTAGTACAATTGGCAAGAGAAACAAGGCAACCCTAGAGATGGCTAGAGAAAAATCCAGCCTCCAGGATTCATTTGCTGGGCTTCGAGTAATGTGAGAGACAGTAGCCTGCCTGCTTGAAGAAACAGGTGTTGGTGTCTCAGTTCTCGGAATTGGCTCACCCAAGGAACTTCTACGAGAAGAGATCATGAACACAAGGAGATGATACTTTTGCATTTTGAGCTTGGATGTGACAAGGGTGGTGAGTTTGTGGAATGTAATTTGGAAAATAGGCCAAGAAACACAGGTAAGAAAGTTACAAAGGTCGAGCTCCGAACAATGTTTATTCTCAACCTGAGTTAAGAGAATGTGACTACTTCCTGTGCAGTACATTAGTAAGTTGCTTACTGAAGTACTCAGTGATGAAGCTCATCTGTCTCTGAACTCTTTCTTAGAGTAAATTACCATGTGTAAGGAGATGCCACTCATGGATCACATGTAAAGGAAGTCTGCAAACAAGCTTAAATAGAAGGGGAAGAAGAGTAACCATAGTCTGAAGGTTACTGATGTAACTCGCATGTGATGTTACAGAAAAGCTGATCCAACAGAGGACAGGGCATCGTAGCCTAAGGCTCTGACAAGCCATGAATGCACATCAGCAGTGAGCGGTTGGTGCTATTCAGGCTACCACTGAAAAAGGATATGAAGTGAGTTTTCAAACTACTCTAAAGTTTTGTGAGTATCATGTCCATCTTTGCTTCTGCATCCACCTGTTGTGGACTCCTCTGGAGCAACTACAGGGAAGAGAACTGTTTGGTGTACCTTTTCAGTCATGTTACTACCATACGATTAGTGTCAATCTGAACTACTGTAATCTCACAAGAGTGCCCTGCCTTTAGAAATAGTGCCAATCAACCCCCAAATTTTGTCCCGATTTCCTGCATAGGGTCAAAGTTTACTTCCATAAATGCCCACACTTGCACTACCTTCTATTGGCCAGACTATGAATGCCAGTCTTGCAAAGTGTGTCCACCCCAACTTGGGTGCAATATCCTGTAAAGGATCAAAGTTTACTCATATTGATGCTCACTCTTGCGCTAGTATTGTGTGTGAAGTTTTGAGAAGTGCTATACATATTTTAGGATATGTATTATAATTCATTGAGTGTTGAACTACTCCATGCTCACTCTGAACCGTAAAGAGCAAATGCCCTTGCTTGAATTTGTGAGTTGACAGTAAGTACTCTGAGCGGAACATAGCCACCAGACCTTGAATCAAATCCTGGTTGCACTCAGCACTATGAACAGCAGCAGCATGCAAAGCATGCAGGTCAAATTATGTTGAGACATAGCAAATGATTGAGAGGCCCTGGTTAATTGAGTGCACAATGAAGTGATGTCTACTTTTGCTGCCTAGCAAGCTAGCAAAAATGTTGTACATATGTGGCCGGTGGGACCACCTCAGTTAGAAGACTAGGAAATTATCAGGAGACACCAAACTCTATTTGCTGAGGCACAATGGGGACAGCTATAAGTATTTGAGGTGAGGCATAGTTGATGGAAAGCTGGTTACAAATGTTGGAGGGCATAGGGTCAATTGTCTCTGTGAGGGTGGTAAGGACAGGAAACTGGAGTGAAATTGGATCTGATCTGTACTCAGAGGAGACAGAGAGAGGTTCCTCAAACTAGCTGGCTTAGACATAACATTCATACTGTGGAATGAGTGACTATTCATAGAAGAGACTAAAACATACCGTATAGCTGGAAAATTTGACGGGGAAGTAAATTTGGCGGTTTGGTGGTCTGGGTTGAAACTGCCAAATTAAAATCCGCCAATATTATTTTCGCCCGCAATGCATAATGACGTTCAAGTACCTCAAGCAAGAGGACGGCAACGCTCCCTCGTGCAATGTTTATGATGACGTAATGCACTGCGAGGCGCCACCACCAAATTTAAATTCCGCCAATATTTTTTACACTCGGTTTGGGGCCAAAACCGCCAAATTTAAAGACTGCCAATATTTCCGGCTATACAGTATAGCACTATATTTAGTATCAGTGTGCAGGGTGTAAATGCCCTTTGTGTTCTATTGTCACTGTTGTTTCTAGCCTCGTTCCCAGGGGGAGGAGAAAGAGTGCCTGGTACACACTGTTTGCGCATGCGCATAATTATAGGCAAGGCCACGTGGTAAAATTAGGGGCATGTACTAATATAACATCAACAGTTCACGTGAATAGCATAAACCGTCATAAAAAATACCTCAGCTTTTGTTCTTAGGACGCTATAAACATCGCTGCTACATGCTCTGCCTAGTTTTATACTGTCGGATACAAAGAGAAATGTCTGGTAGGCAGTGGTAGGAATGGACTTACCGAAAATGGTGGATAACCGTATAAAGGTACGTTTCCTCGGTAAACGCACTCATTGGAGGCAACCTGTTCTTTCTTGAGCTTTATCTCGAGGTATCTAGCTACCAGAAGGCCTAGAACAGCGCGATATAAAACTCACTCGAACAGAACACCAACTGGCACATCAATATGGCGAGCTCATGACGTCACTAGTATACGTACGTACACGTACGAACACGGTCGCCACGGAATTCCGTGGCGATTAAGCGCATGCGCAAACAGTGTGTACCAGGTGCTCTTTCTCCTCCCCCTCCTCCGCGCCTGGGAACGAGGCTATGTTGTTTCATGCTATTGAGTTCAACTAGAGGTTGTTCTGAAACAGCTACATGGTATATAGCAGCGTCGAGAGAAGGCCAAAGTTTGCGTACAACTGCCTGAGATCTTCAACTTTGGCAAACCTAATGACTGGTCCAAATGGAAGTGACACTTTGAGCAGTTCTGAAGCACTTCTGGGTTCACTACAGAAGACGATCTGTGACAAATCAGCATGCTGTTATACTGCCTGAGAGAAGAGGTAGACGATGTTTTGACCTTGACAAATATTCCTGCTGAAGGCAGGAGAAAATACGGTCCTAGCTGTTACATCGGACGAGTTTTTCAGTCAGACAAATTGAAAGAGCATGATTTTATCATAGAGCTCAGCTAGAAGGTAAGTCAGCAGAAATTACATCACAGCATTGTATAGCTCATGTGACTACAGCGAGCTAAGAGAGGAGATGCTTTGAATTAGAGGTGTCGCATTGTCTGAATGTCTCCAAATAGAGCCTGACATGATGCTGGTAAGGTGTCGCATTGTCTGAATGTCTCCAAATAGATCCTGACATGATGCTGGTAAATGTGAAGAAAGCCGTGCAACAAAAGAGAACATTGAAAGAACAGACCTTCAGCTACAAGGCAAAGGGATAAAGAAAGACCACACTGTCCTCAATAAGGTGAAAGGTCACCAACGGTTGGCCAAGAGTGCAGATTGCATACAAATGCCACAGCACAGCTGTGAAACCGCAGTGCAAACAATGCAGTCAGGAGTGGCACCCATCTGACAAATGTCCAACCTGACAAATATCCAACCCTCCGCTGTGCAATCACGTACCCCCAAATTTTGGTGCTTGGGCTGCGAGCAACCACAGGTCCTTGCCCGGGCTAATACGGTATACCTGCTGTTTTTCTCACATGTTGGATCACGTTGGGGAGAATTTTATGTTAATTAAGTTTGTTGGTAGCATTACTTACCATGCAGACAAGTCAGAAGCAGCCATGTTCTACTTCGCATGGTAAACAATCGATGATTACACATGTAGCTTTCTAAAAAAATTCATGGGCTTAATTTTTGTTGCCATCCAGGCCTACGAAAATACTTCAACATTGAAATTTTCACAATTTACAGCAATATACCATATTCGCTCGATCAGACGCCGCTCTCAATTAGTTGCCGCTCTCGAATTGTCGCCGCACCTCCGGACGTGCTGAATGAAATAGTCGCCGCTCTCTAATACTAGCCGCGGCTAATATTCGAGTAGCACATGCGCACATGAACAAACCTCGTGACTCGAATGGCAATATCAAAACATGCAGAGAGTATACACGATAGGTACAGTAGTTACAAGAACGCATAGTATAATAGATTAGCAGTCCTCCAGTACAAGTTTGTTCTCCGATCAACGTGTAAAGTCATTGGAAGAAGAAAACGAGGAAACAGATTGGAGGTGCCATGTAAGTACCGCTTTGTAGCAAAGCAGCGGCTCATCAAGAAGCTGGAAGGTTTGCTTCAAAACCAATTCATCGCATCATAATTCTTTGTTAATCTTATAAAACTAGCTTTTCTCAAAGCAAGCCCTTACATTTACGAAAGATTTTACTGATAACACTGAGTTTAATAAACACCGCTCTTGATTAGTAGCCGCTCTCGAATAGAAGCCACACAAAATTGCGTGATGAAATAAAATAGTAGCCGCGGCGTCTGATTGAGCAAATACGGTAGGTACATGCTGTGGTCTCACCTCAGGTCTTACAGACAATTGTGAGACCACCACTTATCTCTCTCACCTTCTCGTCCTTCCCCTGTCACAACTGGCTCTGGACTTTTTGTCTTCAGTGGTGGGCTACCACAAGTATCCTCATTAATAATGTCAGGAATGGATGCAAGCTTTGCAGGAGGGGTCTTGGTTAGTGGAGAGTTCCTCATCTGCAACAGGAATTTCCTGTCATATATGATCCTTGTGCCTAGTAGAAGAAATACAAATAACAATTTTGATTGCATGAGACAGAAACATGAGTGGTCAATGAATCTCAAAGCAGGCCTTAGAATATGTTACCTCACTAGAGTACTAAGTTAGCAATCATTGGTTGACAGGTATAATTGGACACTTAAATGCACATAGAAAACTGCCCAAACACTCGGTGATACTGCAAGACTTGCTGTAGCAGTACCTGGTGTACCAAAAATGATGCCCGTGAATTGTTTTTTGTCAATGCTAGAGGTGATAAAATGGACCATCCGAGAAAAATCAATCCTCAAATAAACATATCTGTTTTCAGACACCGTTATCTGTGTCTTCTCTGAACCTGCTTTTGCAGTATAAAAAGTAGCGATGCATTGTCACCTGCATATATCAATTCATGTGGAGAGTCCAGTAAAGAAAAGGGTGGAAAGCACATGATTAGATATGAAAGAAAGAAAGCAACTAGGAAGAGAAACCTTGAAAAATATTTGAGGGACAAAAACTAGAAACCATGCCCAAGCATGTCTTTCCCGTGTTCTCCCAACACAGTGCACAGTTGTGTGCTACTGTGGAACTACAAACACTGGAAAAGCCCCAGGTAGACCTCTATGGCTGGTCTAATCTCGCAACTGAGAACTTGCTACATACCACCAAGTGAGAGTGAAAGTATGAGCTGTAAACAAGACAAAGGGTTGCCTTGGAGCTGAATGGGAAAACTTATGTCATGAATGGGCGGGTTCACTACAAATTTATACTTCAGCAAGTACCTTGACTTAGCCCCGGTGATAACTACAAACTATATTAGTAGAGGGTAACCAGGTTTGCCCATGAGGTAAGGTAGTCACGTACCCAGACTACTTGCATGAAAAATGTGGTCCGAAAACAGATGTCTATCTAGGCAGTTCTGAGAAACTACTGGAAAGACTGTTGCAAGATGATGCCAGCCAACATGCTCAACACATCTGTCTACCAAAATTGCCTGGACATCTTAAGGAGTTGAATGGACAAACTTGAACTCAATGGTCACAACCACAGCGAAAGACATGCAACTCTCCTGGTCGGGAGAATGGCCAGACTTCGGGTCAGAAGATATTCCATTCACAAACCCAAGGCAGGTGCCAGAAAACTTGGAGCAGCGAACTGAGGGAGATCATTGCAGCTGCTTACTGGTCATGTGGCGGTTTCACCCATACCACCAACACCTCCCCGACAAGAACCACAACTCTCCTCTCACCCATACCACCAACACCTTCCCAAAGAAGCAGCCGAGAAACTTCAGTGTCTCCAACACCTCCTCAAAAATGCAGACAAGAAATTCAGCATCTCCACCAGTCAAAAAGAACTTTACACCACTAACTCTGAGAAAGGCACAAAGAAGCAGAAACTTCCCAATGACCAAACCTTTATATTGCTACAGGCTGTGACCATGTGTTCTTTTTCAAAGGTTAGGTAAAGCCTCCTTTACACAAACATTCTGGACACCACCATGACCAACATGTGCTATGGCTTCATGACATCAGAAATAGGATTTGGGGCAAGAAACAGTGCGAGGAGGACATGTTACCATCTGATGAACCCCTGAAGTGCGGGGCAAGAAACAGTGCGAGGAGGGCATGTTACCATCTGATGAACCCCTGAAGTGCGGGGCAAGAAACAGTGCGAGGAGGGCATGTTACCATCTGATGAAGCCCTGAAGTGCGGGGCAAGATACAGTGCGAGGAGGACATGTTAATACCATCTGATGAACCCCTGAAGTGCGGGGCAAGATACAGTGCGAGGAGGACATGTTACCATCTGATGAACCCCTGAAGTGCGGGGCAAGATACAGTGCGAGGAGGACATGTTACCATCTGATGAACCCCTGAAGTGCGGGGCAAGATACAGTGCGAGGAGGACATGTTACCATCTGATGAACCCCTGAAGTGTGGGGCAAGATACAGTGCGAGGAGGACATGTTACCATCTGATGAACCCCTGAAGTGTGGGGCAAGATACAGTGCGAGGAGGACATGTTACCATCTGATGAACCCCTGAAGTGCGGGGCAAGATACAGTGCGAGGAGGACATGTTACCATCTGATGAACCCCTGAAGTGCGGGGCAAGATACAGTGCAAGGACATGTTACCGTCTGATGAAGCCCTGAAGTGCGAGGCAAGATACAGTGCGAGGAGGACATGTTACCATCTGATGAACCCCTGAAGTGCGGGGCAAGATACAGTGCGAGGAGGACATGTTACCATCTGATGAAGCCCTGAAGTGCGAGGCAAGATACAGTGCGAGGAGGACATGTTACCATCTGATGAAGCCTTGAAGTGCGAGGAGGACATGTTACCATCTGATGAAGCCTTGAAGTGCAAGGAGGACATGTTACCATCTGATGAAGCCTTGAAGTGCGAGGCAAGATACAGTGCGAGGAGGACATGTTACCATCTGATGAAGCCCTGAAGCCCCACTGGAAGAGAGTCTGCTGGGTGGCCAACATGTGGCAACTGACAACCCAAAACGAGATGGTGCTAAATAGCAATGCATGATAATGGGGGATTGTGGAAGATGGAGACAAGTTGCATATAAATTGGGATAGCATGGAGAACATGTTGGATGTTAGACAGAGGGTATCACTGCTGAGAAAAAATGTAGCAGCAGATGGTCTGTGCCACACTATAATGCAGTGTGGGTTCAAATGAGAACTACTTCAACTTGCCAGACAACAGTAGAGAAACAAATACAAAGGATCATATAGTTGGGGGGGGGATCTAGAGTTTGTAATGGAGTGGGTGTTTAGAAACCATGAAGAAAATGAAAATCCTACAATCCAACATTATATTGTCCAACCGCCTTCCAAGTCCCCACCAACAGACACTGCCTCACTAACTAACAAACACCCCCTCAACACCATCTCCTTACACTCCATCACTCATTGACCACTCAATCCCTCTTTGTCCCTTTCCACCTTTTTTATTTGTTTTGACTTATCAGTGCATAGACCAAATGCATGTGCTGATCAGTGTGGCAACAGGTCACCCACCTTCTATCAATACTTGCAAGATGTATGTGTTACTCAAACTCTCCCATACATTATTGTATAGTGTCACCAGGAGTGTATCAAGAAGTTTTCACAAATAAGGGAGGTGTGCAGTTTGATACCACAGTACATCCACATGATTACACAATTGCACTTATGTAAACAGAAAAAAGTTGCATTTGTAATACTTACGCAAGGCGACATCACATGTCTAGAGAGTTATCATCTTTCAAGATGAATGTGTAAGAGACCCTTGAAATGCAAGGAATTTCTGAGCCCCTAATACACATGGCACCATTTTGATTGGTAGACATGTGCATCAATCCAACACACAAAATTGTCAAGGATGCCATAGTGTCTTCTGTCTACATGGCAAACTGTCAACTCACTGCAGTCATATGTAAAGTTACATTTGGCTTGGGTGTCATCTCTGCTGATGTAAGAAAAGTGATACACTGGAAATGGAATAATGGCAAATCATGCAATAGATTAGTAAGGTGCTTCGCCATTGGGTGCTCTTTCACCAGACTACGGTAATTGTTTACAGCTAAGCTACACTTAGGCCACTCAGCATTCACGATCAAAGTGTCATGGTGGTGGAGGTTGCTGGTTCACGGGGAACATCTTTGGATGATGTATTTCCAGAAAACACTGAAAGCAATGCAACAGGGAGGTATGGGATCTCCCCTTTCTCTCTCCTGTGGTTGCTAACCTATACACAAAGGTATTTGAACAGGAAGCTCAAGAACAAGCCACAGACAAGACAAGTCCAAACTCTGGGTGAGATACATTGATAATATTGGCAACATGGTAAAGACAAAGTTGGAGCATCTAAACAGTGTGCACACTAGCCCCATCAATTTTACAATGGAAACTGAACAAAACGGACAACTCCCCTTCATGGATGTGTTGGTTGGTGATTTGCTGACGCTATCTGTGTACTTAAACTGTACTCACACAGAACAACGCCTCCACTACAACTTACATCACCATTCCACAGTGAAGCAGACTTCATCTTGTGCCTAAGACAGAGAGCATGTGCCCGTCCTCAATGATGACAAACTTGGATGTGGTTTAGGTTTACACTTGTGAAATGTGTTCCCTTGGTTGGAACCCTTCCCTCTCCTGTCTTCCAAGACATTGACATCACTCACTTGATCACTCACTTGATAATATCCATTTTTGCATATTGTAAGTGATCAAAATCTGGATTGTGGGAAGGCCTGAAAATGAGCTAAATATCTAACAAGTATGTCGGTAGCCAGAGCCATTCAGTCATCCATGCCTGATTGCTGATGCTGCATAAGCAGTACATCTATGTGAACCACCTACTTGTACCAGCAACAGCTACATATGTACATGCTGATGCAACAGTAACATGAGTATAGAAAAAAGTCTCCACATTAATTTGTGGTGAACAGCTAATGTGAATACTTCACATAATTGGGATGACGCACTAATGGTACTACTGAACATAAACACGCAAGAAATTGTCCTTTCCCAGTGATTTCAGAGAAGCTCCCTGTTCAGGGTGGTTAAATCATAATGGCATATATCACCTTGCATGGATAGATTTTGTCAAACAATTACTCATCCTTGTTGCTGTAAGTTCATGCAGTTCTTGCTGGATTAAGTGTGCATACAACTGGCTGGCTGCAGGTGGGTGAATTATTGCAACACTTAATTGTGCTAGAGTTGAGCTACATTCACTGCATTAGGCTAACATGGCTCAGCTCTCCTGGTGGCTAAAATAAAAGTGAGATTGAAAGCTGACTACTACACTTGTCATGACAAGCTTTATTGATTTTGGGCAGTCAAGTACATGCAACGGTACTCAGTAACTATACTCTACGGCACATGACAATGATTGTGGATTGAGGGAGAAGGGAGCATGTAACTTCCTATTCTTACGTGATGAAAGCAGAATCTACTGCATGTACTATAAATAAGCACATCCAGTCAAGCTGTAACAAGCACGCGGGTAAAAGCGCGATGGAAAGTTGTAAACAAAGCTGAGATGGAGGCTTATCAGTCGGAGGATTGTGTGTATACTTACATCTTCTACTGTCAGGTGTGGGTAGCAATGCAGGGTTCTGCCTAGCCTTGTACCCAGGCCATTTGTAGGAGAAACGGCCTGGTAACTTACCCAGGTTCAAACCGTATCTGGATATAACATCAAGGACATTACAGCTGCACCCGTACAAGCCACAAATATTGGATTATGCATGTGATATTTGATCATAGCCATGTGACTGTTCGTAATGTGCAAGCGAAATTTGGTTGGTACTGCCAACTCAAGAGCAGTGGAAGTCAACAGTTTGAACCCGGGTAAGTTACCAGGCGGTTTTTTTTTTTTAATGAACAGCCTGGGTACAACTTAGGTTCTGTCCAGAAAATTTCTAGCGGTGGTAAAAACAGGTGTAAGATCATGCAACATCTAGGGGGGTCTTGAACTCCTGTGAGACACGTTAGATGCGTGAGAGTCTGACCTGTGAAACGTTTGGCTTTCACTCATAGTCATACTTCACCTGCTGTCTGTAAACCACCACTGATTCACTGTCAGTCTGAACTGCTCACAGTAGCACATGGTGACTGCTGAGGCTGAAGCAGGATGTTGCTGCGATCTCGCGATGTGGTTGCCAAAGTTATTCCCAGACTGAGTGCCGGAGAGCAGTTCGGGAACAAAATAAGTAGTTATTCTGAACAATGCACGAGAATATAGTAGTAGCTGTGAAGATGCGAGTTGTGTTCAGTTAGTACTGAATGCTGGTTGCGCCTGACCATCGCCGACCACCGTGGGCAGATCCCTGGTAATGTAAAACAAGTTCATTGCATTGAGAAGGATTAAGAACCATTCTATGCAGGTAGACCTTGCCAGGTAAGCCTTGAGTGCTTCTGTCTTACTGACGACAAGAGCAATGGTGCAATGTGAATGTCTTAGAAATGCAAAGGTGTGTTCTACCTTTAGTACACACAGGACAATCTGCTTGCTTGAATTTTTGGCAGTTACATACACTGTACTCTTCCCCCTATATCTGCAACAAAAGTTGTTACGTCATCATTGCTATACTGCAATGTAGCCTCTGAAGTCCCTATGGAACGGGAGATTCTTCCAGGAAAACATCAGGAGTTTTTGTTATAGTGTAGTACATGCATCTACATGTGTGTTAGCTCAATGTGGGCAGAGGACCAATACCAGTTAGACCAAGCTAACAACTTTGCAATTAACATAAGAGTTCCACATCATTCATTACCTGAATTGGCATGTGGGTAGGTGATACAGTAAAACCTCCGAACAAAGGACACATTGGGGACGGGCCATTTGTCCCTTGTAGAGAGGTTGTCCTCTTCTCGGAGGTTTTCTTTTAAACCTATTGGAAAGTCCTAAAAGACAAATAACTAACACTTAAGTCTTTTAAAATGATGTATTCTGCCCATATATTTCAATTTTGATGTTTTTTTTTTTTTCAATTGCAAGATGGCAAGAGCAATACTACTTGCATAGGAAAAGTAGCAAAGTAGAATGATTGCAATTATGACAACAGTAACAAAATAAACACTCGATTGTGCGTAACCGCTCATTTGCGAGTACAGTTGAAAGGACAACCGCTGCGTATCCGGAATATCGGGAGGTATCCGTTATGGGCATTCTGTATACTTCTGGTAGGCGTGGTAACGTGCTCGGGCTGTTGAACACGATGAGGTCGCATTTTCGGACCTCTCCATGGCTGTACCATGGCGAGAAAGGCTAGCGCAATAAGCAGCAGTGCTAATATAATGCCCGGTCTTTGAATCCAGCGATGGTGGCGCACAATCTTACGAAGCCGTCAATCACTGTCCGTTTTTGGAGGTAATTTTGTATTGGCTAAGGTACGTCTGGGGCTCATCAGTGTCTGTTGTTCGGAGTTGAGAGGTGTCCGCTTCTCGGAGGTTCGAAATGTATTAGTTCTATGGTAAAATCAATCGGGGGCAAGTGATCTGTCCGCTGTACAGAGGTTGTCCGCTTTTCGGAGGGTCCGTTATTAGAGGTTTTACTGTATATGCATATTGCTTACTGGTCTCGACAATAAAAGTTGTAGCTACTAACACGATACTGGGGTTATCCAAACTGCAGATCCATTTTGACAAGGCAGCCACCAACGCAGTGGTTCATTTGGGGGGGGGGCACTCACCCCCCCCTTGGAGATAGCTAGCCTACAATCAGCCTCTCAATCCCTGCAGCTGACAGCTGCATGATTGTGCAAGACTTAGTTAGTCCTGTGTGATTGCCACATGGCCATTTTTACTGCTAATGTATTGATACAATTGCTTCCAAATTAAAAATTCTCTTTCACTACAAATTCCCTGAGAATGCACCAGAACCAGTCTCAGACAGTCTAAAATCTAAAATTTTCTGGGGGAGCATGCCCCCAGACCCCCCTAGTGTACATGTGCTATTGCACATGTACACAGGGCTTCGCCCCCCCCCCTTTTTCATAAACACTCATTTCACCCCCCTTGGATCAATTTCTAAATGAAGGCCTGCAACGCCAAGGTATCATATAAAATGATGACAAAAGCAGATTGAGTTGGAACAGCTAGCTGTGAGGTAGAGCACATTATGACTATTGCAAAACTATACTGGAAATAGTTAGCCTGCCTGTAGTACATGCAGGTTGGAATGGCCTGCATAAATGTGTAGTCAAGTGCTCATTAATTAGAACAACTTACCTCCGGGCGTTGTGGAGAAGATGGTTCCCCCAGGTGTAGAGGAGTAGCTGGTTGGTAGCTCACTGGGGTCCTTGATCACCACTCGCCTCTCAGGAATCTTTAGACTCTCACTAGCTTGCCGCTCTGGCGCCGGCTTGTCTGTCATATTTTATTTATTCAGTTCCTGTGAATTTATTGTTGTTAAAAAGAGGGCTTCTAGTTCGTTCTTTTCATCGTATTCAGTCGGACTATCCGAGCGCCGAATATATGCTGGGGCGCGGGCTGCTACAGCTTCAGAATGATGCAATACAAACCAACACGTGGTTGAATGTCTCGTTCCCAGGTGAAATGCAAATTTAAATGGGAGTGGAACATGGGAGTGGAACATGGGAGTGGAACATGGGAATGAGCTTAACCTAGTAAACAAGCCATTTGGGGGGCGTGTCCAAACTGCTGAAACTAGTTTGTGCTAGTGCAGAGCCCAGTTCAATCGCACACTTGTCCAAACACCGCGCAGTAACGAGCTGAAGATGGCGAAAGTTATCCGTCCAACAATTGGTAAGTGTTATTTCATTTTCGTCATGAATCTCTGCATTTTTGAAGATGTTTAATATGTAAAGTCACTGGCTCTTGCGTAGGACGCGGAAGGAGGCTACCACATTTGGCCAAAGTTACTAGCAAGGGCTTTCAGAGTTTGATCAGGTCCCTGCTTGTGTTGACGCATGCTGTCAGGCATACAAGTATTGAGCTAGACTATTCTCTCTGTCTAGCCTTGATAGACTATGTCGATACTACTCTATCTTCTTACATGTATGATCAGAACTGAGCACTCACACTCAGAGTCTAATGATGCAAGATTAGTGCAGGGTGGTACAGAAATTATGGCTTTTGGACTGCCACATCAAAACGCAGTCTGGCAGAATAATTGCAGCCTAGTCTAAGCCATTATTAGCCCACAGTGTGACATTACAAGTCGTCTCTTGTATGGCGCTATGATACTGATAGCCCTATTCTCAAGTACTGTTTGAAGTATAATATGTTCAGAAAAGAAAGACAAGGCTCTGAAGGTGCACTACATTATCAAGTCACTAAATGAATAGGTGGCGTGAGGTGCATTGTGAAAGGTTTCTATTCATCATTCCTTGTTCAATGTGGAGTGGGGATGTTACTTTGCTTAAAGATATGATACACCTTTTAGTAGGAAGATTTCACGAGAACAGTGGCATGCACCAGTGCCCATACCATATAGGCCTACATGTAAGTCATAGTGAATGGTGGAAGCGCCTGGGTAAGAAAAGCTAGGGTCAATATAGTTTTATGTCACTTGCACCAAGAGTGCACTTATAGTTTGGTTGCAGCCTAGTCTAAGCCATTATTAGCCCACAGTGTGACGTTACAAGTCTTCTCTTGTGTGTGGTTCTTGATGGCGCTATGATACTGATATCATAGCCCTATTCTCAAGTACTGTTTGAAGTATAATATGTTCAGAAAAGAAAGACAAGGCTCTGAAGGTGCACTACATTTTCACGTCACTAAATGAATAAGTGGCGTGAGGTGCTCACATGGCTGTGAAAGGTTTCTATTCATCATTCCTTGTTCAATGTGGAGTGGGGATGTTACTTTGCTTAAAAGATATCATACACCTATTAGTAGGAAGATTTCATGAGAAGCGCCTCGTTAAAATTATGCAGAAAAGCTAGGGTCAATATAGTTTTATGTCACTTGCACCAAGAGTGCACTTATAGTTTGGTTGAGCCTGAGAACGATGCAACATTGTTGGTGGTGTATCACTCTATGACTTGATAGTTGCTTGAATGGTAGTGATGATTCTGTTACAAATAGTGGATTTTCACCACAATGCACACCATAGCTGATATACCGCCCACTTGTGCAACTCCAAACAACAACATGATTCTTTCTGTAGTTAGCATACAAGTATATTTTGTGTGGTTGTACGGTTGTGTAGTCTACCGACTTGCCATGAGGATATCGGACACCTCATCAGCCTTACGTGAGGTTTGACTGAGTGGAAGTCCTTTGTATAAAAGGACAAAACGTTGGTATCAGCCTTGGACAAAAAACGCATACATGTGAAGGCATACATGTGGGCTGGATGCAGCTTCCTTGTTATGAAGGACAGTGCTTACAAACTAGGGTTTTGCACTAGTGTTTAATGGAGACTCTCCTAGACTCCTAGTTGATGCATGTATCCATACAGCTGCTACTAGCACCATCAGTGACATCTTACAGTCTTCGGACTCTACTATATAGTGCCATTCAAAATTGACTTCAAACAAGTTGTACCACGCATGCTGCACACATCAGGGGAGGGTTGCTATTGATTCTGGTATGGTGGTTTACAGCTACGTACCTCAGTGACAGGGAGCCACTCACAGTGAACACATAGTGGACATGTGATGATATACTAATATGAGAATCTGAGAGTACAGTGTGCAAAGACAAGGGTTGGTTACTGAACCAGCTAGGGAGTGTACTATGCATTTACAATTTACTGTATTAATACCCACAAAAGGGTGTACAAAAACTCCAGCTGAATAGTGGACTACCACAGTCAAACGTTATAATATCCAACTAAAAAAAAAGTGCTGTGTAATAATTAACAGTCTTGCAATCTTATTGGTTCTAATGACATTTTAGGAATAGGGCCAAGAAATCCAACTTGGCCTGGACCATTTCTTGGCAGGGGGCATGCATGGTCTGGGTACGAGGCTAAGGGTATACCTGTATATCTCGTGGCACTTTAGTACACCACTCTTGATGGCCACTAGGGTTGGAGATTTTAGAGACTCTGCCTAGTTTAGTGACCTCTTATTTCCAGACTTCACCTAAGAGAAATCAACTAAATAGGAAAATGTCACCAGTTTGTGTTTGTGTCTAGGTCTGGGAACAAGGCTATGGAAACGTGGATACCGATTAGTTTCCAGGCTTTTGCCGCCTCCAGTATGCCAGACCTTGTCACCTCCAGTATTTGGTCACTTTCAGTATGTATTCGCAGCCTCTAACATGCAAGTAAACACTGGAAATGCAATACTGGCAGCAGTGAAGTGTAGGATATCTGACTCCCTCTCACAGAGAGTGACCATGACATTTACTGTTCACCTGCCCAGTTCTTACCCTAACCTACAATCTGGCTCCCTAATGATCAGGCCTATGACTTAGCAATGGCTACAGTGACATAAATGTTGTGGCCATCCTTTATGTGAGGGTGTCAGACATCCAACATGATCCGTGGGCCGACGCCCATGGTCTCTGCCCACTAAGAGCCTAGTCACATGCCCAGACTATTTTTCGCACACGGAGGGGAAAAATAGTCTGGTCAACGGCCTATTCAATTTTTGTTCCAAGCGACACGATGGTGGCGCTCCAATCAGATTGCTTCATGCGAATGACGTCATGTACTGCAACCAAAGAAGCTAGGCGGTTGAAGCACTATGCAGGAGACTAAGCCAGGTAGAACCAGAGAACGACCAGCAAAGGAATGCCAGAACTTCTGTGAATGGGCGGTGTGCATAATTTTCTTAGCTTGAATAAAAATAGTCTGGGAACGAGACTACTAAGCTACCTTGTCACCATACTCCTTCCCATTTGTTTGGTTGCAGTGCTTCTTCTCAGTTGCATGGTTGTATAAGGCTGTAGTCTCCCAGACCTCACGAGGCGCGCGCGGGCTGGGCCATGGGGAGGAGGAGCTTGGCCTGGGAACGAGGCTAGCCAGTGTAGCCTCGTTCTCAGGACTTCTGGGAACGAGGCAAAATTAATCACGTGCGCTGATCTGACCACGTGTTTTGGTGGAGTGATTTGACAGCTGACTTTGATCAATGTCCTTAGGTATACTTGCGGCCCTTACAAGGCGTTCTCCGGCTCTCGGAAGACAGTCTCTATTATTGTGTCGCGCAATGGCTACTGAGACTCAAAAGATTCAGGGTAAGTCACCTAACTCTAAATGATGCCCGGGCTCGGTTACGAGCCGTGTAGGCATTCTGCTGTCTTGTACTGTGGTATGTGGGGTAGTTATTGTCATCCGTTGTTTGGCTACCTGTTCAGGAAGCAGTCACTGCAAAGCACACTTTAGTAAAAATACTGTTAGCAATTGATTGTCTTATGTGCAGTTGGTTTTTTGTGTTAGTTAATCATCATCAGATTATCGCTTGTAGTTACAGTAGTATGATAAAAGCAGCAGAGGTGACCCTAGAGTACATTGTGCAGTTTTGGAGTATATTGTACAGTTGTGAAAGACATTGTACCGTTCTGGAGTGAGTTATCAGTACATGTTCTTATGTGGTTTGCAGGTGGTACTGTGGTTGAAGCTAAGGGAGATGAGATGACCAGGTGAGCCTTGTAACTGGTAAACAAGAGAGGTTAAGTTCTTAACTAAATTTTCACCCGAAACCCTTACTTCAGTTTGTAAATTTCCCTGTGGTCATGTCATAACCCTGCAAACTTCCTGTGAACTTCCTGGTGCCACAGTATTGCTTTTGTGTGTGGTGATAGTATTTGTAAGATATCCTTCCCTGTCCATTGGCCCTCAACTCTTCTCCTCTTGTTCCAACCTATCCTCCTTTGTTCCTCCTCTCTCGTCATCTTCTCACCCACATGTCCCACTCCCATCCTTTTCTTTCCTCCTCCCCCATTTCCCTTTCCTCCTTCCCCTTCTCTTCCCACCATTCTTTGCTCCTCTCTGCTTGCTCTTCTGCTCCACTCATAACCTTTCCTTTCCTTCAAGGGTCATCTGGGAGTTGATCAAGGAGAAGCTGATCTTTCCCTATGTGGCCCTGGATGTGAAGAGTTATGACCTTGGCATTGAGCACAGGGATGCCACTAATGACCAGGGTAAGAAGTGTGCACTTGAATAGCCATTGATTGGTACAGTACTTTATCATGTGCTTGTCCCCCAGTGACAGTGGAGTGTGCTGAGGCTATCAGAAGGTGCCATGTGGGTATCAAGTGTGCCACCATCACTCCTGATGAAAAGAGGGTGGAAGGTGTGTGTATATGTACATGTATGTTTGTGCGTGTGAAAGGCAAAAAGGAAGCAAAATAGATTGAAGTGTCATGGAGTATATTGATCTTACATATCTATATAAGCTCACTTGTATCAGTACTAGTCTCGCAAACCAGACCCACTTCCGCAAAAAGAGGGAAGGGTCTGGTGAACTGCGTATACTAGTCATGTCCCACTGGAATGCAATTAGCTGGATGATGTAACCAGATTTCAAATAATGCACTCTTGAAGTACCTGTTGCGGAGAAAGCACGCTCCCTGAGAAGCATAGTCAAAGTATTTTTACAGCTCCTGCAGTTAGCCGAAAAGATGTTCTAGCTCTCTTTCGCCGTTTTCAAGACTACTATTGCTACTCAAATGGTGATGTAATGTGTTTTGTGACAAAATACTGCAACATGATTGGACCGCACTGTACAGTGCGGCAGAACACAGTTTGTATATGCAGTTCACCAGACCCTTACCTATTTTTGCGGAAGTGGGTCTGGCTTGCGAGACTATATCAGTACACACATGCATATACTTGTACACATAGAATTCAAGCTAAAGAAGATGTGGAAGTCTCCCAATGGAACAATCCGTAACATCTTAGGAGGTACTGTGTTCCGCGAGGCCATCATTTGCAGTAATATTCCCCGGCTGGTACCAGGCTGGAAGAAATCCATTGTCATTGGCCGTCATGCCTATGGAGACCAGGTGAGTCAGTTACATTGTACGCCTCTAGTCTTGCAACTTTAGACCCACTTCCACAAAAGGAAGGGTCTGGTGAACTGTGCATAGGAGCCACATCCCACTGGAATGCAGTTAGCTAGATGATCTACATGTAACCAGACTTGTGTACTCTTGAAGTACATGCTGTACATGTACAAAGTATGCATGCTCCCCAAGAAGTGTAGTCGGAGTGTTTTACAACTTCAATATAAAAGGTGCCCTGGCTCTCTGAAGCAATAATGTGTCAGGTTGATAAAATGTTGCAATGTGACTGCACCGTATGTTGCTGTGGGACATTGCTAGCATACACAGTTCACCTTGTTTTTTCTCCTGCAGTACAAGGCAACAGACTTTGTTGTGCCTGGCCCTGGAAGGGTGGAGCTGGTCTACACCCCAGACAATGGTGGAGAGGGTCAGAAATTCACTGTGCACAAGTTTGAGGATGGTGGAGGAGTGGCACTGGGCATGTACAACACGGACCAGGTAAACAAACCGGGATGCACATTGATACTATCTTCTCCCAATGTGAGGAGTATCCCTTGTGCTTCGCCCTATTTCTGCAGAGCATCAAGGATTTCGCTCATAGCTCTTTCCAGTTTGCTCTCCAGAAGGCTTGGCCACTGTACATGAGGTACATGTATGTAACTTACAATGTAGGATTTGAGTTCTGCTTCGTTACTGTTTCATTGCTCCAGTCCAGGTATGCATTATGCATTATTGGGTGTCACATGGTGCATACTGTGTTCTTCTCCCTCTCACCAGCACAAAGAATACCATTCTGAAGAAGTATGATGGCAGGTTCAAGGACATCTTTGAGGAGATCTATGAGAAGTGAGCCATTGCCATGGTAGCAGGTCTTTTTCTCCCTCATTTTTGAGACTCATGGAGGGTCTCAGAGCTTATTAGTCTGTTAATGAGGACAGGGACAATGGCTATATACTAAATATGCACATTCTACTCGTGACTTTGCTGCTGCGCTCTCCTAACTCGCTGTTTTTGCCGCTAGTCTTTGTCATCGCTAGCCAGTCTCACTCCTCCTGCCGTTCACTCTAGGTCTTCGCTCTCCTGACTCGCTATTTCCGCTGCTAGTCTTCGTCTTTGCTACCCAGTCTCGAGCCTCCCGCTGTTACTGTATGTCGTGTTTTGTCCCTACTCACCGACCTCTAGCTCTGTTTCGTTGTCGTTACTCGCTATCTTCCTCGTTCTTCATACTAGCAGTCTGCACATGTGCACTCGCGTGTGGCGAGTACGAGGGTGGAGACTCATGGAGGTGGAGCGAGCACATGCATGTGCGTGCCTACGAACTCACGGGTCACATGCTTGCACGCCTAACCTTACCTGTGACCTGGTGGTCCCAGTGGTGGTCAACTTAGAAGAGTTCCACTGTGTATGTAACACAGCCTCACTTGTTTGGTATCAGCGCAAGGTGTGTATCCTCTTGTGTTTGTGGTCAGTCAGGTAGCCATTGATGTATGAATATTTGTGGACATCTTGCATGAAAAGTTGGTACATGCAAAACAACACATCCAGTTTGCATACACTCACTCATGGTGATCTTATTAACATATGCGTGCATCTCTGCATTTTGTCAGGGAGTACAAGGCCCAGTTTGAGGAAAAGGGGATCTGGTATGAACACCGTCTGATTGACGACATGGTGGCCCAGGCTCTCAAGAGCGAGGGAGGGTTTGTGTGGGCGTGCAAGAACTATGATGGAGATGTACAATCAGATTCCATTGCACAAGGTGAGAGTGAGCATTGCAACGTGAGGGGAAAACACTTTGGACAGTGTAGATGCCTTCTGCTCCATGATGCATATTGCTGAACACATTAGTGGAAAGTTCTGAAACGGGGCTCTAATGTATAAGTGTTATAGGTGCGCACATGTTAGTCATGCATTTGGAATGTTGGGTGTTCATTCATATCATGTAGCAGTGAAGCTACTATATAGCTGACTGGGGATGACATTGTTTGGAAGTGGACACTTGGGAACTCTAAATGGGAAGGGGTTCAGTTGTGAATGAGTAAAATGGCTTGTAACTTTGAGAAAGCAAAAAAGCCAGTCCAATTTGCTGGTACATACTCCTAGCAGTAATTAAGCATTTGTGAGAGCTTTATTAGCATATAGCCCCAAGGGTCTGCATTTCCTTCTTCCTCCTCTCTGCTTGCAGGCTATGGCAGTCTTGGGATGATGACGAGTGTGCTGATATGTCCTGATGGGCGAACAGTGGAGAGTGAGGCAGCACACGGAACAGTCACCAGACACTACCGCATGCACCAACAGGGCAAGGAGACCTCCACCAATCCCATTGGTCAGTGGACTAGACAATTAATTTGTGCATTCACATGTATAGCCACAGGACGAAACAGTATTGTAATGTCCATAGGATCTTCCCCCACAGATATTTTATTAGAGTGTGATTACTGCATGACACCAGGCAGGAAGATCAAGCTACTTGGATCATAGATAGTAGAGTAGTCATGTAACTGCCACCAGCTCAGTGTTCTCTCGGTCAAATGAGGGAGAACTTTCTATATGAACAAGCTTCTTCAGTTTGACTGAAAAAATGATATGAATTAACCCTTTAGGGCCGATAGCGGATATATCCGCGCAACTAACGTAGTACCGTTTTGTGGCTTCTTACTCGGCAGCCATGTGCGACAATGAACTGACATTATTGCTGGTAATTTGTTAGTGCTTCCACTCTCTGAAACTGTAGTAATAAGGGTGGGCTAAGGTACTGAGCATCAGAGCAAGCAGCTGTTTCGACAGAGATAAGTGTCCAACAAGAATATTGCTCGAACGGTACAAGTAAGAAGGCTTATCTTGCCTTCGTTTTACGCTTACCTGGAGTAACGCTCCTGATGTGAGTTGCTGTAACCCCGTTCTCTTCAGCAGCAAGGCTAACAGTGGCGGTGAACAAGAAAACAGATCGTTCTATTGAGCCATGACTTGCACGCTTACCGCGTGGCTATCTCGATGATCGGCCCACCCCTTACACCCCACCTCTTCCTGCCTAGGATGACAATCATTACAAATAACTACTGGGACATACCCCCGAGGTTTGGGCAAGCTCTAACTATTGCCGTAGGGCACAATAGAGATTGCTACGTGCAGTTTGAGTACAGTTACAAGCAGCTATATCACGTTGAGAAATTTTTCAAAATAAATATAGGCCCTAAAAGAGTTAATTAAACACTGTGAAGTTCTACTTCATGAGCATGTTTCAAACTTCTTGTCTGGTCTATTCTTTTTAGCCTCTATCTTTGCATGGACACGTGGATTGTTACACCGAGCCAAGCTAGATGGTAAGTGAGTAAACACTGTGTGGTGTTACTGTATTGCTGAGAGTTGATATTTGTTAGCTGTAGGTTGTTGTAAAGGATGGTAGAGGTGTGCAGCACATGACACTTTGTCAGTTTACCCTGGTGTCATACTCTTGGCTGAAATTGGTTGGATTAACTTTTTACCAACCGTAACCTGTGATTACAGTATTACTTAGTAGACTGTCATAATCAAAAATGTGAAGACTACAAGTTGCATATTCTGTGTTTGAAATAAGTTTTCATACCAAAAATTGCCACATACATCCTCACGCTGTTACATTTGATAAATATGGCTTTGGCTGGCATTAGAATTACAGTACAGATCACATGCAAACTCATGTACATGTAACACATTTGCATATGTAGCGAATGATTTAATCGTGTGATGAGTAATCATCACGGATGTAGTGCGGTGGATACTCACTCTTACCGTGTAATGACTCATGAGTGTTGGTGCAACTGCTAAGTCATACACTGTACAAAAAAGAAGAAGCACTAAGACTCGCTGTTTTTGCTGCTAGTCTTCATCTTCATTCTCTCGACTTGCTGTTTCCTCTCCTAGCTTTTGTCTTTGCCCTCCCGTTTTGCTCCTCCTGTTGGTATTATCCATTGTTTTTCTCTCTACTCTCTTGCAACTACATTTGTACCTCTAGCTCTCTTGTGCCATCATTTGCTTTCAGTTGTACTTTCTTTCTGCTACTTCACACTTAGTGCCCGCACACATGTGCTCATACAGGACTTGGGCAAGAGCAGAACTCATAGTTGACATGCATGAATGGAGTGGGCACTTCTGTGTGCAGGCCTACTAACTTGCAAGTCACACGCTTGCATGTGTTACCTATGATCTGTACTGTATAAGCTGCAACTCAGGATCACTATTTGCAATTTGGATGTGCATGCTTAGCTAATACAGTCCATAGCAAAAAAGTAAACCACCTTTGGAGAAAGCATACCTACAGTAAGCGTTAATAAAACATTCCCGTATCGTAATCATACTGCGCGCATAGTATGGTGCTGACTGGAGTGTATTTGCACCGTAGCAGTACCGTATTAAAAATCCGTACTGTTATGAATCACAGTACAGACATGCCTCACGTAGCTTTACAGAGTGTACAACGAGTGTTTTGTTAGAGTAAATTAAAGCTAGTGTCTGTTTTGTATCGTTGCTGACAACACGCAAGAACAATGGCGAACCCTGCACTATCACTTCCACACAATACCTACCGGTTTTCTGACCTGTCATCTTTCTTAGGATTGTTGTGCATGTCTATATGAGTCCTTCGAGAGTTCAATGTACTCTTCACAATACTTACGCTGATTTGGTTCGAGAAATGTAAAACTGCGTTCACACTTTGTCTCCATGTTAGTCATGGGAAGGCTTCGATCGACACGTGGCTGCTTAGATACCAATATTAAAGAGCGTAAAGTTTTCATACTATGCTACTATGCTCCACGCAGAGCGTAATGATTGCGTACATCCTGCGTACTCCGTAGTAGCGTACTACAGTTGTAGTACGACAACGGTACAGAACTTTTTATTGATGCCTACTGTATGTACTCACAATATGTATACATGTCATTGGTGATTTAGTGGTGAATTAATTTTTGTGTCTTAAGTTGGATAAGAGTTATCAGCGTTAATTGGTTTCCATATTATGTAGGTAATGATGAACTGGCAAAGTTTGCTAACGACTTGGAGGCTGTCTGTGTGGAGACCATTGAGGCTGGCTTCATGACCAAGGACCTTGCAGGATGCATCAAGGGAGGAATGCATCAGTAAGGAACTCCAGTGCATTACTAAAACAACAATCCCAGATAGTAAAACTTGTGCTGTGTTGCTGATAGTTGCATTACCATCTGATATCAGAGGGGGTAGGACAAGCTCTTATGCACAAAATATCCTATTCCAAAGTTGGACAGTGGAAGCTTGCAAATAGATCCGTCATAATAAATAGAAATTGAACCGAGATTGATCCCCAAGCGAAAATCATTGTGGAAGAAGATAAAGTAGTCTTAATTGACTCAGGAATGCAACTAATGACCTAGTGGTTATGTGATACTCGAGCTTGTCCTACCCCCCTTATCTGATGCAGTTATCTAGTGCATATGAGCCCTGCTCTTAAGGGAAATTTCGTGAGACAGCACTAAGATGATGCCTTATTCCCGGGCCCATACTGAAGAGCAATGAGTGAGAGAGCCTGGTTGTACAGTCTCGTCCTGAATCACTTGTCAATTTTATGCTGACTTAGAGTACATGGAAGGGTTGACTAAGACACTCCTCCTGGCTGTTGGTGTGGGTCTAGGAATGGATGATTAGACAGTATTCATTCTTGAACTCTGTGTACACATTCATGTGTGACTTTTTGTCTGCAGTGTTGATCGTAGTGATTATCTCAACACGTTTGACTTCCTGGATAAGGTGGCAGACAACCTGACCAAGAAGCAGGCACAGTCTCATCTGTAACTCTCCAGAGTTCACATACGTAGGGATGATATTATTTCAGCCAGTGATTGCTGTAGTACACAAATTATAGGGCACAGGAAGGTGTAGTAGTTGTAGCTAGGGTTGTAATTATGAGATATTTTTATATTTATCAAGGTGTGCTGTGTAATTACATAGAGATGATCTGTCATTGAAAGGGTGTGCTGCGTAATGTGATTGGTCAATTCATGATCTCAATTCAGAGTATTAACATAGTGGTTTTATTATGGGTGCAGGCTATATCCTCATATGTGTAGTAACATACAGCATCAGAATCCAACTATTGTGCATACATCTAACATACGCTTGTGAAGGAGTGCCCATGAGCTGAGCACCTTGCAAGTACATTATGCCAAAGAGGAGGGTGGGTGCTCCTTCAGGTGTTTCCACTTTTGGACACAAAAGAGCACCCATGTGTGTTTATAGTACACTGGCACTCAAATCTCTCACTCTGCTGGAGTTGGCAACCGAATTATTGGACAAACGGTAAGGTACAACGGAGCCACCAGCCCAAGTCCTGAGGGCTCTCTGGCTGAAGGCTGTGTGGTGTAACCAGGAGCACAGCTGTGCCATTAGCTATGTCCCTCTGTAAAGCCACATAACTTTCGGCAAAGTATAGCACAAAAAGTTTTTCTACCTTAATAGATTTGCATAGCGCTTGAGGCTGTGCTGCTCAAAACTCTACAAGTGTACCATGCACTTATTACAGTGAACTTTGACCCTATATACAGACCAAAAGGAGGGGGTGGGTGCTCTTTATTGACACTACAGGTGCTATAACATCTGATGATGATTCCAACAAGTCTGCAGTTTAAATTTAATGCCACTACACAGTTGGTTAGTGTACCTTTCCAGTTAGGCAAGTCCACCCTTCAGCTTTTACTTTATGGAATTCGATAGCTTTAGATTGGTTTTGTATGCTAGGCCATACTCCCAAATACCCAGTGAATTCCTGTACAGAGCTAAGTTTAGAGTAATTTTCAGATAGCCCCTCAGGAAAGTACTGGATCCTCAACTCCACCGAGTCACCAGTACAAAAGTTTTGTATTGTGTTTCCATCTAGTCTTATAATACCACCGAACACGGCCCCTTTCAGCTGTGTGGAAGGAGCATCAATTTCATCAGCTAGACAGCTGCATGGATATTGGATTGCTTTCAGTTCTCCAGCTGCATATGTCCAGCAGTGTTTGCTTAATTATTGGACTGTCCCCATGAGTTATGCTAACACCATCAACATAACAATTATCAATGGTGCAGGGACTTGGTTGGCAATAAGATGAATCCGGTCTTGCTGGTACCAAACCTTGAGTATAAATGTGGCATGGACTTGTAGTGGACTGCCTCCCCCTAATTTTGTTCTACTACTGCATGTTGTGAGCCAGGACTTGATGCTGCTCCATGAGACAATGACAGTTCTCTATGATGGATGAAATTTCAGTGGACTTGTGTTTTATACTGATGGACTTGGAGTTACATATCTGTGGAGATCAACTGGCATACGATGGGGATGTTCCCATTGAACTTCCATTCTTTTCACTTACAGTACGAAAAAGTATGGAAAGGCTTGCTCAAAGGAGTTAGTCTCAGAATGTCAACTCCCAAAACGTCAACTCCCAGAATTTCAACTCCCAAAATGTCAACTTTGCAAAAATTTTAATTTTAAAAGGATTTCATGAGTAGCATCACCTCTTGAAGACATCTTTAAGCTCCTAAATCTGGGACTTTTATTTTTTTTTCTTTTCAGTCAATTGTGCCAGCCTTCTAGGCGATTGTTGTTGTGTGAGTCATCATAAAAGTAATAGTTCCAAAGCGGTAGTGATTACTGTGTATGTGGAATCAAAGTAGGTCTTGAAATCATCCATCTCCTTCTGACAGCTCTTGTGTAACACCATCCCATACTCCATACACATATATAATGTGAAAGTGAGCTTGATATTGATCAAACCTTCCTGTTTTATTGAGTAGTCTGACAAGTTATGTTTCAACATTGTGGGTTATGAAATAACTTAAATATACAGTGTATTTTGTCAAAATATAAAATTTTAGGAGTTAGCATTTTAGGAATTGACATTCTGGAAAGTTGATATTTTGGGAGTTGACATTTTGAGAGTTGACATTCTGGGAGTTGACATTTTGGGAGTCGACATTTTGGGAAGAACCCGCTCAAAGTATGTACCAGTATGCAGGGATGTCTGGAGGTAGTAGTCCAGAAAATTCCATACCACATGTGAGTAGCTGAGCACTAAGTTATAACCCTTGACAGATTGCATAGTATATACCAGGTGAATGACTGCACAGTGGCGGTACCACGGGGGGGCGGCAGGGGGGCGTACGCCCCCCCAAACCGCCCGTCTGGCCTGGTTGCGGGGCGGGCACCATGCTATTATCTACATGGCCACAGCTAGCTAGCTAGGTACGTAGATCAGACATTCTTTGTAACTCAAGATAAGAGAGAAGTCCACTCATCCAGTCGAAGGAGCAGCAGCCCAGGAGTCCACCGATTCCGTTGAACGACCAACAACCCACTCAGTCCCATCGTCAAGCGGACGTTCAGCTTCTACTCTGAGTGGTGGTGCCGCACATCATAAATTTTGTACATGCTTCTCCCCCCCAACCCTCTACTGCTGTGCACGCCTATGTGACTGCATGTGCACGTGCCATGCCTCCAGATGTCCCCGATACTTGCTCCTAACTCTAACCTGTATGAGATGATCTATTTTCTTTGCATACTAAACATCACATTCCATTTTACCTCACTTATTCCTGAATCTGGAATACAACTCTCTCGATTTCAGGATTTCTGAATCAGCTGACTTTGTCATAGCCTCGTCCCAGGCCCCTCCCTCTACCTTTATCACAGATGCCAAATCACCAAGGACTTGTAAAAAGATATGGGGAATAGTGCTATCTAACATGTACATTATCTACACACACTGTCTTTTAACTCATTTCAGTCTCTGTAAGATCTCAGAAGAGTCTCTGGTTAAAACTACTAGTTTGCCCCCTCTTCCCTCTCTCTCTCTTCCTCTCTCTCGCTTTCCTGCCCCCTCTCTCACCCCCTTTCCCTCTCTTTCCCCCCACAGGAAAGACTGCATGGTTAAGTACACCCAGGCAATGGACCTCACACAGGTCTATGAGGAATCTTTTCGAATACTGTTTGAGAGTTTGCATCATGTGGAGAAGGAGGTGGAGTATGTGGAGTACAGAGAAGCTTCACACCATTGAAAGTGACATCATGGCAGTTTCATGGGTTTTCATTTGTCCTAGCTCAGTGTGTATGGTCTAGTATGGCGCTGATTAGCTCCTGACACAACCTTTGCAGTCCACATGAGCAACAATGGTCCACACTCACGCACAATACGAGGAGGTGATTTCTGCAGTGCTTTCATGATATGATGAGGTTGCTAATTCTTTATGCACGTGCGCACAGCGCACTTGAGTACTACAGCGCGCGCCATGCAGACATAATTTGCAACCTGGGTGTGGCTTGAGAGACTAATACTGTTTTTGACCTCAGAAAGTACAGTTGCGATGGCAGAAGCTCCGGACCCCATGGAGAGAATGTTGAAGGAGCTGGAGGAGGATATTACCTGCCCTGTTTGTCAGGAACACTTCCGCGACCCCAAGATCCTCCCTTGCCTCCACTACTACTGCAAGGAGTGCGTTCGACAGCTGGCCTTCCGAGCAGGGCCTAATACCCCCTTTTTGTGCCCCGAATGCCGAAGAGAAACTCTTTTTCCCGAAAGTGATCCTGATCAGCTGCCCACGGCGTTTTTCGTCAAGCGAATGCAAGAACTACGCGCGAAAATAGAGAAAGCACAGGGGAAAGTGGAAGTTATTTGTGAAATGTGCTCTGGGGCGAAGGCTGAAGCGTTTTGCCGTCAGTGTACTGACTTTATCTGCAACGATTGCGTGAGGTCGCACAGAAGAATGAAGGTATTTGCCACACATAAGGTTGTGACCCTTCAGGAGCTGAAGGAGGGCGGGGCCAAGGAGTTCCCACAGAACGAAACCTCGCCCCCAATGTGCAAAGACCATGACGAGCAGTTGAAGATCTACTGCTTTGATTGCAACTGCCTTATCTGTCGAGATTGTATCATTTACGACCACGTAGGTCACAAGTCAGACTTTGTGAAGAAGTCTACCCCTCATTACAAGAAAACGCTCAAAGAGAGTTTGGTGCCACTTGCAACAATCCACTCCAATATCTCAGCTGCCACTAGGGAGGTTGAGAGGGTCGAAAGGGAGGTTTCTGAGCAACACATAGCTGTCACAGATACAATTGAGCAGTCATTGCAGCAACTTCATCAAATCCTTCGCAAGCGAGAGAAGCAACTGCTGGATAGGGTGTCTAAATTGAAGCAACAAAAGCTGGACAACCTGGAAGCACAGAAGCAGGGTTTCGCACAAGCTACCAGTGAGATTCAAGATCTCATGAAGTTTGCAGAGTGCAGTGTTGAAAGTACAACCGATGAGGAATTCATGTTGTTGCAGCAGCACATTCAAGAGCAAATCCAAGAGCAATATGAAAAGCATGAGTGCCTTGATCTCATGCCAGTAGAAGTGGCAAATGTTGGTGTTAGAGTGGCCTGTGCTGAAGGTATATCTGACCTCTGTCAAAAGGATACTGAGGTAACTGTCTTGGCAGATCCTAAGAAGTGCACAGTGGAGGGGCTGGGAACAAGCCTAGCTGAAGTTGGCAAGTTAGCCCAGTTCATAGTCTACACTGTGTACCAAAATGGCCAGATCTGTATAGAAACCCAAATAGTTTTGTGTGAATTAAAATCTGTCGCAAGTGATACTGTTATTCATGCTGAAGTGACCTCAAAAGGGAGAGGAGTTTACGAGGTCACTTACACTCCAAAAGTTCGTGGAAGTCATACCCTCATCGTAAAGGTGAATGGCACTCACATTGTTGGCAGTCCATTTCAAGTGTTTGCAAAGATCCATCCAACCCAGTTGGGTAAGCCAGTCAGGGTCATGGAAGGGGTATCGTTTCCATGGGGGGTAGCACTCAACAGCAAGCAACAATTAGTTGTAGGTGAATGGGGTGCAAGGAGAGTGGGAGTATTTGGCAAGGAAGTACAATCAATCACGTTTGGAGAGTTTGAATGTCCAAATGGAGTAGCTGTGGACAAAGATGACAATGTTTATGTATCTGACACAAAAACATCTTCACTTTTCAAGTTTAGCAAAGAGTGGAAGCTTATGAAAGTGGTACGAAATGGTACACAACTGGGACCCTTCAAAGATCTCAGTTTTATCAAAGTCATCAACGACAAACTATATGTATGTGATCATGGAAATGACCGATTTCAAATACTAAACACAAACTTGGAGTACGTGGATAGTTTTGGTTGCTATGGTGATGGAAATGGGCAGTTTAATGGTCCAAATGGCATTGCCCAGGACAGAGTAGGAAACTTGTATGTTTCTGATACCAACAATAACCGTGTGCAAGTCTTTGATTGTGAGGGAAATTTTCTCTCTGCTTTCAGTAGAATGGGTGCTGATTCCAAAAAACTAAGCTTACCATACGGCATCTGTGTTGGGTCTGATCACTTGGTTTATGTATGTGACAGTGGGAACAAATGTGTGTCAGTGTTTATGACCAGTGGAGAGTTTGTGACCTCCTTTGGTCAGTTCAGTTCCCCTGGAGATATTGTAATTGATGATGATGGTTTTGTATGTGTAGTTGAAAATATATCTGCAGGCAAAGTTTATGTATTGTAACTGAATATTTAACATCACTTTTTGTTTCATTGTATAACAAATAAACTTGTGCGTATGTCAAAGCTCATAAAAAAACAGCACACGGTTCTCCACTCAATGCTAGTACATGGCGTATTGATGCTCCAACGTTTGGTACTCAGCTCTGTTCCTCCAACAGTTTATCACTTATTTCAGACTGCAATCAGCATTGACCTTGTCAAGAGCGCATAAGAACGGGCAGCTAGAGTAAGAGCATGTAACACCGTAAAATTTGAAACCGGTCGGAATTTACCGCCAGTGCACACACACACACACACACACACAGCTCATATCCAGTCATTAGGTGAAACTCCTGTTGATTTAAGTCCAGCAGCTTTTCTCCCTCCTGTACCTCCACAAGCTGGAGAGTCACATGACAGCTCACATGACCACAGACAATCAGCGTTGTTTGTCATGTACATGACCCTCGGGGGTGGCCCCCAGTTGGTCCTGAAAGATGGTGACATCATGGGCAATGTCATCAAGGACCTTGTTGCCCAGGCAACCAAAAGCAGCAGTTCCTCAGGATGAAACTGAGGACACCACAGGTTATATTAGTTTCATCTCTGGACCAAATGTTTCACACACACCTTTGTAGGCTGATTGGAAAAGGTCTGGACACTTCCACTAGGAAAACTGGGGCCTAATTATAAAGCTGTATTGCATGTTGATTGCCGCATTTGTGTACTGTCTGTTGTAAGACACAGACCTCTCAAGTCTTGTGCATTGTGCGTGAGACACACACATTACATGTCCTCTCTTGTTCACACGATTGAAAAGCAAATGTCACACAACTTCAATATTTGAATGTGTGAAACTCAGCCTGCAGGTTGTACTTAGTAACTCGCTCAGCAGTAGCCCCACCCCATTCTGCTAGCCTCGTTCCCAGTCCAGTAATGGAAGACATGCCCCAAGTAGTCTCATTCCCAGTCCAAGGTTATGAACTATGCTATAAACATGCAAAGAAGCAAGTTTTACAAATGTAGTCCCTTGTACTTTGACAGAGTAACAGTCATTTGGGGCAAATTTCACACATTATGAGATAAATTCTCCTTCCTCCTCTTCTCCAGCAGTGACAGAGGTGGCTGTCTGCTCCAGAGATGGCTGTCCCTCTTCCTCCTCCTCCAACTCACCCTCCTCAAGACCTGGGAAACAGTGACATCACAATGATGTCATCAGACCTCTCAAGGTCAGCAACTTCACCTGAGTGAGACAACTCGGTGTCATGAGATCAATTCTCACAAGATCAACTTGCCACGAAATCAAGAGCTAGTTGGAGGGGTCTGTCCTGTATACCACTTCAGTCCCACTCACTCCTCCTCTCTCTCCTTCCCCCATTCACCCTCTCCACCATGCACTAGCTACTCAGCCTATGAAGAGAAAGCCACAACCAATTGTCTGGGATGAACCATCTTGTAAGCAGTGCTGTGTAATTATGTAGCTCAACATAAATCACTGAAACTCATGTCCTTATCTCAAGGTCAAAGGTCAAATCTCATACATGCACACACACACACACACACACACGCACACATCCCATCCATGCACACCCATACACACAGCTTCTAGTTCTTCAGCACCGAAGGGTCCAGTTCGAAAGATTATTCGACGACAGAGAGGTGAGCTTGAGCTATAAACCTTTTTTGGCTGGGTTGTCCATAGCCTCGTTTCCAGGCCCCTCCCAGATTTTATCTCACAGCTGTGTACTTCTTCAAGTCAGCTAGCAGTGAGTGGTCATTCGCTGTGGTGCTCTTTAAATAGGACTGAATGTTGTCATTTGTGAATCCCAGGATCTCAATATGCTGGGATATGTGCCTCTTACATTTCAAAACGTTAACTAAACTCGATATGTTGCTTTGAACCAATTCTTGTTCTTCCATCTGCAAAGGGTTTTATATCTCTTGTCCTGTGTCTTCTTTCCTTCCACTTATCTGTTTCGGAGACTCCCAGATGAGGTGCAGTTGTCTGCCAGTTAGTGAGGAAGAGTGATATACTCATAAATCATCCCACTCCACCACTATCTATGCATAAATTGAGAGCATCTTTCTGTTTCTGGCCATTTGCTGGAGGGACGTATAATAAAGTAGTTGTGTATTTTCTTTCAGTGGCAGTGGTCATCGGGGTAAAGTGAAGCCACCAGACGGCCTCCGCCGGGGGGCGTAGACACAGCTGGGGACGAGACTAAAACTGCAAAAATGGCATGCTGCAAGTGTAACAGATCCGGCTCCTGTAAGGGCTGTGCCTGTGTAAAGGCAAAGAAATCCTGTGACAATTGCCTGCCCGGGAAGCTAGGGAACTGTACCAACTGCCCACCTGCCTCCACACCAACCGCCAACCCGGCCAACACTAACCCCAACCTGCCAACCATAACCATCGCCGCGACCACCAGTCAACTCGGACCTCCATCCTCAGCGCCCGGCTCCTCTGCAGACACCAGTGCCCCAAGTCAGCCCTCTGTTCCTGATACACCTTTCTCCCTTGATGAGCACTCCCCACTGCTACCAGAATATGTCCCCATGAGCACACCAACGTTCACATGGGGAAAGTTTAGTGGCTCGGCCTTTGCAAAATCCCTAGATGCCACATACTCCAAAGTAGTCCACTGGAGGCGCAACTGCTTCACTGTTCCGTTTGGTAAGGCAGGAAAAGACTTTGTGAGGGAGTTATCAAGGCTCTACTCAGCCTACGGATCCGCCTCCGCTTTGGAATCTGTCGCCTTAAAGGCTGCCTTGGTGTTCCCAATACTGCTCTTGCAAAAGCCAAGCAGGGCCTCCAAGACCAAACATCACATTACACACCTTGAGAGAAGATTGAGGTGGTGGTCCAACGGAGAATTGGACGAACTGGCGAGGGAAGGCAGAGCCATACAACAGAGGCTACCCAAAAATGGTTTGACTAAGGTCAACTCCAACCTGGCTCGCTCCTTCTCCAACCTAATGTTCATGGGAAAGTGTAAGGCCGCCCTTGACCTTTTGTCCAGGGAGGAGAAAGGGGGCATTCTCCATCTTGACGATCTTGTCAACCCAGACAACCCAAACTCACCAACTGTCAGAGAATCACTGATCAGCAAGCACCCTGTAGGCCAACCAGTGTATAACTCATGTATAATTCCAAATGAACCACAGGACCCCCACCCCATGATATTTGAGTCCCTAGACGCCAATGTCATCCGTTCAGCTGCCTTGAGAGTGAACGGTGCCGCCGGCCCCTCTGGTCTGGACTCCCACGAATGGAGGCGTCTTTGCACCAGCCACAAGGGTGCATCAAGGGACCTCTGTGCCTCTCTTGCATCAGTTGCTATAAGGATCAGCACCTCGTATGTGCACCCCTCATCCATAGCTCCACTCCTTGCATGTCGTCTCATCGCACTCGACAAACATCCTGGAGTCCGCCCAATCGGCATTGGAGACACGGCCCGCCGTATCATCGCTAACGCTGTCCTTTCCATCACACAGCCAGATATCCAGGATACATCAGGCTGCCAGCAGATGTGTGGTGGACAGATTTCTGGGATTGAGGCTGCCGTTCATGCAGCACGCCAAGCATTTGACTCAGCGGAATGCGAAGCCACCCTACTCATAGATGCCACGAATGCATTCAACTCCCTTAACCGCCAAGTAGCACTGCACAACATCAGACGCCTCTGTCCCCCAATTGCCACCATCCTAGTCAACTCATACAGAGCCCCAACAGAGCTTTTTGTAGATTGTGATGTCATCCTTTCACAGGAAGGAACAACACAAGGTGACCCGCTAGCCATGGCCATGTATGGCCTGGCTACAATCCCTCTCATTCGAAGGTTGAACGGCCCCTGCAAGCAAGTCTGGTATGCTGATGACTCCGCCGCCTTTGGCCCCCTTGAACATCTACGCAGTTGGTGGGATAGATTGACCACAGAAGGCCCCAGCTATGGCTACTTCGCCAACCCTTCCAAAACATGGCTGGTGACTAAAGACTCGCACCTCCAAAATGTGGCCAAGATCTTTGCTGGCTCAGGGGTTAACATCACCCCAAATGGTAGGCCCTACCTTGGTGCAGCCTTGGGCTCCCCAGACTTCATTGAGGAACACCTGAGATCTAAGGTCGGAGAATGGACATCAGGTATTACCCTCCTCAGTGAGATCGCAAAGTCTCAGCCCCATGCTGCCTACTCAGCCCTGGTTCATGGCCTTTCAAGCAAATGGTCCTACCTAAGCAGGGTAACCCCTAACATTAGTCACCTATTGATCCCACTCGACACTGCCTTGAGAACAGAGCTGCTGCCCGCCCTCACTGGAAGGCCCACACCCAACGACCAGGAATGTGCCCTCTTTGCCCTAACAGCACGGCATGGGGGCTTGGGGATAAGAACCCCCTCCAAGAATGCAGAGAAAGAACTGCTGTCCTCCCAACTAGTCACCTCCTCCCTCATGTCTCACATCCTTGAACAAAACCAGGAGTATGGATATGACATCATAGCCGATCAGCTGCAGAGCAAGGCCACCATCAGAAATCGGAACAAAGAAATGAGCTCCAAAGAAGCAGATGACCTCTACAGCCAATTGCCAGCCCAACTGCAGAAAGCAGTGGATCTAGCCAAGGAGAAAGGCGCCTCCACCTGGCTCACAGTTCTCCCCCTCAAGGAACATGGCTTTTCACTGCATAGGGCTGCTTTCCACGATGCCATGGCCCTGCGATACGGATGGTCTCCCTCAAATCTCCCGTCCAAGTGCGACTGCGGCAACCATTTCACTGTTGAACATGCACTCTCATGTGCCAAAGGAGGTTTTCCATCCATCAGGCACAACGAAATCCGCGATCTTACGGCCAATCTCCTCACAGAAGTGTGTAGCGAGGTGTGCATTGAACCCAACCTGCAGCCAACTACATCAGACCAACTGTCTGGAGCCACTGCCAATTCACATGATGGGGCAAGGCTTGATGTCTCAGCAAATGGAGTGTGGGGTGGGAGATTTGAAAAGACATTTTTTGATGTGTGAGTCTTCAACCCCCACGCCCCCTCTAACAAGAACCAGACACCTTCCGGCTGCTACAGAAAGCATGAGAAGGAGAAAAAACGAGTTTATGAACAGAGGATACGTGAAGTGGAGCACTCGTCTTTTACTCCACTTGTTTTCTCGGCCACAGGAGGAATGGGGAGAGAGGCAACCTGTTTCTACAAACGCCTGGCCTCCATGCTCGCTCAGAAGTGGGATCATCCTTACAGCACCACACTCTGGTGGCTAAGGTGTCGTCTGACCTTTTCTCTCATCCGTTCAGCCATCCAAGCCCTACGAGGAGCAAGATCATCTCGAGGCCAAGCCGCCCACCCCCCAGCAGCCATAGACCTTGCCATCACTGAGTCCTATATTACACCAGATTTTTAATCTCTTTGTTTCACCCAAGTTTCCTTTTTGTTTTGTATATACAATACCACTTACTATACATTTTTCTCTTTTTGTTCCGTTGTATCACGTACAGTGCATGTGGGTAAAAAAAATTTATTTGCAGAAAAACAAAAAACAAAAAAAAAAAAACAAAAAAAAAAAAAAACTGGACGGTGGGAAGGCCTGGGAACGAGGCTAAGTGTGTGCAGTAGATCGCCGTAGATACGTTTACCAGGCAAGTATCACCGTGTTTATATGTTTACAGGACATGAAGCAGTGGTTCATATAGAGACGTGCGCTGCTTCGGAGTAGCTATATACGTGCGCTAAGCTCGCGGTAAACCTCCGTGTTTCCCGCTTTTTCAGTTCCGAAGGGAGGGGCTTGGGCACGAGAATACGGGTTGGCCGTTTTCTAACACGATAATCTTTCTCTACCGCTGGGCTTGCCTCGTTTGGCTGAAAACGAACCACGGACAAAGCAACGGAGACGGACGCTTGCACCGTGATAGTAGAACCCCTCCTCCTCCGTGCAACCGCCCACCCACAATTTTTGGTGCTTGAGCTGCGAGCGCCTGTGGGTGGGACAATAGTACAAAAGTCACAAAAAAGTTTTCTCAATGAAAACAAGCACATGTAGGGATGGAACCCTCAAAAACCAACCAAACAAGATAGGAACAACACCACAATACTTTTACACCATCCCTACATCTTGTGCCGTTTTGCCGACTATGCATTGTGTTTGTTACTTGTGTGCACAGAAGGGTTGTCTTGGGCATGGAAGCCTGTGGAACGAGCAGTACTGGGTGTGTAGTGCACGTTGTTGTGTATGGAGAGTGCGTTGTGTTGTGGGTGGCTGTAACTTTGTTACGGTTGAGTGTGGCAGGCATGGTTAGCTAGTTTAATATGTACAAGCTGTGGGGTGCAAGATCAGTGCTGAGTCTGTGTGGCATGTTGGAGTGGGTTGCGTATGTTGTGGGCTTTTGTAGCTGCTGGGCATGGCAGGTAAGGGTTGTCTTGTAAGTGAAGGCTGTGGTGTGAGCAGTACTGGGTCGGTCCGTAGTTAACGACATGGTGGTGTGTTTGAAGGGTTTGTGGGGTAGGTAGCTAGTTGTAGGGAGAAAGGTTGTTTGTTGGTTTGTGGGTGTAGCTGGTGTGCAGTGTTGTTTTAGTTAACTATAACTTTAACTAAATATATTTTAGTATGGCCTTTTTAAAATTTAGTTAACCAAAAGTGCAACTTAAATTTCTTGCTAACTTGGGGGCTGTAACTAAAACGTCCAAGGACGTACAAGAAGAAACCATAACTGTACTAAAACAGAATACAGCCTGTTTTCAACAATAAGTGTAACTAAATACCTTTTAGTAAGGGGTTTTAGAGTTTCAGTGGTTGAAACTATAACTAACTAAAAATTTTGTAAAACCGGGAAACTAGAACTAAACTAAACCAAAAGTATTTTCTAAATAAAAACTAACTATAACTAAACTAAAAGCACAAACCCTAAAAACTTAAATTTGAAGGGTTTTGTGGTGTACGTGGTTGGCAAAATGGCACAAGATGTAGGGATGGTGTAAAAGTATTGTGGTGTTGTTCCTATCTTGTTTGGTTGGTTTTTGAGGGTTCCATCCCTACATGTGCTTGTTTTCATTGAGAAAACTTTTTTGTGACTTGTTTGCTTTGTTTTTTTTTTGGTTTAGGAATGGTAAGAGAGAAGTGATATGGGAGGGCAGGCCGAGGGGAAGATGCATGGTGTGTACAGTATGATAGTAGAAAGAGCTAAGAATTGTCATAAATTCAAACGCTTTGAAGTGAAATCGTCAATCCAAACATCAAACTTCGGGGGGTTTAGAAGTACAGTCCAAGCAAAGCCTCATAAAAACCAAGTGAAAAGCAGATGAGTTTAATAAGGCTTTGCATGCAAGCTTATAAATCCTGTGCTCATTTCACGTGGACTACTAATGGGTTCACCGAAAAACTCTCCATAGACTGTCACCAGAGTATTGAGTCGTAAGACCCCATTACAGAACTGTTGGATGGTGAGTAGCTATAGTCTAAATGGGTTTGAAACGAACGCATAGGGGTCTGTGGAGCTGAACAACCGCCAGTTCTGTGGCCACCTCTAGTGCAGAAGTTTGGAATGAAGCCATGCACTGTTGACTCGGTGCTACTAGAGTTTGAGTATACCAAGCTACCAATAGTCTGCCACTTGCTTCGTTGGAGGAATATGAAGACTCAGGCACAACACAAAAGGAGGATGTTAAGAAGACACCAGCCAAAGTGCCACCATCAACTCACAGTAAACATTGTATGTGTACTATATGCATGTAAATGACTATAACAAGCAAATTTGAAATGTGAAAGTTGACAATAAAACTTGAAATTGAATATCAGTGGCTAGTGTTCTAAGTCATATGAAGTACTTGATGGTTAAAACACTAGCTGGCATAGTACCGTCTATACCACTTGAGCTTGGCTTTTGCAGCCTTCAAATTAGTCATACGAGCTGCTGCCCTTTTTTTGTCAGGGTTCCTCCAATAACTACTATGGGAGGATACGCGGGAAGCTGCCCTTCCTTTCTCAGGGCCCTCCCAATAGCGGGTATGGGAGGATACGCGGGAAGCTGCCCTTCCTTTCTCAGGGTCCTCCCAATAACGGGTATGGGAGGATGCCCTGGAAGATGCCCTTTTGGTCTCAGGGTCCTCCCAATAACGGGTATGGGAGGACGCCCTTTTCGTCTCAGGGTCCTTCCAATAACAGGCATGGGAGGACACCCTTTTGGTCTCAGGGTCCTTCCAATAACAGGCATGTGAGGACGCCCTTTTCGTCTCAGGGTCCTTCCAATAACAGGCATGGGAGGACGCCCTTTTCGTCTCAGGGTTCTTCCAATAACAGGCATGGGAGGACGCCGGGAAGATGCCCTGTGTTTCTCCAGGTCCTTCCAGTAATTATTACGGGACGCTTGCCTTTTTTCCCCCTTTGTTTCGCAGGTAGTTCTGCTTGTCCTGCGCTCGTTTCTTGCGGACATTACGCATATTGCGTTCGATGTAAAGTGCAGCACAACCACGTCAACTGATCCACGAAATCAGATTTGCAAACTGCAACGCTCAATTCTCACCTTCTCTACGAAGTACTGAACCACGTGCTCAATTGAACCCTGGTGACGTAATTATGAGTAATATTTAATTCGAGCAAAATGGCGTGTAGCAGCTAGCGTAAGTGTGAGATTACCTGAGAATCGCCGACAAGTTTGAGTTCTTTCCTTTAGACCGATAAGTGACAGGTGCAATACCTAGTGATTTATCCTGTTGTTTTGTGTTTGAATCGTTGTAAAAGCTCCAGCCGTTATCGTGCTATCGCGGTGAGAGGAAGAAGAAGAAAGTCAGAAGATAGACGATTTGTCCGTTTTGGCGACTTGCCGGTCTGGTGCTTAGCGATACTTTCCAGCAAACTTAACAGTCTTTTTGCTCATGAAAACACTCGATAATGCCTGATATGGCTCATACAGGCCTTTGACTAATCTAACGAAGACATTTCGAGCGTGTTATTTGTGCACTTTTAATGTGGCGGCCATTTTTTTTCGGGGTCATCCCTACATATGGCGTACTACCGTACGCCATGATACGGTACGCGCGAACTGTGCGAGACCTGGGAACGAGCACAACAAACCAATCCCATTCCGCTATCCCTCCCTACCTAGGGCTAGGCCCTCCCGACTCACAAAGGCGAAGGGGTCTCATTACTTTCACGCTGTTTCATATCCCCTGACCCAGGTGCAGGGTGAAAGCCGCATTACGTCGCACTTTAATACGCCACATCGCCACAAGTGGCATCGCATAAGGTGTTCGTCACTTTTTAAAGCAGAAAAAAAAAAAGAAGGAATAAAACCATTTCCTGTCCCTAGCCCTAACCCTAACCTGTATACTGAGCCCTAACCATTAGACCACAAGCAGAAAAAAAAAAAAAAAGGAATAAAACCCATTTCCTGTCCCTAGCCCTAACCCTAACCTGTATACTGAGCCCTAACCATTAGACCACAAGCAACTCGAACGACCATGCACACTTCTCCGTCTAATGTGTACTACCCAACAGTCCTACAAGTGCCATACTACACTACGCATGCGCAATGCATGCTCCACCCACACATATCACGTGAGGGGGCATGAAACGACGTGAAAGTATTGAGACCCAGTAACTATGGCGGAGAGACAGCATGTTTCTATTGCAACTTCTACTGGATCTGGCACATCTCTGCGAAGTGCTGGTGAGTTAGATTTACTAGTCTGGGGTCCAGACCAAGTTAGAGTAGTGGCAGACCACTTGCTCGGAAGTTAGGACCACCTTGTGGATTTCTAGTCTCGCAGAGCCAGACTCTCCCACGAAAAGAGAAAGAAATATTCGTGTGACGATAGCTACGTTCTTATATAGATTGCCAAGTGCCACTGTTCATACCCCTCATGGCTGGACTCCTTTTGCCAGTAGTACAAGTTATTGGGCACTGTAATCGGTAAGCTGCGGATGACTAATGAGAACGAAGAACATGATCATGGCACTTGTGGTACACCGGATAGCCTGGCTGTTGCTAATCTCGCAAGCCACACCCTTCGCAGAGAGGAAGGGGTTGGTCACGCTGCAGCTGATGAGTTGTCGCTGAGGAACGCAATTATCAAACAGTGCCGTGGGATAATAATATGCTGACATCTGCTAAACACGATGTAACTGCTACTCCATGGCAACAGATGCGATCTTCAAAGAGCGTGGATCTCATTGGTCCCAGCAAGTTTCTGCCGTGGCGACAACTCAATGGTCACAGCATGACCAGACCCTTCATCTCTGTGAAGGGTGTGGCTTGGGAGACTAGAGTGCTTTGCCACACCATAGGCGTGACCGTTACCAGCCAGATTCTTAGTTAGGGCTAATTAGGTTAGGGTTCAACTTGTGGTCTATGGAATAAATATGTATCATGCGTTTGTTGTGTGTGGAAATACACAGTACTGGAAATAGTAATGGGCCTTTGTGACAATATAACAAATAACCTCCCTACATGCAGTGCCAAAGCCCTGTTTGAAAGACCTGATACTGCTGAAGGTCACACGATGGTATGAACTTGGGTTGAGGCTGGACATTGAGAGATACCAGCTAGAGTTGATCAAGAAGAACAACCCTGGAGATACCTCCAAATGTGTTATCGACATGTTCTATCATTGGCTTTGTAATTCACCGGATGCAAGTTATCATAAGCTAATGGAGGCACTGTGTGACATTGGGGAAATTGAAGCAGCAAGTCAGTTGCATAATGATTTCGGTAAGTGATGAATGCAATGTGTGTGTGTGTGTGTGTGTGGGGGGGGGGGTCACTCCTATATGTCCTCTTGTCATAACTGTGACTGCAGTCAAAGTGTACCCAACAGTCAAGATGGATTATCAGTGGCTGGTCAATGGTCAAGGTACTATAAAACTGTTGACAGGTGTGTAAGATAACCATGACCCTGTGGACTTCCAGAGGGTTGCTGGTGGCCTAGTGGTTAAAACGCTGAACTGTGAACTGAAAGGCCGCAGGTTGCAGTCCCACTTGCAGCAGCGATTTATTTTTCTTGTGGGTACGCTCAACCCTACCTTAGAACAGTGGATTTTTCATATACCGGTATATATTATCTGTCGTACGTATTTATCTGTCTGTTTATAGACTGTAATTTAACGCAACTGTGTGTCACATGCAGACAATACATAACATTTTTGCTCTGCGGACCACTTCCAGCACGAGCAATGTGGGTGAAGACGGCGAGGAGGAGGTGCTTCGGAGAAGTAGCTAGAGTGTTTACATTTACTGTATGAGGGCTGCTAGCCTCGTTCCCAGGCTCTTGTGCGGGGGAGGAGGAAAGAGAGCCTGGTACACAGTGTTCGCGCATGCACCAAGTTCCCTTGGTAACCTACATACTACTCCGCTACACTAAAATTACGGTCAATTTCTGCTAACCTGCTGAAGGCCGCACTGCATAGTTATACTCCCTATGGGACACAGACAAGCGATTTTGAAGTCAAAAACAATATCGCTTTGACGATAACTGTCTGCATTGCTTCGTTCGAGGCGATCGGTGAACGTCAAAGGGAAAGATTGCGTCAGTCATGTGCCGAAGCGTTTAGCTGGAATGGACAAACGCGTGGACAATTCCTGCAAGCGAAGAGCTGAGTACCTTCGTCGCTCCCTCATCATCATCTACGCAGAGCGTGGTCAGTGGCAGGCATCTTTTATACGAGAGAACTCGGTGTGCCTCGCGGAGGTTAGTGTAACGGAGCAGATTTTACGGAAATTTCCAAATTCCCAGAAATCCTGGGGGAACTGAGCATGCGCAAACAGTGTGTACCAGGCTCTTTTTTCTCCGCCCACGCACAAGAGCCTGGGAACGAGGCTAGAGGGCTGCAAGTTGTGAAGACAAACCTGCCTACTTACAGAACGTAGAAGGCAGCTGATAGTTGAACAGCTGACGGTGACACATGATTTATCATGCGTAGCGACTTTTCGATGCCTCTCCCGTTTGTGTAAGAACTGTGCATGACAAACCAGGCAGTGTGTTTAGTTAGAGTCTGCTGTAACCTGTCAATAAAACTGGTGAAGCCTTGGTTAGCCAAGCGATGCTACTTTGCGTTGCTCGCTCTGGCTCGCCCTACAATGTTCTACATTTACACTAGTATTAACATAATTGTGCTGTTAAGATGTTCTTGTTAACTGGGTTACCCTAGGTAAAACCCCATAAAGAAAACTGTTGCAAAATTAGTTGTGTTTTCCAGACCTCCATCCAGCTTTTCGTTGCTTACATGCCAGTGCAGTCAACACTGTACTCAACCGTTAACCAAAATAGGGATAAAACTAACTGAAAACCTGTCATAAAACTTTATTCCCATGGTACAACCCTCCATTGAGCTTATTTCCTCCTGCTACTGTATGTGCCATCTTGTAGCTGCTTGCGTCCCCAGCATGTGCACCGAAAGGGGTTAGAGGTCACAGCCAACGGTCAAGACCCCAAAGTTTGTGTAATCAACGGTCAAACCATGGAAAGTTGACAATCACGATCTTGATCGCAATCACAATAATGACTATAGAACATAGGGAGTGAACCCACTTTGACATTAGTACAGCAAGCATGTGTCAATGTTTGACCCTATCATGGTTACTTCTGGCAGCTATTGTGGGATGTGTTTGCCATAATGGCCCCACCACCACAGCACATGACTTGTCCTTTTGCACTGTGTGTACTCTATCAGTTCCTATGATCTCACCACTTCACTAAGAGTGTATTATCATGCACGTGACTTGATAGAGTAGGAGCACTCTGTCTGTCAGTGATGGGACTGATAGAATATTCACATTTACTAAAACACATTCACGATGACTGGTGTCATCAGAGTTGTCCTAGTTCGCAATATCAAGGACTCTGATCACGTTTCATTCACGACAAGTTGTGTCAATGTAAAAATATGACACAAGGATACGATCAAATACTATCCCAGCTTCACATTGCATCCTTGTGTCAGCTTCACTTGCCCAAAGTGGAAACTTGCTGAGATCGCCTGTATAGCAGACCTGACACAACAGGATGTGTTTACATGAGCTATCCCACACCATTGCACTGCAAAAATGTAGTTTATACCTGGGTATATATCCAGGGCTGTAGCAAGCTATTTAACGGTTGTGTGGGCAAAGTCTACATACTGCATGGAACATCTAGGGGGATGTGGTGACATGCTCTCCCCCAAAAAGATTCTCCTAAATCACTTCTGAGGTCATTTTTGAGCCCAATTCTAATTTGTTTGTAATTATTGGCAAATAGGATTTCAATAGTTGCTACGCATCCATACTGTGAGGTAGTGATTGCAGATTGTGCGTAACTTATTGCCTCGTCCCCAGGCCCCACCCAAATATAGGGAATAAGGGTCTGGTCACACTTGCAAAATTTCCCATATGTGCTGTGTCTGCAGTCTTCGTTTGGAGTAGACAAACCATGTTTGCCCATTACTAATTACTAAATTCTTGACCACATGAAGGTAGTAGACTCGTTCCAGACCTTTTGAAAATGGGAACGAGACAAGCTAGCTTTGTGGAGTGATGTACCGTATAGCCGGAAATATTGGCGGTCTTTAAATTTGGCGGTTTGGCCCCAAACCCGAGCGTAAAAAATATTGGTGGGATTTAAATTTGGTGGTGGCGCCCCGCAGCATATTACGTCATCATAAACGTTGCACGCGCGTTTATCAGGGAGCGTTGCCGTCCTCTCGTTTGAGGTACTAAGCCGTGAGTTCACAGATTTACAAGAAATATAACTGGCAGCGTGCTAGCGCCAAGCTAGCTCTATTTACAGCTTGCGTAGAGGGGCGCCGGGTGGAGCCAAGTGCGCTACTGCATGCATTACGTCATTACGCATTGCGGGCGAAAATAATATTGGCAGATTTTAATTTGGCGGTTTCAACCCAGACTGCCAAACCGCCAAATTTAATTCCCCGTCAAATGTTATACTGTATATCCGTGCCAGAAACTACTGTTCTTTCTTGTAGCATTTTGAGCGTGCCTACCTTCTTCTTGCTGAGATAAGATTTCTTAGCGATCCATGTCACAAAACAATAAATTCAAAAGGCAGTTATTTAAACACTAGATTTATTTGACTTTATAATACCATGCGGAAATGCTATCCATTGTAGTGTGTATTAATTAGGATTACAAGTTTGTTTTTTTTCTTCTCCTTGGTAACGGTACTACAAAATGACTTCCAAAACTGACAGCATGTTTCACTGTGTTCTCTTCTGCATGCAGATAAGAAGCCATCACTCACCTGTATAATAACTGCCTTTCAGCAAGTGTGTTTAGTGACCCTTTTCCCAAAGATGGACGGGGCTAAATAAAGACTAGAATACTTAAATATGTGAAAAGTCCATCTATGGCATTGAAGTAGATTTATTGACAAAACTCCATTTTCGCATGCTTAATGGCTTTTAACTTACTCAATTACAGTGAGTACTATAGTGAATAATTACATACAGTAGATGGACATGGTTACAGGACTTGTGGTTATACTGATACTCTTTACATTTTCCTGCAGGTATATCATGTGATCGCTTTAATAAACGAATCCACAAAGCGCCTGGCTTGCCATCAACCTCTGTAGCTGCTCAATGCATTCCACCAGAAGTACCAAACCTTCCATGGAATCTGTTTAGCGTATTTTCAAGGTCATCCGTAGAAACATACACTGCTCTTCTTCGTTCAAGTTACATTGAACACCATCTCTTCCCACCAGACCAGTGGCCTCCTAGACTCAGTGAGTGCTACATCAATTTAGCCCTCATTCAGCATGAAGTGAAGGCTGTTGAGTCTTCCTCTTCATCGAGTGATTTTGAGAAAACCACTCTCCATGGTACAGTAGATGACCTGTGCTTTCGTAAGTATAGCATCAAACTCCATGAAATCCTGGCTCCCACTTCATTTTTTGAGAAGAAAGAAGAGGTACTTAAAGAAGAGAGGGAGCTAGTCTTTAAGCAGATGGTCCGACTCATTAATCAGCCCATGCCCGATGCTTTACGTAGTAGGCTTGGTATTCCAAAGGATAGTGGGGAGGATTTGCCTCGTATAGATGATATCATCAAACAACCAAAGTTTCTGAGAGAGCCACGTTTGCATAAAAGATTGGCTAACCGACCTCCTCAAGAGGAGGCAGTCACTAGTCACCCAATACCCGAACATGCTACGAAGGTGCTCATTGATGGAGCCCCTGGTGTAGGCAAAACAACATTAACATGGAAAGTTTCTCAAGACTGGGCTAAGGGAGAGCTTTTCAAAGACTGTAAGATGGTCATTAGAGTCTCTCTTCGTGACCTTCCAGAAGACCCTACTTGTATATGGCAGCTCTTTCCAGTCATTGGTAGTGTAGACCTGAGACAGTCTGTCGAGCAACAGCTACTAGACACCAATGGAAAAGACACCATTTTCATTCTTGATGGTTGGGATGAACTGTCTCTAAACCAGCGGAAGCGTGGCTCTCTGCTTTACCAGATAGTTAGAGGAGACATCTTGACACAGTGTACTGTTATCATCACTTCACGTCCATACACCTCTCGCTGGCTACAGCTCCCCAGTATGGTACCTCGACACATTGAGCTTTTCGGGTTCACCCAGGAACAAATCCAACAGTGCATACAAAGTGAGTTCAAATCTTCACCTGCTTCTGCAGAGCAACTTATCCAACTTCTTGAAGTGCGAACTGAAATTTTCAAACTGTGCTACATTCCAAATAATCTCTCTATAGTAGTGCACATTTTCAGGACATCTGAAAACACCCTACCCACTACTCTCACACAGCTCTTCAAGCTGTACGTCCACAGTGCTTTGGTCAGATACTTGCAGTTTCAGAGTGAAGACCCAGAGGCTCCTCTTAGCATGGATGCTTCAACACAGTTCCCACCCCACATCCAGGAACTGTATGCCTCTCTCTGCTCCTTGGCACTTCAAGGTCTACTAGACAGTAAGATGGTTTTTCAAGACAAGGATTTGGAAAGGTTTAATCCACTACTAGTTCAGGAAGCCAATACGCTGGGCCTCATGACGGCATACAAGTATTTCACTCCTTATGGCGTCAAGAGAGTGTTTCAGTTCATTCATACAACCATTCAGGAGTTCCTTGCTGCAGTAGCTCTCGCTCGACAACTGCCAGAGAATCAAATGGCACTAATTTTGAGGCATATTAACATTAGTTCACAGTTCCGAATGGTCCTCATTTTCTTTGCAGGCTTGAATGGTCTCAAAGGTTTGGAGAGCTTCTTTTCAGTGCCTGTGTCTTACAAAGGGTACCTGAACATTGATCGACTCCTGTTGCTGGTAAGAATGCTATATGAAGCACAAAATCAACAGCTCTGTAACACTCTTGCACAAAGCTTTCCTGATGGTTCACTTGAACTATCACGCTTTGTCAGTTTAGAAATGATTACAATTGACGAATTTGATCTCTACATGTTACGCTACTTTCTGCGCCACTGTTCCTTTAACTGGCGAGTGGTAGAGCCCCACCAGGCGTCCTTACTGAGGTTACTGGAGGCCATCACAGCTGCTCCAGGGTCCAGTATTGAAGAGCTCCACATCAACAGCACTGCTACAGATGCAGTATACGATATTCTGCTAGATGACCAAAAACCAGCTTTGCAACACCTCAAAGCTGTTAGAGTTAATGTTGATTCCATTATCAGTCATAGTGCAAGCACTTTCTTCAGTTCAGATTTTCTTACTCATCTCCACTTTGATTGCTCTTCCCAGGAAGCCCTTGAATCAGTTGCAGCCGCTGCTAGCAGATGTCCGTCACTTATGTACCTTGGTCTAAAGACAGTAGGTGGTGATTCCAGCAAACGCTTAAGCTTGTCTGTATTATTGCCTATTCCTTCACACACAAATGATTTATACTTGGAAAAATTTTCTGTCACAGATGGATTTGTTTCTACTGTATGTCACAAGCTTGCGACATCTTCATCACTTAAAAAGCTGCACTTCAAAGATTGCATCCTGAATGAGCATCAAATGCAGCAATTGTTCATACCTATTCAATCCAATTCTTCTCTACTCTCCTTTCATATTAGCCAGCCTCCTTTCAGTAAAGTGTACTGGAATGCTGAAATTACTCAAGCTTTGCAAAACATGGTTGAAAGTAACACTTCAATAACCAGTCTACAGCTCAGCCAGTGTTCCTTAAGTGGCACAGCATCACTAAACTTTGCCCAAGCACTCAAAACTAACCGGTCGATCACTTCCATTGATCTTTCCTCAAATGCAGACTTTTTCAGCTCCAGAGAACAACAGAAGCATTTCTTTATTGCACTACAGCTTAACAGGCCATCACAAAATGTCATTGAAGTTCTGAAGCTGAGAAGTTGTAAGCTTAATGAGCAAATTTGCTGTTTAGCAGAGTTTATCTCCAGTGACTCCTGCGCTTTGAAAGAGCTTGACCTGTCGTTCAACAGTATTCGTGAAGAGAGTGGTAACACCCTATTCAAAGCCCTAACAAGAAACAAATCCCTCAAGTTGCTCAACATGACCAACAATCCTTTGTGGCTATCAACAGGTGAAAGCCTTCAAACGCTGCTCGAGGACAACTGCACTCTTGAGCAACTAGTCTTATGCAATTGCGGCTTACACTTGCCTGCTCTTCAAGGGATTGCCAATGGAATTTCAAAGAACACTACTTTAGCAAGACTGGAGTTAGGAGTTTACCTCAAACGCACTCCAGTTGACGGGGCATGTGTCATCCTCGACGGCTTAAGGAAAAACATTGGTCTCTCTACACTTAGCCTGTCAGGTTATGAGTTTTGTGATCAAGGAACTATTGCCTTAGCTAGTACTTTGGAAGAGAACAACAGTCTGGTATCATTGCTTCTCTTGCGATGTTCATTTGGGTCTGCTGAGACTATAGACTCTGTTATCACTTCACTCTACTCTCACAAGACTCTGCGAGAGATATCGGTTCCTGCAACAAATAAGGTATTCAAAAGATTGTTTTCTAAATGCGACCACATCAACTACCTTCGGTCCAAGAAGAACCTTCCTTACCTCATTGTGACAGAATCTAGTGCAACTGGCAGCATACAAGTTGAGAAGCTACTCAAGAACAGTGCAACAGTGTGGTGACAGCTGCCAGTTCATCTTCATTACACTTATTGTTTTCTCTACATTGTTGGTTGCTTTGTTATTTGTTTGTTCATTAATTTTTGTTTATCATGCCTTTGTTTGCTTTGCTATTTTTTCTTGTTATCACTCAATCTGCAGCTGAACTTTTATCCCTGTATTGCTCAATTCTGTTCATCACTTGATCTGTTATTGTATTACAGAGTATGTACATTCATAACATTCACTTTTCAACATCACTTTAGTCATTATGGTGTTTTGTCGGCATAAGTGCATAGACACACAGTCACTGAAATTGTGAGGTGGGTGGGGACTTGCATGTATATATGTCACACTGTACACAATTTACATTTATACAATCTAATTATGTAATATCTATGCATGGTGGCATGCATAGTGGCATCCCTGCATGGCACTGGAAACACTTACTGCATGGTTGATGGCCCTTGGCCTCACAAGATGGTGCCTGGTGAGTTAGAGTGAGGGGTCATTGCATGCATGATTGCTCTCACTACATCTGGATTCAGCAGTCCTCCACAGCTACTGAAGATGACATTACACTAATCGTAACAATCATGAACCCAAGTCCAGTCATCAAAACAGATTCACTTGTATTCCATAGGTGGCACACAACATGTGCTACTGCACTGAGTAAAGCTGAGGTGATGGTGATGCTGGAGTCAAGCAGAAGCTGAACAGCACACCTGCTTCGTCAAGACAGACATGGTAATACAGTAATCCAACAATTGGCAATTGGATCTGTGATGTTGATTACCAAATTTAGTGAGTCATGTGTGGCAGTACTTGTCCCAAGGAGAAGTGCAAAGATCACACTGATAGCAAGTACATCCACTCCATTGGATGGAGCACTCGTGCATACAATACTCAACCATCACTGGTTGAGGTTGCATAGATGTGTTTCTAGAAGAAGCTGCAATGGATCATTTAAAGCACTAGAGTCTGCTCAAAGAAAGTTATATGAGGGTATACCTTGGCTTGAAATGAAGATTCCCGTTTGATGGTAATTGCTATAGCGAGTATTATACCACATTACATCACTTTCTAAGTATTTCATTGGATAAACAGCAGAGTATAATACTCCTATTATGTAAATAATAGTTTGCACAAAACTTGCATGTTGTACCAGAAAAGTTTCATGTTGTACCAAAATAGTTTACACAAAATTGAGTTATAGTTTACTGGTATAAATTGGATATACTACCTATACTCAGAGTATAAACACAATATACTCTGCTAGATGGTTTACCCTCAGCTGTGCCTCGGGTAAACCATCTAGCAGAGTATATCTGTGTTTATACTCCTCATATAGGTATATCCAATTAATACTTAGGCACTGTTTAATTGCTCATTGGATTTTGGTTAATGACACAATGAATGCTGACCAACTGAAAAAACTTCATGAATGTGAAGATCCATTCTAAATCGTGGTTAAATATTCAACACTTGAACAACAGCTCTTAATTCACAGCTTTGCAGCAGATCATTTCATGATTGAGATTGTAGAAGGTTATTAGCTAACACCGGGCCAGTTTGCTTGGGCATGCAGATCTGTGATAGGAAGTGAGAATAGTTACAATACGGGGTAATTACGCAAACTGCTTGGACAGTGTCTGGACAAGGCTAACAGTTTTCACATAATATGCAAAGATTAAGTCAAATGCTTCCTGAGTATGATAGAACTATCTATAACTCACCTGGCAGTGAGAGTCTGTGCAGTGAAGGTGTATGGATTGAGGTAGTGAAGAGGTGAATGTTTACATAGCCTCAGCTAGGTCAGTTTTGGGTCAGTTTGGTTGGGGGTAGCTGGCAGTGGCATGCGTAACTATGATTACGTTACATACAGTGGGAGAGAGAAGATAAAGCAGCCCACATCAAATGAACTAAAGCAATTTTTAGTGGCGAACTTTTCTTTGCACCTTCATCACCACAAGAAGATTTGCAGGTGGTAATTAGAGACCTAGAGTAAATTATCACAGTGCAATGAGTATGTATGTCACCAGTGGAATGAAAACAGTTAAGTCTTCCCTTGGTACATACTTATTGCCTAGTGTCTACTTTTGTAGTCTAACTGTACAGTTGCAGGCCAGATGGTGACTAACACACAGCATTAAGTGACCAGTATAGGGTATGGTGTACAGAGTATGTACATCTCAACATTTGCCTGCAGTCAGAAGGTTGATCGACTCACTCGACATCAGGGTTTTCTCTTCAACTTACTAATCAAGGTCAGAAATGCAGTTTTCAACTGTCTAGTAAGTTCAGTACCTGATATGACTGTTCATTACTCAAGGTGCTTGTCACTTGGTAAGCTGTGACATCTATTAGCACAGACTTGGTTGTATGGGAGAAAAACAGTGTGGTACATAAATATATAGCTACTCTATGTTGGGGTCCAGCACTCTTGGAACAGGTACTGTATGAAGGCCGGGATAGTTATACATATACCCTGTAGCTACATGTGCTGCATGCCATCTGACCTGCAGTAGCTTTCAGAAGGGGGGCAATAGGAACAGCTAGAGGTGTTCGAACTGTACGGGCAATAGATTTCTGAACATCACCAGCATACAAGTGTGCATGCACAGAGGAGTGCACCAAAACTTCTGATAGCTAGATGCAAGTTATAATAGCTATTCCTAATGCTCTGACCACAAAGGTACAAATAATACATATTATTGGCAGATTACTTGAAAAGGATTCTACGATTGTCACTGTATATATATAGATACTGGTATCTAATCAGTCTTGTGAGTTGGAAGTTGGTGGATGTCATTATCAGTTTGTCATTCCTATACACAGGCACATGCAATGGCAACTTGCACCAGATCTGAATTCAATTCATCTTTTGTTATCAAATTGTGGTGTGCAGTAATAAAAATGTGCAGTGATAAAAATGCAGCTTGGCTGAAGATGGGAAATAGTACAACATAATACATGAATAAACAACTTGGGTTACTAGAACTGTCTATGACGACTTCATGGTTGACTGTTCAGGAAACCTAGAAGGAGGTGACAAACAAACACATAATAGTGGATAGGGATGACGGCTACTAAGTATGGTACCAGTTTCATGCCCAGACATCTATGCAACCAGGCATATTTTTTGCCACGAACACCTTTCTCATCTTCTCATCAATGTCAAGTGACCAATGAGTTGATATTAGTTATTAACTGCTCACAAGAGAACCCTATGCATCCGTTCTTTACAGAACTATGTGAGAAACAACTAACTTACAACCAAGCACAGGCAGTTTGCAACTTGCTTGAGAAGAATGTTGCCAGCTAAATTTAGGCTCTGAGTTGACAACTGAAATCAATATTTTTTATGTTAGTCATTGATGCTTTGGAGCTTAGGAAACATCGGTGGCTACTTGAACACAGAGCTGCACAACACGTAGAGCCCATCCTTTAGCTTCTCTGATGATTTAGGGCCAACACGCCTCCATGACAAACATTTGAATCAAGTCACTATGTATTCTTTGCCAGGGGCATGGATGGATGTCTAGGCATGAAAGTAGGATGCCATATTTCTTAAAGTTGGCTGTTGAGAAATTCTCTTCACCAGTTGATGCTAACTACTCAATGAAGAAATGGATACTTTGAGGATAGCAATGGTAACCTACCAATCTGGTGATTGGCATACAAGAACACTAGTAATCACAAAGTATAAATAATTTCATAACCTCAACCCCCAATAGTAAATGCTTGTGTAAGTCTACCCCCCAGGGAAAACAAATACTCACAATGTAGCTGCTAGCTCCTCTTCATTTCTTTTCTCTCCTCCATCATTTTATGTAGTTGATGTGTTGTCTCAAAGTCAATGGATGTGTAAGCCCCACGATCTGAATCTAAAGAAGTTGCATTCCTTATACTCTTACCAATTCTTGGACGAGGTACAGAAGAGTAAGTGCCTAAAGTGTTTCTTTGAGGTTTGATGTCCACTGTAACATACTTAGCAGTTCTTATTTCACCATCAGCATCACTTTGGTTGAGAAGTCTTGGCCTGGGAGGAACTGGTGGCTTTTCAAAAATGATTTCTTTTTGCGGAAGGGTGAAAGTAAGACTGGTTTGTTCTGGACTTCTCTCGGGAAGCGGAGGTGCTCTTTCAATGGAACTGGTTTGTTTTGGGGGAACTGGAGGTGCTTTTTCAGCAACATGGCTGTGAGAAGGTGATGAAAAGTGACTTCGGGGCAGAATAGAAGGGCTTTGTGAAGTCTCTTCTGGTTTTGTGCAGGTTGGACTAAACTCACTTGACTCAGAATCACTACTTGATGTTGTAACAGACTTTCTTGGTGGAAGGTTGGGCTTGCTATTGTCTACTGCAATTGTCTCCACCTTCACTGATTCTATTCGTGGTCTTAGATCCACAAGCTCGTGTGTATCCCTCCGAAAAGGAGAGGGCGTGCGGGACCTTGTTTTACTACCAAGTGTTTGAAGAGGTTGAGATCTCTCCATTTCTGCACTAAGTGTAGACTCATTTGAGACAGTAGAGTGACGACTCCCTTCTGTGCTGGACAATAATTCACTTGTTTCACTTGTACCAGACTGCTGTGAAGCTAGATGAACCTCATGAGAATGTTGTTGACGTGGCTTAGTGGTGCCAACAGGAAATCCATTCCTTGCTCTGGATGTCTTGGTAGGCAATGGAGGAGGAACTCCATCAGTGCTGTCTATTACATCCATGGTTGTGTCCTCTTGCAATGGAAGTTGCTTTCTTCGTGACTGTGTATTTGGGGAGTTTCGGGAAACCTGAGCAATATCAGGCAGTGTCTCACCATGTCTTGGATCATTCTGAAGTATCTTGGAGGAGGTTTGTGAGCCTCTCATCCATTCCAATGGGTGCTGCATGTTTGTAGGGCTTTCGGCTGTAGATCTGTCAATCCCTCTCCGTTTAACCTTCTCAATATCTACATCCTCATAGCTGTGAGAATGGCCCAATAGTGCTACCTTCCTCTCATATCTAATGTTTCTGTTCGCAGAGACTGATGATTTGGTGAGTTCTGGGGAGCTGGACTTTGACCTTAGGACATGTGTTTGTGGGATTAAGGAGTCGTAGTGCTGCTCTTCCACCACAAAGGTTTGGGTGCTAGTCCCATTTTGGATAGGAGCCAGGGTGTCATAGCAGTTAGGTCTGGGAGAGCTTCCCCTGCTGTCAGGTGCAGGCACAGGGGAGTAGCAAGGGCTTCTGGATGGGGTGTGGATCTCTAGATGGTCATAGTTGGATATAGGAGAGCTTCTTATTGTGACTTTTCCATTTACTTTGTTTTCTAAGAGCTTTTCTTTCTCATTCAGCTCTTGTACCATTTGTTGCATATCGTGTAGAGTAGAGTACCCAGATTGAGGAGGTGGGGAGTCAACCATCTGCCTCCTGTCTTCCCGTTTGAACTTGGCATAGCCAGTATCATTGCTGATGTCAACCACACCATGTTTAGTAGGACATGTCACTTCAAGATAGCCTGAATCTGTGTACTCACTTTCACCTGTAGCCAGCTTGGGACATTCACTGTGAGGCTGTAATGTAGATCTGTGGGTACTAGGGACTTCAGCGAGATGGGATACAAGGCCTGTAGACATAGCAGATTGCCGAGGTGAGTGTGCTGGAAGATTAGGGACAAAGATGTTATAGTAGTCTGGGAGAGGAAGCCTGGGTGTATCAGCGTCTTCCATTGCTTCTTTACAGCTAGAGTACAGCTCAAGGTTGGAGCGAGAGTTCCTGAGCGGTGACTGCAAACTTGGTGCAGTGGGGCTCACTAAGGAGACATCAACCGATACTACAGAGTGTGCAGTATGGTTTGTACTATGGCTAGAGACTGCTCCAGACTGATCCCTGGAAAAGATAAATAATAATAGAACTGTGAAATATATGATTTGCACTTTGTCAAATTTTAAGTTTTCCTTTTCTACAGTATATCTGCGTTTGGTGTATTATTCATACCATTGTCTTGTGAAATAATGCCCATTCCTGAATAGGGTCAAAGTTTACTCAAACACCCATGTTTAAGGTACGTAGCCTCATGTGGTGCACTTGTGGAGTTGTGTCCATATCGTAGTAAGAAATGGCTCTTTAGCAAAGTGGATCACATGGCTTCATATAAATGGATGTTGCTAATTGGGCCGAGCTGGCTACATCATTATGCCAACAGGACTTGAGGTTCAAAGGCTGGTGGCCTTGTTTTACATTATTGTTCACCCAATATACCATATATCCTTGATTACTTCCCGTGGGTACTATTAATTTCAACCTGTACTTACCTGCTGGTACAATATGAGGGTGGGAACAATACGAGGGCGGGTTCAATTAACGTCAAGCCTAGTCCGGTGTGTGCTCCAAATGCACGCGCCATCAATTGTGTGCACATGCACACCTAAGAAATGCACATGGGTACGGTACAAGTACTAAGTACGTACAGAACTGTACAGTGTGTGAGTACAGACCTTCGGCTAGCTTTGGTGATTCAAATACCATTGTGACAGTTTAAAGTAGCGTTACTTATACAACCTAGCTAGTTATCGTCAATGACAGTTTTGTTGTCCTCCAAGTCTTCACCACTAGCAAAGGACCAAGTTGTCCTCATTGCAATGCATTAGACCGTTCTCTGTGCCATCTGTCTCTACAAAAATACCCATCACTTAGGAATTTCATTACTTATCAAGGGTGGGGTTAATTTTCTTTAGCTCAAGCGAGCACGTGTGGGCGGGTTTAATTCAAGGGCGGGAAGAAATCAAGGAAATATGGTACTTGTTGTCAGCTCAGCTGAGCTGGGTGGCAGGTTCAAGAACATGCATTGTGCTGTCAACAAATGTGGAATATGGTCATTATTCTAATAGAATGGTAGATCCAATCTAGTGGACAAAAAGTAATTCTTGGAATTTTTGTTTATGCAGAAGGCTGTTGCACTAATTATTTACAAGTGAATCCAAATTAGTAGAAGGGTAGGAGTAGGTACTACAAAGCGTTCTTAGCAAAACAAAACAGGTGAAGCCAGTGGCAGAGAGAGGCTATTTAGTGCACCAGGAAGCCAGGTGCCTTGCAGTGAATCCAAACCATGTTCTTATCAAAGGTATGTGCAATAGTGTGCAATAGTGGCTGACAGACCAAGAAATGATCAGACGGTTGAAGTTGCCTGCATCTGCACACTTCTGGAAAAGTGTTAGTACTGCAAGCAGTTCAAGTAGCAATGCTGAGGTGAGGAGGTCTCCATGCGCAGCTAGTGCTTTCTTAGAGAACTATGCTTCCATAACATCTAATCTAGCGGAAGAAATTCAGTTACTGTAAATCTTACCATAGGCCTACAGTGCTTTCCCCTGCTAACTTCTATCCCATGTTTGTGTCTTTCTAGAACCAGAGATACAGTCGCCATTGTTGCCAACTGTGCCCACTAATGTAAAGTTTATGTGTGAACAGCTGAAACCAGGCCCTTTCTCCTCCTCCTCCTCTTTGGGCCTGGAACGAGGCTAATACTTAAGCTGTTACTATACTTTTACTGTATCATAGGTGGTGCATAATAAGCAACAATACACACCTTTCCCAAGCCTGTTCTGATCTGAATATGGGTGTACTGATCTTTCGCATGGGGCGGCGGTGAGTAGCAGGGTTGTGTCTGTATTGTTCTGACTGAGTTCTCAGTGGAGAGATAGATCTGTAGGGATGGAATATTAGGGAGCATGGTGATCACTCACCCACATATTATGCATTCAGCTGGAAAGGTGACGGTGTCCATGACTAACAGTCAGCTGTTACTGGGACCATAATGCTCAGGAGTGGGCTAAGGACAATGATAGTGGTAATGCCCACCCACTTACTGAGTTCTTGAGAAACTATTTATGTGTAAGCACTTCTATTTACTAGCACTTAAGAGTAGAATGTCAGTTCAAGTTACATTGCACTGCTGGTAAAGATTCCCTGGGCAAATGTGCCATGTTATTTCCTAGCTAATTTACACTATAGTTACTATCCATGTATTTAGTATAATAATGAGAATTCATGCAGGAGCCCAAATTAGATGCAGGTGGCCAACTAAGTCTGTTGGTATGTCGTTATCTTTTACCTCCTTTGCTGCTGAATTAACAGTGAGCTGTCAGGGTTTCGTTTCCTGGGTGATACACTCCTGGGTGAGGCACTTCTAGGTGACCTCCCACGGGCAACCTCAAAGGCAAATGTAACGTTGGCATAGCTATGTGGGGATCTTTCGACATCAGAGGATGACTCTCGTTTGAAGGAAGGAGGGGTCCTGTCTGCAGTGGGGGTAGAGATTCTAAGGGAGGCGAGATAGGCAGACAGAGAGAGAGAGGGAGAGAGAGAAAGGATAGAGGTATGCTCCCAATCTGTATAGTCCCCTACATTATAATACTCATGTCTATGAATAGACAGAGGTGGATAACGGGGTATGATAATGGGTTGCAGACTACCAAACAGCTTGCAATCCTCAGATCAAGCAGCATGGGAAACTATAAACACCTTGGGGCTTCTACAAGGTGAGAGGAATGTTTTCTAAGCCCATTAGTGCAAACAAGGTGAGAATTGGCCCACCCAGTGCCAACCAAGGTCTTTCTACAAGTATGTAGTAATGATGATAACTACATTAGTCATCACAGAAACAACACCACCACTGTTGATGATCCATAACTTACTTTATGATCCTGTGATTGTCCTCTGCATTCTGGCTGCTGTCTCGTTTGAATTCCAAGTTCTGGTACACTGTCTCACGCTCGACTGCAGGAGGAGACCACTGCTTCATCAAATGCTTTGGTGAACCAGGCGGCACCCTATTGACTACCAATTGCTCTCCTTCTATACGGAATGCCAAAGGGGCTGGGGTCAATCTGACATACTCCTCTTCATTTTCTGCCTCATTTTCCTCACTAAGTGGAGAGGAGACTTCTTTGGGTGATTCTAGGCTGCTTTCATCTGGGCTACTGGGGGGAGAGGAAATGGAGTATTTCTTCAACACTGGGGGTGGTGATACTTTGTAGTAGCCCTTTGGAATGGCATTGGGATTGGGGACCCTTCTGTGGGGAGATTGCCTCTCCTGGCGTGATGACCTATGAACATTCTGGTATAGTCCGTTACTGAGGTCTTCAATACTTCTACAAACTCTTGCAGAGTCCTCCTTGTGAGCCCTTGAAAGTTCTGGAATTGATGCAGTGTGACTCAGAGGGTTAAATATCTGCCCAGCTGAGTTTCTTCTCCCTCTCATTAACCCAGACCCAATCTGGCAAGGTGATTTAGACGGGAAGTTGCTTGTAGTCACTTGATGGTTTTCATATAAGAGAAAAGGTGAAGAAGGCTCACTCTTTGTCGTGGTCTGTGAGTTGTATCGGCTTGCAGCCACGGGGTGATTCCCTTCTTCCTCTCCTCCCACTCCTCTTCCTGTATTCTCTTTCTTGCTAGTCCTTCTCTCAATGGTCATACGTCGGCCCAGCCTGTCATCTGTAAAGATAGGCTTGTGTTGGGCGAGGTCGCTGAAGAGGCTCTTCACACGAGAGTTGTCCTCGGTCATGATAGAATATGCAAACTCACCACTTGGGCATTTTGAGCCTGCATGAGAGAACATAGCTGAGTAGATGAGAAACATGTACATGCTAATTTTGAGGCTGTCACTTCACTACAACTTCAACCAGTGTCAAGAGTGGTACTTCTGTTGAGTTATACTTTGTGCCTTGTGTGTACAGAGTAATCAATTTATGTAGATGTGCTTAGCTGTGGCTTCAACTACTTGCTCATGGTCTATTGCACACTTATTTGGGTCCACATGGTAGTTATTAACACACTAGTTGAGTTGGCTCTAAACATTTTGCGAACACTGGTAGCATTCCTTCTGTACATAAGCAAAATGCCCCAGTAATGATGGCCCAAGTTTTTTTGTGTTTGAGTGCTTACTGCAACCTTCAAGCACTTTAGGATAAGATACAGTCCATACCATAGCACTGGTCCAGGTTTCTGGGAGGCTTGTTTAGTAATGGACATACATATGTGCCTCTCAGATAAGTATATCCCTTGTATGAAACAAACCTGTTTCAAAGCGAAATGTTTTTGTTCCTCCAAACTTTCTTATATGAATGATCTGCCATGTTCCTTGGCTGCGAGGAGGGTTGTCGCATGTGGTGATGGTGAAACCGGTGTTTCTGACCCTCAGCTGGGCCTTGCCACTGCGGAGGGATAGCTGCTTGTGGGGAATGGTGATTGGAAGCACCAGTTCTGAGGAGGAAGAAAGAAGAAGAAAAAGGGAAATTCTTTAGCTATTGGATGGATGCCTGTGGTCATTAACGTGAAAAGCACACAAAGTCAGAGCCTACACTCTTTTATGGTGTCTGTTTGTAGGTACATTATCCTGTTGGGCATTGGAAACCTTAAGCTGTCATGAGAACCACAGAGTGGAAGAGGAAGAGTGTGCAATTTTGTATTTCACTGTGGTATGAGCAGACTCTTCTGTGTATACAATACATCTGGTCACATGTGACCACTTCACAGGTGAAAAATGCACTTCACTTTGAAAGACTAAAGCTCCATCATCTGTGAATACTCACTGGCAATGCACACACATGAATGCACACACAGCACACACACACACACACACACACACATGCACACACACACACACACACATGCACACACGCATGCACACACATGCATGCACACACAGCACACATACACGCACACACACACACACACAACACACACACACACCACACACACACACACACACATATACACACACACACACACACAAATGCATGCACGCATCCACACATACATACACATACACATACAAATACACATACACACATGCAAAGTAAACTATTGATCTTTGCACACCATAAATAGAGTAAGTTGCTTCAAGACTCAGCAATATCATGCAACTGTAGTGGAGACCTGTGGTATCTAGTTGTTCTTGAATGGCACCCAAACATTTGGTTTGTTTTAGAAGCTATAAAAGACTGGCTGAAAACATCAAAATTTAGACATGCTTGTCTGTGCCTCCCCCGAAGATTCTTGTCGGGAGATTTCTGAACAATACAATGTCCCCAGACCATTCCATTGATAGATTATACCCTGACCAAGTAGGGATGTGGCTGAATGCTGATGGACATTTTGCTGTGGCATTACCAGGCATGAAGCTTCAATGATAAGCTGATACAACTCCAGTGCTCATATGTCTTTCCTTCTTACTGACCAGTTGATCAACAACCTTTGATAACTTTCTGCCCTACATGCTCGGAGCAGCTATGTAAACTGTAGTGGTGTTGGTGTAGGAAATCTCTCCAAAAGCATCTTTAGAGAAGGCACAGACAAATGGGCCTGATTTTATCAGATATACCGCATTGTCCTGGGCAAGCGCCCATCCCTGCGCAAGCACCCACTGCCCAATTTTGACAGTTCTGTTGTTTTTGAGGTCCTCCATGTTAGGGATGGGCAATATCCAGAATTCATACAACGATTATTGTCAACTGCATAATCACGATTATCATGATTATCGCCATGTATTCTTACAAATATATGACGTTGATTTGTGGGTTTAACCCAGGGCATGTAATTCAAATTTTTAGCAAATAAAAAGCAAGCGTGTTGACATTCTTCACAAGTAAACTGTAAGAAGGGTTATCAGCTGTGTGCCCAGCTGTGCAAAAACATTCTCTGCCAAAGACATTTGTCTACACCGACAGTCGGGAGGTAGCACATAAGATCCCCGTTTGGCTTCATTTTTGTCTGAAAGCTACTGAAGACGGCGCAGTGATTATCGGTGAGCTCTTTGCAGGGCCCATAGCGAAGCGATCTAGTGAAAGCAAGCAAAAAAAATCTTTGTAAAATTTTTTGGCACCAGCATACGCTCACGGCAGCCATCTTCAAATTCCGAACGACGCCACGTGGTTTTAATAAAATGTGCAAGCGCAGAACATCGCGATAATCGCCAAATGTAGAAATCACTTCGATTCGGTAATCGGAACGAGTAAAATCGCGATATAACCATCATACCGGTTAATCGCCCATCCCTACTCCATGTAACCGCCCACCATGCTAAATACGTGTGTATAGAGAATCGAAAGTAATACGTGTGTATAGAGAATCGAAAGTAGGTCAGCTATGCTCACATACATGATGTGCTTCAGGCGCCACAACATCCGGCAGCAAAGGTCCACACACACCCATCCATAGCCTCGTTCGCAGCGTTTGTTGCTTGCAGTACGAAATTCGCATGTACTGCAAAAGACGAATGTTGCGGAAGCTTGGCAATGAGGCTAAGGGTCAGTCCATTTTCTAGCACGACACAGCTTTCTCCACTATCGGACTGGCCTCAACGAAGCACGGGTGAAGCGATGATGGAGGTCAGTTCGGTTCCCTGGCAGCTAACTTTGCATCCGTGGTGGGCACTTGCATGGGGATTGTTAAACCATTCAAGCACCTCCTCAGTGCAACTGCCCACCCTTGAATTTTGATGCTTGAGCTGTGAGTTGTCATGGCCGCTTGCCCGGGACAATACAGTAATTGACTTTCTTTCAGCCAGTTTTTTATAGCTTCTAACACAAACAAGGAATGATGTTTGGGTGCCATTTTTGGATCGCCAGATACCACAGGCCTCCATCAAATGATACACTAAACAAAGGTTAAAGCAACTTACTCTCCATTTGTGAGTACCCAACTATTGTTTCTTGAAAACTGATAACTCACTCTATGCATACACACATGTGCGTACATGCACACCCAACATGCACAGTGCTCTATTCCCACACAAACACACACAAACAAACACACACAAACACACACACACAAACACACAAACACACACACACACACACACACACACACACACACACACACACACACGCACACACACACACACACACACACACACACACACACACAAACACACACACACACACACACACACACACACACACACACACACACACACACACACACAAACACACACACACGCACACACACAAACACACACACACACACACACACAAACACACACACACACACAAACACACACCACATACACAACAGGTGTTATATTAATCCACCTACGTCTATTGCACTTTTGGTGGAGCCAAATACTAAATGTTCTGAACTAACTCAATTTGGCTGCTCAAATGAAAACAATGCACAGTCATTTGAATGGAATGCACAAGAGTGCCCACGCCAGGTGTGCAGCACATACCCTAATATTGGTGGCACTCTATAGGAATAATAATGATTGGCTACACAGGCTTCTTACTGGCTGTACCCTTGGGCGAGCTTGAGTGAGCCCAAGAGTTTGGTGAGCCCATTGCCAGTGAGTTAGGTGTACAATGAACTCTATTACCTGTTTTGTATGGTGTCATGTAAATAGCAGCTTTGGGTTGTTATTCAGTCTAGCAAACCACTTCTAGAAACTGGTGCAGTGACAAGTTCTGACACCATTTCCCATAAATACAAGGGTGTGCCTTAGTGCTGCAGTTGGCAAAGTTGCCTGTCTGTAACAGGAAGTTAACCAAGTAAGGAAGCTACACCCTTGAAATGGTATGGCAGGACCTGCACCCTGAGGGGCAGCCAAGTGAAGTAACTCAACAATGTAAATGGGCAAGTGTCCCTGTACATGTCCAGTTCAGATCTCTGATACTGAACTCAATACGGGGTACTACCCAGTGATGTTGTCATGGTAATTTGTATTTGTACAGTAATGAAATGCCAAGTAGTTGGTAATTGCAATTTCTTAATTTAAATTTAGTGATTGATTACAGACTATCTGTGTGCCACCCACATGCTTGTCCCATCTGGTAGTTCCAAGATAGCCACTAAGCAACAACTTGGGTTAAGCTAGTTATAGTAGTTCTCCACTTCTTGCTTCCTCTCTCCCTCTCCATGCAGTAATGTCCTCCCTTTCATTCCCCTAACCCCCCTCCTCTCTCACCTTTCCCCAGGTATTCCTGCAGCAGTGCAGTCCACTTGTTCAGCTCACTGTGTGTCTCCACAGCAAAGCAGTCTGTCATGCTGTGTGTGATGATTGCAAATGTGTACTTCTCACTATCCAGTCGGAGGTTTACTTCTAGCCCCCCATACTCTTCGATGGGGATCTCTTTGATTTCATTGGACGGAACTGTTGGCTGCTCTTTGTACACAGTCAACTGTAGCCGACCAGAGTGGGTCACTTTGAATACCACATAACGTGGCTTCCACTGGGGAGTATGTGGTGTGTGTGTGTGTGTGTGTGTTTTGTGTGTGTTTTGTGTGTGTGTGTGTGTGTGTGTGCGTGTGTGTGTGTGTGTGTGTTTTGTGTGTGTGTGTGTGTGTGTGTGTGTGTGTGTACCGACATGTCAATGGATACACATTAATACTGTTTATACACAATAACTACTTCAACGGAACATTCACACAATTATCTTATCTTTCATGTGTCGTCTTTTTCCCATATCCCATATCCCAAGGTAGAGTTGGGGAAGCAAACAGTCTCATGTGTACAAATACACACCATCTTTCTTACTGGGAATGGGGCTACCCACACTATACTGCTACACATCCACCCACAGGGATTTGCACTTCATGTTTCAATGTGCCACTATGTGAGGGCACATTGTTTGAAAGGTGACTGTCACCCACTATGTTTGGTGGCAATGATGATCAGAGGCACTAGATCATCAGTCTTATGGGGTCTACAGTCCATACATCTCAGGGTAGTGGAATTCACTGCCACCATATGAAATGGGACAGGAATGATGCAATTTCTGTGACTTCAACCAAGAACATACAGATCTGCTATCTTAACAAAATCTCCAGAGTGTGCTTCTATGGAGCAGACACTTTGCCTTTAAGCAAGCAAACTATGGCCAGGTGTTGCCCTAAGAAGGTCATTGTGCATGCAGTCCTTATATGTTACCTGGAAGGAGGCTAGTTGTGTGCAAACAGAGCTGAACGGACAATGTGGCAACTAGGCAGCAATTACACTGTATGTAAGCATGGGAACCTTACATACACTTTCAGCTATCCCTTTCACCAGGCAACTTTGACGTACTGGCTTACCGCATAACTTCTAATAGAACAATTTTAGCTGTACAAATTAATTAGAGTACGAATAAATAGAGTATTTGTATGAAGTGAATAGATGAAAAACGTGTGCAAGTGTTTGACACTATAAGAAAACAGATCAGCAGGTACTTACCTAGCTTCAGTTAGCTGCCATTTTGTACAACTATGTAGTAACAAGTAACTCTGGCTTTGATCTACATGCATACATTATATATCTGCTTACGCTGGGTGAGCAAGTTTACGAGGCTCCACAACTTACACTTTACATAAAGACGTCAGTCGCACTAAGACCTCCCAGCTGACATTGAAGAATGAACTTATAGGATACTGTACAGCATTAGCTGAACGTTAGTCTCGTGAGGCTTCACACAACTAAACCTGTGGGAATTCGCGGACTGACCCCCACCCTGGCTTATTTTGACATCATCCCTGGCTGTACGATCAGAACCAAGAGCCAAAAGAACATGTTTATTCGCATTTGTGGACATCAGAAACACTCTCATCATATCTATGTGATTTCACAGTGCTTGCGCTCAAATGCGCTTCTATTGTACGAACAATAGAATATTTTTACGTGTACGAATCAATTTCAGAATGTAACTTACCGTTTTTTGCGGGGTGTATGGATTAATAGGGTGTACGAATTACTAGAAAATCTACGGTATAGTCAAGGATTGGAGGGGTAGGCAGAGACTTAGGTTACGTACCAGACAGTCTTACCAAAGTACGTACACCTGCATTAAAGAATCTATATGGAAGGAGGAGACATGGTACCCCTACTTCTGTACCAGTTGTATTACGACTCATGGTACACACTTTCAGTAAGTGTGTAGACGTGTGTTAGTTCATAACCCACGCTGGATTGGCATATGCCTCAAGAGGTCAACAGTTCACTACATCATCATGAGTTGAAAAAGTGAGGAGCGATTCCTGGTAAATAGAGAGGAACCAGTGGAGTTTTCCACATTTGTGAAAAGTGTCAGTCATAAAGTGATTAGTCTTATTGCCGACCTTCTCTGCCTCCAGTTTTCAATTGCTTAGTTCAGCAATAGATTGAGCTTTTCCTCTCTGCCAGTTGAAATACAAGGTCAGAGGAACTCACGGGTCATTGTACGAGGAGCAGGCAGCCAATGTTATCATTCACACTATGAAGCTTGGTGATATGCCAACTAGCTGCTTAAGTTGTTGACAGTGGCCAAACAACATCTGTGTGCTATTGACCTCCAATGTGTATGTCACAATAGCTGTTGCCTTGACGATAAAATTGACAGGACAAATATGGCACAATTCACTGTGGTCCATTGTGACTTGACAGTTGTTGTGTAAAGTGAATGGAACGTCCCATGGTCTACCTGGCCAAACCAGACTTGTGACAAGCAAAAGACAAACTGCATTACTGTACACTTGTTCACACACCATCAAAGAAGCTTTGTAATGTTGCAAGCAAATGGCTACTTCCATATTCTGCAATCAAGGTACTTTGAAGTACCTTCCACAAGTCGCAAATCTAACATGTCTGTATTGTCTTTAGAACACCAAAACATCCTGGCAAAATGTTGCAGTGACACAAGGTGCTCTCTGGTGACATACCATGTGACTGTCATACTACACGCCTGTAGTGTTGGTTCACGCACAGCTATCACAGTTTGGCTACAGCAAGTCTTTGATTTATACTAGGAACTTGTTATTGCATAGTGGGGAATTTTCGTAGGTGCAAATTTTCACATAAATCCCTGACAGGCCTTCTTTAGTGTATTTTAATTTTTTCCAGCACCTGCTTGAGTTTGCCCCACCCCTCACAGCGATTCCTTGTTTTGCAACACGTATGGCGTCGTTTTCTGCTGAGAGGCTAGTATACATGGCAATATCTTACTTGTCAGTGAGACATTGCCATGTCACTGTGAAGATAGCAACAGAGTTGATTGTTTCACTGCATGTGATCAGGGGGGAGGCTGTATATAGGCAAAGACGTTGCATTAACCAAGGTGGCTCGATCATTTGAAAGAACGTCCAACAGTTGTACAATGCTATATTCACTCTCAATTTCACTAACCCATGTTTAAGAGTCACTATGTGGAGCTTACTGGCAGAGTCTTCACACGAAAAAATTTTCTCAGTTTAAATCTTCACATCATGAAGCTTCATACGAAATATAAAAACTTTTTGGCATAATTTGAAAAATTTCTGCTATATAGTATTGCTTTATCTAACACAGTGGTTCCTACCCAACTGTTTCTACCCACCTACTCAACAAGACACGGAAAGGAGCTATCCACTCTTCCATACCCTGCTAGAAAACTGAAACAGAACCTGATGGTCATATCCTGTTTACCAACACGCCTGGGAAAGTGGTACTAGAAAGCCAAAACCTTGTCACCATCTGCTTTTATCACTCTGTCAACCAATACACACTACTCTTTCTGGCAAGAATACACTAATGTGAACTAGGACCCATACTACACATGGTGCAATTGAACTGCATGCAGGTATTTCCACTGTCAGGAATTACTGTGAGTGGATGTGTTACATATTCCGGAGGTCATCTCAGGGTGTGGTTACACTTGTACACAGAAAGGAAGAAGAATGCCACGGGTGGAGCCACGTCCTTGCCTTACTTGGCAGCAAGCACACCTGCAGGTGACTGAGTTGGGTCTAGTTCATGCAACTCAACTAGGGTATTATTATTTTATCATTCACAGTGCACTAGACCTCACTGTCCCCATTGTTTGATCCTGGTGGCTTCCATGGTGCCTGGCAACAAGGGCCAGACAACACACACACACAAGAATGGGGAGCCATACCAGTTGTCCCATCAGGTGCTGCTGGTTTGGGTGTCCAGTAGAAACACAGCATACATCTGAACAGCAATATTTTATCTACCTAGCCATTGGGATAGGTACTGAAGCTAAAAGTGGCAGCTGCTATGTTAATAAATATAATCATTCCAGACTCCTTATATGGTGCCAATCTTTGCACACTCCTCATTTACAGCTTCCCTGTGTGTACCAGCAATGTGAGGCACACTGCACTTTGTGTACTCTGGATTATTCACACATGTGGATGCTTCAAAGGTATAGGCATGGTTAGTTAGTAGTCTGCCAACTCAAACAAATTCATGACTTGCCATAAATTTGGTCCACTTATTTCAGCACTACACTTTGTGTATGTAGCACATTCAGATGTGGCATTTCACATCAGAACAACATACAGTGATGTGAATGAGTATGCATGTGCATATAAGTTATTAATTGTTGAATGCCAGTTACTGGAAAACACTGGTTAGCAAGCTGTCATCTTCTGTCACAAGCACCAGTTCTCAAACGCAGCTCATGTAGCTACCACATTGCTTACTTAGTTGATGAAGCATCTGAGGAATCTACCAACACACATACCGAGGTCTTTACCAGGACAAATGGCATATTTTGTGTGTATAAGTATCACATTCACCACTAGAGCCATCCTATTAGAACACAGCTATGTACTTATCTTGGCAGATGCAGTCATTTGTCTTGCTATACATGGCTAGTCTGATGGGGGCTAAGCCACCATCAGACTAGCAGGAAGATCTACGATGTGAGCATCTTAGCTTGTTATCCATGCAGTCTGTACAGGCACTGCCTTAGATTGAGTTCTGCTGTCTATGAGCAGCCTGTTTTACACTGTCACAGCCTACAGAAGCCAGAGGCAAGTCATCACGCATACTGCCATTTCATTTCATGGGCACAAGACCAGCTACATATCTAGCCAGCTACGTGCAAAGTGTTACTGCAGAGTAATTTTTATGCTTGTGCGTATAATTAGTACGTATAGGGCAGGCTGTGTAACAATGTATGCTGAAAAATTGACTGTTCAACTTGCTTGCTAGTGTGGGATTTGTGGCTTGGCAATCCAACATATATAGTCAAGCAATCGCTTCCCATTAATTGATTCAACTTCCATATAAGGGCATAATATTCTTAAATTTATAACCAGAAAAAGTAGGGCATCTGCTTACTTCCTGGAGATGCCTGATCCCAATTATAGTTCACAAGGGTAACAAACCACAACCACAGTTTAAGTGCGTCTGTGTACACACAGTGAGCCCACAGACAATACCCTGGTTGAAGAGCAAAGAAGTTTGCACTTGGGAATATCCCCCCAAAAACTAAGTTGAACTGGAATCTCTTTCCCTAAAATGTAGACTATTGCTTGCAGGAGAATTTGTTGAGCCAGGCCTACCAATGTAGGCCTGTCATCACCAAAAGAGACCACAATGTACCCATACTCAGGACCATCTTTAGTTCTAGTATTTTGTGCAAAAAAGCCAGTCACTTGTTCACTTTCAGTGCCTTCATGGCTTAAGAGAATAACCAGTCACCATGACAATGGGTGCAACCATAGATACAATGCACACGGTTCCTAAGTGCTCTATATGGCCTCATTCCCACACTCCCTATGCCTAAAGATAGGGACAACACCGTATTAGTACTTCCTCTTATCACAATATCTCTAGGATGAGATAATAGCAGCAAAAGAGATCAGAGGTCTAGTTCTCATCATACTCCCTACAGAGCTTTTTCTAGGACAACACCTTATTAGCATTTCCTCTTGTGGTTGATAATGAACCATGACAAATATGCATGACGATGTACGATATATTAGCAGAAACTCTTCTTACACTCCCCCTTCAGAGCTACGTACATGACATATGGACAACACCATAGCAGAAACTCTTATGATTGCCATTACAACACCATAGCACTGCCATGACAAGATTTGCACAATGGGGATGGAATTATGAGATAAGAGAAGATTGGTCTCTTTTTGTCTGTTGCTTAGCAACCAAGACTTTGAACTAAGGATAGAGTGGGTGGAGTTAATGGGTGTGATGTGGAGTTGCTATGGTAACAGACAACAAATGTGTCGCAGTCACCATACAGAGCAACATTCATTTTCATGATGTTCCAGACGGGAATTGCTAACGTTTTTCTTTCCATCTCAACACCAAGATGTTTTGACTGTTGTAGTACATTCACACAACCTAAAAGTTAATAGCTGGTTGGCTGAAAGCCTTACATTGAATCCAAGAATACCATACTTGGAAAGGGCGACATATGTAAAATGTATCAAATGCCAGCAAAGCAGTGACATACAGCTGCCACCCTACAAAAGCTAAGAGCATGGTATGTGCTTAAGTCATGTCTGAAGATTCCAGCTGTGTCTACATGTGTACCTACACGTATACACCTAGCACACAAACAGCGAACAGGAATGTGCATGTCTTTAAAAGTGTCCTAATATAGCACCATGCTGTAGCATTACAGAAACTGGTCTCTCTATACATCCGGTCTCAGTGTAGTTATGCAAAGTCACAACTGTTGGCGCACAGCCCGGAGATTGACTTTACCGCACTCCAAACTACACCCAAGGCATCTGTCCAAGACTCCCAGTAACTTAGTGTTGTGATGACAATTTCACATATTATGGTAAACCATTGCATTCCAATGCTGGCCCCACCCTCCCACCAACAGTACAACAGAACAAACAAGAACAGACGGGACACCATCTCAGGATACACACTCCACCAACAATGGAACACTGTCTATGTTTTAGAACAGCTATAAATAAACATCTGTTCAATGGTGTTTTCTTCCTAACCGAAAGTTTGTTAACACTGAGATGCCTCGTTGAACTAGCCTGAATTCAAGCACTTTTATATGAAACGAGCTACTCAACAAAATTTCACCACATATGTAACACCACATTGCAAAGTCTTCACTGAAAGTAGCTCCCACTGTCAGTTTATGATCATGCACTTACAATATAGTAAATGGCCTGGAAGAGCTCTGATTGTGAAGATTCAAAAGATAAGTTAGAGTGGCTTTTAAGAGCTTGGTACACCACTGACTGGGAGCAATGGGTGCGTATACAATTATAACTACTAGTAAGAGCGCATAAGAACGGGTGGCTAGAGTAAGAGCATGTAACTCTGTAAAATTTGAAACTGGTCGGAATTTACCGCCAGTACTAAAAATAGTAACATGTACTGCGCATGTTGTGTAGACATAAGCTGTTGTTGTTGTTCTATTTTTTAGTACCTTTCAATAATTTTGACCGGACTACAGGCTTTTATTGGAGTTACACGATCTTACTCAAGCCGCCCATTCTTATGTGCTCTTGCTACTAGCAGTGACCTACCATGTACACTTCATTTGAAATTGAAACCAATTAAAGCCTGCTGTATTGCAAAGCACCAGGGAAGCCTGAAAATCATGACCTGAAGCTGCTTTTGTTTGCTAAGGGGAAGACTTTGAATGTAGCATTACATATTTGGTACAATCTTGTCGAGTAGCTGGTTGCATATGCTACAATCTGCATGGACAATAATGCATACTACTTAGTTTGAATCTTGTGAAGACTGTTTGCTCAGTAGGTTTGTGTAATCAGGCAATGTAAATTCAGTGGTTGCATGGACTGGGCTGGTAGAGAAGGGAGCTACAACAAGTTGATACTCGAGCCAGTAGAAAAGGGAACCAACAACACTCAGGCTGCCTATGTTACGTGGCCTAGGTTGTGTGTATGTACTGCAACGCCTTGAATGTGTTTCTGCACCAGGTAGAGATTTAGCCCAAAACTCAAATAATACAACAGCAGTGGTGCACAAGAAGAAGAGTGCAAGTGCATACAGCGTGTACTGCCACAGGTGAGAGCTGGCTACTCCAACAGAACATCTCACAATGGTCACTATGTCTTGTAAAGCACACAGTCTGTTGAAGACCTCCCTAACAAGATTGCAAGCATGATCACTGAACTCTCTGATGACATGTGAGCTGTGCTGTACTATCTATGGTATCACCAAGCCCACAGGGAATAAATATCTGTAAACAGGCTTGCCTGAACAGTACTCAGTGCACATAAGGAATTTAGTGCACAGAAGACACTACAACCAAAAAGGAAAATGATGCAAGTACATTTCAGGTGGTCTTACAGGGGCTATTATTAAAGTCACTGAGCCACCTCACCGTGCCAGTGGCTGATGGAACTAGCAGGCATTGTCACACAGCCTCCCAGCACGCAGATGGCCCATTGGGCCTAGCATGTGCAGAGGCAGCATGTCAAACAACCATTACAGGGTGATCACCGCAGTGAACACTGCTGCAACTTGGAGATAACTTGGGCCAACATGTATCCTAGACAAAATGCGCCATTATTGTGCACTATTACACTCACTCTTGGTAGCGCTATGCTGTTCTGCCTGTGTTTCAGAACGCCTTCTCGCAGAATCTTCTCTCGGAAATCCATCGCTCTAGGAGGATTGGCCATGGCCGTGTTCGTGGCTAATGCTAATCTGCAAGTTACTTAGCTTATACTTAGCATCTAGCTTTTGCGTATTGCATTCCAATCACGTGATGTAGATCTAATCGCGTTGTATTAGCCCCACCCACATTCCGTTTCGAAAATGAGTGGGCCGAACCCCTATCCCGTCAGCGCGGTCATTGCGGTAGAAAGCGCTGTTCTAGTGACTAGTTACCGTGTAGACTAGGATCGCTGCTTGTCTCAATCTCCTATGCGTTAGCAGAGCTGAGTGCTGTGTGTGGTTCCTTCCCTTCGGGCGTTGTTTTTGCAAGCGGCGAGGTCCCGCTCCTTTGATCATCGTTCTGAGGAGAGCAGGGTAGGTGTTGTCAGTTTATAACCTGATGATCGCATTGTGTTAGCACTTTTGCAAGGTACATGTATGGCTTCTGCCCTGAACGGCTTGTTTACCTATCTATGGTTTTACCCTCTAGGACGAAAGAAGGGGTGGGGCGGAATGTTTATGTGCTCTGTGACTGTGTGTGTGTGTATGTTGTATGCGAGTGATTGGCAGTAAACCCATTTCACCTAGCATCACAGTGGGTGTGGCAGTAGCCCTGGCCACCTTGTTGGAAACAACTGGGGAGAGTGGAAGAGTACATATGTACAGCTAGACTGTAAGCAGCAAAGCACTGGGAGCTCACTGCTGCTGTAGCCACAGTGCAGAATGTATGTGGACACAGGAGGGTCACTAAATAACCTACCTCCCTTATTCTAGCTTTCATGACTGTGTATAAACTGCCACATTTATTTTCTAGTTTTGAAAGATGCACCTACAATAATTTGATGATTATACATATACTGTTATTAGACAGTATGTAGTAGGGTTCAAAGTTGGAGGTAGTCTTGAGCAGATCCGTAGCACTGTTCTTCTATATTGGCAGATGGACATTGTGTGCGTCACAGTGTATGTAGATGAACGTGTTTGTAAAAAACAGACAATGTTTACACAAACTTGTGCATTTTTTTACTCCCAACTATGTGTATCCTTGATTGGGAACCATTGAACTGTAACCTATTTGCCAAGCAGCAAGCAAACAATTATGTGGTATGAGGCTTTAATCTGTGCTTCCTGCAGTCAGATGACTCATTTTCAACAATCCAAGTGTTTAAGTCAATGGGAGGCTCTATCGTATACCAAGAGTTATTGAGCTGCCGAAATCACCCTCCACAACCGTTCACAATGTTTACCTTTGATATCTATATAGCTTCCTGCTTGTTGCTGTGTATGTGGTTAGTTAGTCTTGTGCCTATCCATCCACCATCATGGTCATTCGACAGTGATGGACACACAATACAGAAACTCTTCCACTTCTAGGAGTGCCGCATGAGAGAATGGAGCTATCAGTTGTCGTGTTTATGCCTCTGAAGAAACATGATCCTGTAAAGTTACTAGATCAGGATCCATGGAGCATGCCTATTGTATTTCCCTGATGAATTGACGTTAGTGTAGGTTCCCTAGGGATCAGTGTACTTACACAACACCTCTGTTGGTCCTGCATTCTCTCTGCTGGTGTGTCTGTGTTGTATGGTTCATTGATTATCTTACTTGTTTGGGACTGCTACTCTCAATAACTGTAGTCAAAAACATACTGGTACCAGACTGTCTGCTCTCTCCTTCCTACAATGAATACATGCATGCACACACACACATACACACACACACACACACACAAACTCACGCACACACCACACACACACACACACACACACACACACACACACACACACACACACACACACACACACACACACACACACACACACACACACACACATGCATACAGTATCACACACTCACCACACACACACACACACACACTCACCGCACACACACTCACCACACACACACTCACCACACACACACACACACACATGCAAACACACACGCACACACACACACATGCATACAGTATCACACACAAACACACACCCACTCACCACACACCCACTCACCACACACACACACACACACAAACACATGCACACACACTCACCGCACACACACACACTCACCGCACACACACACACACACACTAATGGCATATCACAGCACACACAAAAACTGTGCATACATTTGCCTAGATACACATTAACACATACATATGCTTATGTAGGTTACAATGTCTGTGCGTCATCGTATGCGCTACCCAGAGCTGGAGACAAAGTATGAGCTCCATGAAACCCTTGGATCAGGTACGCTAGGGACTTGCATGGCTGGTATGACCATGCTATGTGAACACATGCTGTACCATGTAGTAATTTGTTGTAACAGGTCATTTAATACCCTTTGATTGAAGTGTCTAGGGTTATGATGTCACATATGTCATATAACCTGTGTACGTACATGTGTATAAATTCTTGCATGTATAACAATGACATATGTAGTAACTTGTAGTTGGCAATTAGTGATGTATGCCACTAGAAGTACTTGTTTGGCAGCCTTGTTCCTTGGTCTTTTATAGGTCGTGTTTTTGTGGTAATGAGAGGAAGGCCTGTAAGATCTTATCACTTGAGTGACATCAATATAGATAGTGGGGGTGGGGGAGGGGATGAGTTTGTTCAAGGTCTGGAGAGGGTGGAATGTTCACAACACAGAAAAGTAACACTTGTTGCATTCTCGTGGGATTCTTCTCTGTTTAAGGAGATAGACAGAGGAGAGGTAGGGTAGACTGATGTCGCTCACATGATAAAATCTTGCTGACTCCCTCCTCTATTTTTGCATGGTGTCCTAAACTGGATAGTGGATAGGCCTGAGAACAAGGCTAACGACTAACTACATGTACTCATGGCCAAGTTGCCTGTATTGTGTGGATAGAATCCCAGGGGACAAACCTTAGCAGCCAGCGGATGAGTGGGAACACAAAACTTTACAAAACAAACTTTACACAAATAGCAAAAGAGCATTGACGAGTTTCAATGTGCTGATGAAGAATGGCCACTTTTGTATACGTAGAAGAAGTGAAATTGATCATACTGGCTAAAACAGCAACGCAGAATGAACAGCAGCTTGTAGTTCACAGGCAGCAAAGACATTGGTCACTTCACCATGTGGAGTACACATTGCCAAAGAGTGCACACACAATGTACATTGCCAGGTAGAGGGTGGCAATTTTAAAAGTTGCCATAACATCTCTACACATGCTGCTATATTGTAGTGTGACCTAAAAATATCAATTAAAAGTCCCCAAAAAATATCAAAAAGAAATTAAAAAAAAAAATCATGTAACGCTTGTTGGAAGGTGCTTAGCAACAAACTACATTCCCCCGGACAGAGCTGTGCTATTACTAGCCCCTGTTGTTTACAGTGAAATTTTGGGTTGCTAAGCAACATCACAACAAATATGTAATGCACTTATATTTACATAAACCAGAATTTATGCAAAATGTATACAATAGGTTGTCTCACAAGTTCAAACAAAATAGCTAGGTGTGCTAGCCTCGTTCCCAGGCCTTACCGCTGTCCAGTTTTTGATCGCTTACAGTATGCAAAAAGGGAGGGGAAAGGCCTGTTTCATTTTATGATGTGAATGATGTGAATGTACCTACTTGGGTAGACAGATGGGGGGAGGGGTTCCTGACTGAGATTGAGAGCTGAGTCTGTGCAAGTGCTGGAGTTCTGATTGTGAAGTGCAAAACGTACCGCTCGTTGTTCAGGACAAAGAATGCATGGACGAAATGCATTCTTTCAGTTGGAGACCCCGCCCTCCCTCTGTCTACCTTCCCCCTTTGTTTTGCATAATGTAAGCTGTAAGTGTGACGAAGGCCTGGGAACAAGGCTAAAGTGTACCACATTAAAGCAGCTACTCTTTGCTCAATTGTGTGGAGCAAAATGCTACACATGTACATAATGCTTTACTGGCTGGTGGCACTGCTGTACATGGACAAACAGTTTAATAACAGTGATACCTTTGTGATTGCTTTCTGTACTGCAGGTGGGTTTGCCAAGGTCAAGGCCGCTGTGCACAAACTGACTGGAGAAAAGGTATTTAGTAGGAATCGTCATACATCCCTTATTGTTGGTGTGGGTCATCCATGCATGCATGACCACCTTGTGATGGTTGTTAGCCAAACATGTGAGCAATCAGCTGGCTATGCATATGGCACTTGTCTATTTCTGGAGGAAGAGCAGACTTTATCATGTACTGTCAGGAGTTGTCAACATTCCAACACATTTATAGATTCATCAGCTAGTGTGTGGTTAAGAGAACCTCAAGGGAAATTTCTGCCTGCTTCCTGAAACACATAAGAATGGTGCACCCTTTCTAGCCAGCTGGTTTTGTGCGTGTTAAAGTTGTGTGTTTGGCCAGGTTTTTGGGTATAAGTCCAGGCCCACTTAAAGGAAAACAGTTTGAGGGGAAGGCGAGTGGTATAGAGGTTGAGGGAGGGAGAGATGGAAGAAGGGGTAGAGGAGCTCCTTTTCAGTGCAAGTGTTTTACCCTATTTGACTCTAGGTTGCAGTGAAGATCATGGACAAGGACCAGTTAGGGGTGAGTGACACTGTGTGGCTGTCCCCATTAGGGACTGCCAGGAATTTGTGTGTGAGCTATATATTGTGTGACTGAAGTCATAGATATACAATGTCATGTAGGTATGAGTATGTTGCTATGGGAGAAATTATGTGTGGCTGCTGTGGTGAGAAATTATGTGTGGCTGCTGTGGTGAGAAATTTATATGTGTGGGCAGTAGCATCAACAGTTGAGAATGCTCAGAATTGAATTAAGGCTGAATACAGGATAAACCCACGCAAGTAATACATGTTCCCGCAACATAGTTTACTACCGCTTTGTAGAACCTTGTTCAGCAACTCTTTAGCTAGTGAATACGCAGCGCATTTGCCACTTGCCAAGCCTTGTACCATGTGATGTACTATCACAGGAGAGCTCAGAACCCCACATCATGTCTGGCTACACATCACCATATAACTGCCTCCTGCACTTGGAGTGCCAATCATCCTACCAGTCCCAACAGTGTAGTACTAGATACAGGCTTGTACCCTTGCTGTCTGTGATTCTATTGGCAGCAGCGAAACTTGGCAGTGGTATGGAAGAGACGAATGGCCAGAGATCAACTGTGGATGAACAGTATGCACACCTGGAAGCTGTCTTCACTGTAGCTACACAACACAGTCTGTCTGTCCATGAACACTGCATGTGTACCAAGTGACATCACTGAACTCACAAGTGCTAAGAGTATGACAGAGTCACATTACAATTCTTTTGTCCCTCCATCTAGTATCTATGGAGACCTTGTATCCATATTATATAATCATTCCTTCTCACCCTCCCACACTCTCCCACATTTGTGCGTTATACAAACTAAAATACCAACTTTGTTCTAAGGGCTGATTATTGCCAAACGTCTTTTGTTCACTGTGCCATGACACATTGTTTCTGAATACTTCTGTGTGTCTAGGAAACATGGATGAGTAGTCTTACTTGTATCAACATTAACCCTCAATTCACAGAGGTCTGATATGCGTAGCTTGTCATTAGTGGAAGTGTTGTGTTGGTGGTTCTATCGTCACAAACAGCAATGAGCATGCTGAAACAATGAGGTCATTTGCCTCTTCACATATTCACAGCAACACACTCTGTACTTATCAGTGCATACATTATATCATAATAGAGGATCGCCTTGAGTTTTCACAGTTCTTGAAGATTTCTGGATTGAAACGTTTGGGCCTCAAGCTTGAAGTTCGCTGTGTGCTACGTAGGAGTTCAACAAGCCCTAGCAAGGGAGGACTGTAGAAGGACTGGTTACCCTCCCAGATGATATCATTTTCTAGATGTTCGATCCAGAGTTGCATGCCAATGTGCACTCTACGCACTCTACGCATGTTCAAACAGACTTGTGTAGTATGTAGTGGAAATATATTTCAATAGGGTGGACCAATGCAAGTCTTTTCTTTTGTGGTTCTTGGTGGGTTTCGAATATTGTCTTCAAAATGTATCCTTGTTCCCAGCAAGACCTGGCGACATATGTGCAAAGTCAGCAGTCATGATTTTGATTAGAATTAAAGTCATGTTTGTCTAGTTCCTCACTTAATTTTCCAACTTTTATGATAGTAGAATCACTGTACAGTAGAATGTGCATGCCAGAGTTTCCTGTCGCCGTAATCATGGATAATTATGTACTCTAGTTATGTGTCACAGTGGTTAATGAAGACCAACTCATCCATGACACATTGCCCACAAATTTAGTCTCTTGCAACCTTCCTCCATTTGGTGGTTGAATCACTGTGTAGTTTGAGCATGTAGGAGTTTCCTGTGCTAGTACTTACCCTAGGTGTTCCCACAAGTTATTTGAAATGATGCAATAGAGTTTTTGCTGTTTACTCAGGAAAGAACAAATGCCAATCATTCTTTAAGGGGTGCCTAGTGACACAGTCTGCCCACACAACTTCTGTGGAAAAATAAAATACATACACACACACATACACACATACGCATATGCACACACACACGCACACACACACACGCACACACACACACACACACACACACACACACACACACACATACACACACACACGCATACGCACATGCACACACACGCACACACACACACACACACACACACACACACACACATACACACACACACACACACACGCATACACATACCCCTGCAGGCAGATCTGCCTCGTGTGTATCGTGAGATTCATGCTTTGAAAAAGTTGCACCATCAGCACATCTGCCAGATGTTTGAGGTTATTGAGACCAGGAAGATGATCTTCATGATCATTGAGGTGAGCGGAGAGGAGGAAGGAGAGGGAAGGGATGGAGGAAGGGAAACAGGGGAGGGAGGGAAATATAAGCTGTTGAGTTTCAACAGTACAATTCCCTTTCAGAGCTGGAAATAACAGTTAGACATTGGACATTTTCCAACCATTTCTTCTGAGCAAAATTTTCTCTGGTCAGCCAAACTGTCTGAACAATCATGAACGAAAAGATTGGTGCGTATTTCGTGTTACATCTCCAGTTGTGATACAGCTACCGACTTCCAGTAAAAAGCAATGTAGCACCTTGGGTTTTGCCCAGCTTCGCCATACTTTTGACGCTTATCACTATACCAAAAGCTGTGAAATAAACCAGAAGTTTTCCTACCGGAAGACACTACTTTTGGTACTTATAGCTTGGTAGTCCAATTTCTGTCTCATTTGAAATCTGGTTTGAGTTTTCTTTTAGTTCTACGTATGTAGCTTCTTACTGCATGTTCATAGCTTGTCTACTTCTCGAGAACGGTCGTGATAGACATGGCCTTGTCGATTGTGATTGGTCCAACGTAGCCAGACCCATCGTACGCCGCACAATGTTCAGCTTCTGGCTTAACGCGAACGTGTACATTTAGCTTCCGTTGGGTGTAGTTAATTGTATGCCTTCTAGTGTGGCAGACCAACATTGAGAATGGCGACCAACATTGTGAAACGTCCGACCAAAATTGAATCAGACATTTGTCTGACCATTTGTTAAGCCTTATTTCGAGCTCTGCCTTTCACCATGCCTATGCCACTGTGTAACCTTCTTTCCTCATCTGCTCTATGGCTCTTCAGTTTTGTCCTGGTGGAGAGCTCTTCGACTACATTGTAGCCAAGGAGAGGCTGAGGGTATGTAGGTGTAAGTCATACCAGGCTAGTGCTGCAATAACTGTTTATCTTGTATTCACTCATGAATTGCACGTAAGGACACTAATGGAACTTGATATGCCATGAATAACTGTTTGTGTACTATGTCCTCATGGTCAGCACTTGCTCCATACTATGTACCTCTTGTAATGCTGTTGCTCTGATGTTTTCTCTTCATAGGAAAGAGAAGCCCGCTCCTTCTTCCGGCAAATTGTAGCTGCCTTAAACTATGTGCATGAGAATGGGTTTATTCACCGAGACCTCAAACCAGTGAGTAAAACTACATGTAGCTATGCACCAGAAATTGAACCAGAGTCAGTACATACCAGAAATAGGGTTTCTTTTCATTTCATGCTTGGGGAACAAACCTCACCTTATGCAAATCTGATCATTGCATTTCTGGACAACCAACCTGAACTTCATGGTAGAAATATCAGACAATGAACTGTACACCTGGAATGACAAGCACCCATAAGCACCCTAGCTTACATGTGAAAAGGCACATTTTATTGCCACATGAGAGTACATGTATGGTTACTGATTCAGCTTTCCAACGTAATGCCTCTGGCTACAAGTAAGGTGTCGACACAAGTACTGTAAGCTTGTGCTATTACACCCCCCCTTTTGTGAACTACTGTTGGTCAAAAATTGGGAGGGGGTGTTTACTTGAAGAGTTGGTTTTGTCTCAAGTATATGAATATGCCCACAAGTTCAATGCATGGTCAACAATATTCACGATGACTTTGCCAAATGGCTGGTCCAAAAAAGTTACCAGCAGTAGGTAGGTGTTGGTACTAAGCTGAGAGGTAGCAAAGTAACTTACATCATCATGGGGGATATAATAGAGGGGAGGATGTTTGCTCGAGGGTGGCATATTATTGTGAGCTTACAGTGTATATATGTGTATATGTACATGAATACGTTATATCCCTCCCTTGGGGGTGGTCGTTTACACATTGGTGTTTGGCTTGGTGTGTTTGGTGTAGCCTGACACCAGTGTGTGAAACTACCATCCCCCAGGGAGGGATATACACTATTATATAACCTGTTACCTAGGCAACATCACTGTAGAAGAGAGATATGAGCAACATTCTTATATGTTGCTGAGGTAATCAGTTTACACGCAGACCCCAGGGCTTCCGTACATTTTATTCCACCACGCAAATCAGATTAGCAATTACAAGTAGTCAACTAAAGTTCAGCTTGTGTAAACTATTATTACGCAACAGTTCACAATACGGCTGTCATTCAGTTGCCGTTGCAAGTCCCGCGAACTTCCCGGGAATTTCCAAGCAGATTACTGAACAATATCACGACTTTGCTCAATCATAACTGGAAAAGTATTTGGAGTTTGACTGAGTTATACGAGTATTGTGTAGTCGGAGTGGGGAAAAACGTGTCCAGAAATTTACGGAGCTCTTGGCCGTTTTGCCCCTAGTTGGGCGCCAAATCGAAAATCGATCACAGCTGAAAGCGGTCACTAGGGCACTTGCATAAGCGCTTGTATCTCGGAGAGTACGATAGCTATGGAGATTGGACATTTTGTAAGTTATAGCAAAGAGCCAGAAAGGCTATGTAGCGATGGTTGCGCTTTCGTAGCGTGTTCTGTACCATGTCTACGTTCGAGCCTATGAAGCGATTTTTGCCGATATTGTACACTTAGTATCTACCGTGTGACTTGAGCTTTTGGCTTCTAACTCGACTATGTTACAGTGCTGAATGTACTGTATATACGCTGTGAAGATCGTGTTCTAGCTCCACTTTGCCCCTAGTTGGGCGGTAAATCAAAGATGGCTCAGAATTGTACTTGTGTCTTGTGAGCGGACGTAGTCTCTACCGCCGTATGCGGCACCCAGCAGGTACAGTGACACTATGAACTTACACTTGGCGGCCCCCACAACAAGCTGTATAAGTATCATCTCGATCCAGGTTTGCTACTACGAAATATAAAGCTTGAAAGTTGGCCGTGTGTAGAGCTCATTACGTATTCATACCAGATTTGATGACGTCACACGATTACGCGGGTGGAATAAATTTCGAGGTCTGCGTGTAGACTGAATGGTTTATAGTAAAACCTATCTAGGAATCAGTGAAATCTCTCAGGAATATCAAGTGCTATAAAATTGGTGGGGGGTTTGGCAATGACTGATGAACTACATTTCTGTTGTTAAAAAAGCTGTGAACACCAGCAAAGAGAAAACTCTAGGTTCAACCTTAACCGCAAATGATGAGTGCAACCTGTGCTAGCAGAATGGGTGGGATAGGGGAAGGTGGGTTTAGGCACAGGGTGCCATGCACATGGTAGCTGTCTTGGCTGGCTGTAGAATGTCCTTGGTTGGCACTGGGTAGGCCATTCTCTCTGCACAAACAAGCGTAGAAAACACACTTGTAAGGGCTCAAGTCCTCTTTGTGGTAGGTTGTTGCTAGCATACCATCACCTCTACAAGGAATATATCTGATCTATAGTATTTGAATAGAGTCATTCAAATGTGTATGATGTCAGCCGTTCCCCTCTCTCCCCCAGGAAAACCTGCTGCTGGATGAAGACTCCAACATTAAGCTAATTGACTTTGGGCTTGTGTCAGAACCTAACGTATGTATTGTTCTTGTATATATGTGTATGTAATAATGAGGTGTATATACCATGTAGCGCTGGTGGTACTGGGAGTAGATGTACAAAGGGTTTATGTTTGCCATGAGCTCTATACATTACACGTAGCAGCCATACTTCCTCATCTCTCACTCTCCTCTATCTTGTTGGTTAAGGCTAGTGGTAGTTCAACAGGTCACTGATGTGAGTGAGTTTCTCTCTTGTTCAGGACACTAAGGACCTTCTGGAGACGTGCTGTGGGTCTCCTGCCTATGCAGCACCAGGTGAGGGTACCACACACTATCACAATAACACCTTGCTACATATCTGCAAGACCACACACAATGAGTAACTATCTAGGAATGCACTGAGCTCTAAAGTCAATGAGTACTGAAGTTGCCGTACATTATGAAATGCAAACTGTCTTACCATTTTGGCATGTCTATTGTATTCCTCCATCCTTATTAGAGCTGATTAGGGGAGGCCCTTACATTGGTACCAAGGCTGATGTCTGGAGCCTGGGGGTACTGCTATATGCCCTGTTGAATGGTTTTCTTCCCTTTGATGATGACCACACCCCTTATCTCTATCGGCTCATTCAGGTAGGTGGTAGACCCATGCCCAGACCCCATCTGAGAGGAAAGGGGCTGGTGACGTTTGGCTGATTCCTCTGACTTCGATGACTTTCTGGGGAGAATTTTCCAACCGCCAATCACACTGCAGAAAACACAATCTATAATTGCAACACCAGAAAGCCTTGACTATTTCAGCACGATGACACAGTGCTTTTTTGGTGCATAAATTAGTTATCAGTTCACAACTATGCGTACAGAATGAAGCCCGAGGAATCAGCCGAATGTCACCGGACCATCTCCTTTTGGGTAGGGTCTGAGAACGAGACTAAGTAGGTGGTGGAGTGTTAGGCTTGAAATGTACTTGGACAACGTGTACAGTGGAACCCGCTATTCCAAACCTCTGAAATGCAGACACCCTGCTATTCCATGAAGTGGACAGGTTTATCTGGACTATGTGAAATGCACTTGATAGTGTGGGCACTTGCATGCCGTTCATGCAAGATTGTCCGCTACCACTGCTCGATTTATAATAGCCCTGGTATGCATATTACTAGCCACTGCTTTGCCTCTCTTGCCAGCATACAGTAAGGGAGAGCTCTGGAATGTGGCTTCAAAGCACTCAACAGTAAAAATATGCATTGCCATGCCTACTGGAATACACTGGAAAGCCTCTGAAATATGGACACCTCCATATTCCAGATGCGCAGTGTTAGCCCCTATGGTGTCCACATTAGAGGAGCTCCACTGTGTGAGGTATTATATATGCTGCCACATGTTTCTTATATGGATCAATACCCCTGGTAGCTGTGATTCATCACCTTCTGCTCTAGTATGACTGTGGCTCACCACAGCCAGACTATCTTCATGTGAGCTATAAGTTGTGCACTGTAGTAGCCTCAATTCCAAGCCTCTGATCGCACTTGCAGTATGAAAATACACTTGTTGCCAAAGGCCAGAGATATTTGATTATGGGATACATGCCACAGTATACATTACTATGAATCTATTACCTGTGCTTGTTTAGCATTGCAGGAGGTACCTAAAGACCACAGTCATGGGGCAAGTGTGAGCGTAGCTGGGTGTTATGAATTTCTGCAGTGACAAACAGCTGCCAGTAGTTAAAAGTGTCAAATGAGCCATTGTATCAAGTTTCAGATGAACCTCTAGCTATTACAGTTGTTGAGTGCATTGATAGTCTACTGAATTCCCCTGCACTACACTCCTACACTACTGATCAACTGAGTAAGCTGTGTACGACCAGCTAAAAGCTATCACTCTGAATGAATCCACTTCAGTTGGCGATCCATGCATCGTAATCATGTGTCGTTCCCAGTGGACAGACAAGGAAACAGCTTATAAATTTTGTTAAATAAATCATGTGTGGTAAGTAAATATGCAAGTATACCTAATTTTGCATATTTGTTCAACCATGCATGCTCTAGTATACCTAATCTTGCATGTAGATTTGTACATACATGTAAGTAATGTGGGAGAAATCAAACTCTGGGACAAATTAAATGATCTCTACTCTCACATTGGCACACACACACACATGCACACACATGTACACTCACACACACACACACACACATGCACACACACATGACAACACATGCACATGCACACTCACTCACTCACACACACACACACACACACACACACACACACACACACACACACACACACACACACACACACACACACACACACACACACACACACAGCGTGGAGACTATGAGACTCCTATCTGGCTGTCTGTAGGAAGTGTTAACATAATTGCACGATTGCTACAGGTCAGTCTGGTGTGCATATCTCCCAGTATATCCAGGGTTGTTGACGTCTATCCTGGCTTGAACCATGAGCAATATTCATTGGTTTTCCATAGACGGATCCAGAGCGCAGGATCACAGTTAAGAGACTGTTGCACCATCATTGGGTGATGGAAGGTTATGAGAAACCAGTGGACTGGAGGTCAAAGATTGAGGTACATATTGTAGAATACCAGGACAGATGAACAGTATATTAGCAACAAAACTTTCAGCAATAAAAATTTCTTGCTCTATGGATTTCATGGTTCACTAAGATGGGTTGGATGAGAGATGGAAACTAAAAGGGATCGTAACAGTGCACCTTGTAGGGAATGTGGCTAACTGTTACTGGCATGAACAGAACTGATCAAACCGGACTAGTCCCATCTCCCATACAACCCAGCCATGCAATATAGTTGATGAAACTGTAAGCAACACTGCAATTGAAGGTACATTACCAGCTCCCATCTCTTGATTGCACACACCACTCCAGATGACTTACTTGGACCCTGATTGTGTGGCTGAACTTGCCAGATATCATCAGAAAAGTAGTGGTGCAATGGTGGAAGAAATACTCCAGGTATACTGCCATTGCCAGTGTGATTCCCATTGTGCTGTGTTCAATTTACTGTAATGCTGCTGTTCACATAAACACAGTTAGCCTTTCCCCTCTCATCCTCTCTACTCTTCCCTTCCTCCCTCCCTCCCTGTCCTTTCCTTCCTTTTTTTATTTTTTTTATAAACATCTCCTTTTTGCATGTGAGGGTACATACAAGGAGGCCTAGAGATACGGCCATTGTCTACATGCTGAGCTATTGCATGGCACAAATAAATTGGCTGTCTCTAGGGCTAGAAGAAAAAGATAGAATGGTAAACAAAGTTATATTAAAGAGTTTCTCATTGTCCAAATTCAATTCGGTGTGACCAGAGTATGGCTTTCCTGCTCACGTCTTGTAGAAAGTGGCGTCTGATTTTACTTTCCTCCCTCCCTCCCTCCCTCCCTCCCTCCCTCCCTCCCTCCCTCCCTCCCTCCCTCCCTCCCTCCCTCCCTCACTCACTCACTCCCTCACTCACTCCCTCACTCACTCCCTCACTCCCTCCCTCACTCCCTCCATCCTCCTCTCCCTCCCTCCCTCCCTCCTTCCCTCCCTCCCTCCCTCTCCCACCCTCCCTCCCTCCCTCCCACCCTCCCTCACTCCTTCCTCCTCCCTCCCTCCTCCTCCCTCCCTCCCTCCCTCTCCCTTCCTCCCTCTCCCTCCCTTCCTCCCTCCCTCTTCCTCCCTTCCTTTCCCTCTCCCTCCCTCCCTCCCTCCTCCCTCCCTCACTCCTTCATCCCCCTCTCCCTCCCTCCCTCCCTTCCTCCCTCCCTCCCTCCCTCCCTCCCTCCCTCCCTCCCTCCCTCCCTCCTTCCCTCCTTCCCTCCCTCCCTCTCCCACCCTCCCTCCCTCCCTCTCCCACCCTCCCTCACTCCTTCCTCCTCCCTCCCTCCTCCTCCCTCCCTCCCTCCCTCTCCCTTCCTCCCTCTCCCTCCCTTCCTCCCTCCCTCTTCCTCCCTTCCTTCCCCTCTCCCTCCCTCCCTCCCTCCTCCCTCCCTCACTCCCTCATCCCCCTCTCCCTCCCTCCCTCCCTTCCTCCCTCCCTCCCTCCCTTCCTCCCTCCCTCCCTCCCTCCCTCCCTCCCTCCCTCCCTCCCTCCCTCCCTCCCTCCCTCCCTCCATCCCTCCCTCCCTCCTCTTTCCTCCCCTCCTTTCCTCTGTCAAGTGGAAGTACGATGAGGTGACTGCCACCTATTTTCTACTGTTACAACAGAAACATCGTGGGAAAGAACCAACCATCAAAATGCCGTAAGCTTAATATGTCTATGTCTGTTTCTGATCTGATGACTAACCTGCCCATGACCCATTGAGCAACCAATGACCTGGAAGCAGTTATTGAAATTCGCATGTAATGATATTGTGATCCATTGATTCACTGGACAATTGAAAGGATCGGGCAAACAACTACATGACAGTAATGTACTCCAAGATTCTCTCTGTTCTTATACCTAGGTTATCCTCTAATGAGTCAGTGGGTCATGAACAAATATTTTAACAACAGTCTTTCCTTTTTTGTTGGTTGGGCATAGGCGGCGGAACCAGGGGGGGGGGGTAGTGGGGGCAGTTGCCCCCACAAAATATAAGGCATGAGGGCATAGCCCCCACAATCGCCCACAGTCATGACAGTGACACAGCAAGCCACCCTTATTAGATACCGTATACTCACAAATTGACACCACTGCAGCTAGATAGCGTAACCATCGTCCAGGCCAACTAGTCTCGAGTCTCGCAGCATGTCGCAGAGATCCTGGCGCACAAGTGTCGAGTCTTGCTACGTTGTGGCCCCACCCCAAGCTCAGTAGGCCTATATAGTACTCAGCACTGGAAACTCAGAAGTTTGGACTCTTCAGCAACGGCCACTGCATGGCATGTGGACGTCTATACGAATTAGAGTCATACATGCAAAGACGTACAGATAACAATGATAACTGTAGTGCCGGTTTGGGCCAAAAGTGGCCTCAGAAGCAATCTCAGAGCATCTAATTTGCAAAATTTTCCTGGGGGAGCATACCTCCAGACCCCACTAGCATGTGCGTGCTTATGCACGCACACAAATCGTTTCCCCTCCCAATCTCAAATGTCTTCCACCGCCATTGTTGGGCTGTGGGTTTCTAAGGCTCCAGGTATCATCTTGTGGCAAGTTAGTTTTGCAAGATATTATGTATGTATGTGAAGAGCAGGTTAGTTATGTATTGGTCTGCATAGATCAGAGCCTGAGATGTAGACTAGTACTGCATGAAATGAGTGGTGACTTGCTATTTGATTTAGAATGTTCTACTAACAGTAGAACCCCTCTATAACGGACACCATTGGGAACCAACATTTTGTCCCTTATAGTGAGGTGTCCCTAACTCAGGGGCTTCCGGTATATTTCCGGTAGGCGTGGTTCCATGCAATCAGGATGTTGAGCACAATGTGGCTGCGTTTTCAGAGCTTTCCCTTGTAGTACGCTGGCAGCGACGGTGGAAAATTTTTCTGAAAGGTTGATGGGTATCCGCTAAATCAGGGTTGTTGAGTATTGTTTGCGTACAATTGGGACCGTGAAAACTGTCCATTATACGGAGTAGCAGGGTGTCCGCTATTCAGGGGTTGCTTAAGTATATTGAAGTGAATGGAAGGACAGTCGGAACTTTCAGAATTGTCCGTTATATTGTAGGTGTCCGCTGTTGAGGGGTGTCCGTTAAGTGGGGTTCCACTGTACAGTAGACACCAATATATATATATTTTTTGTGTTTTGTTTTGTTTGTTTTTCGAGCCTAACTGCACCCCAAGTGGAAAGAAAACGGTGACTTGAATACAGGTGGACAAATCAGCTTGTCCTGCCATAAATAAGTCATTAGCGTAATTATTCGAATTCTACATAAGCTTAAAAATAATTAGGTTGTAACCTTACATTAGATTGGATTCATCATAAATTCCTGAAATTGAATTTCTTACGTAAAATTAGATCTTACGTTGCATAAGAATCACAATACGTGAAAACGCGAAGGCCTGCTGTCGTAAGTTAGGTAAGTGTATGGCTGGTTTTTCTTAGAATTGTGTGCAGAATCACAATATATGAAAACGTGATGGCCTGCTTTAGCCAGTGTATGGCTGTTTTTTCCTAGAATTGTGTGCAGAATTACAATACGTGGAAACGCGAAAGCGCAATCAGGATGTTGAGCACAACGTTTTCATATATTGTGATTCTGCACACAATTCTAAGAAAAACCAGCAAACAACAATAAAACAATTAGCAGGTACTGCATGTAGAGTGAAGTGAAGCTTACTTGCTATTGCATGAACACAGTACCTGCTAATTGGTGATAATTGCAGCCATGTAGAGGTGAGATGATAACAAAGGCAGCAACTTGCTGGGCAGGAGATGGCCATGGTACTATTGTGTATCTGTATCTGAGTTGTGTATATAAGAGCTAAGAACACTGCACAAAGCCTTTTGAGAGATATTGGTCGGTGTTGTAAAGAAGCGCTGTTGCTATCAAAAGCACTGTGGAGGCAAGGGATGCGCTTTAGTGCAGCAAGCGAGTAGCTAAGTGCGCACTTCACTGAAGTGTCCTTGTAGTTCAGTGTGGCTGTGCTGTATTGGTAGTCTGCTACCAGAAAGTTATAGCTAATAGATCTAGTTTGCAATGTACCTACCTTAATCTTTATACAAGGCTCCAGAGCTGCTATCAAGATGGTTATCTCTGCCAACATTTTGTAAAGCCTCTTAATAAAAAAATTAGCCAAAGTATCTCAGGGATACGCATGTTCCAAGTGTCATCAGCAAATGCTATGATATGCAAACAACAATAAAACAATATTGTACTATTTGTTTTAGCACTAGTCTGTACCAATGCCTTGTATAGCAGCTCTCCCCACCTCCTTGTTCTCTCTTTTCCCCCTCTGTCCCTCTGATAACCGGCAGTAAGAAGCCCTCTTCATCATCAGTGGGCTCCAGTGACTCCACACCCTCCCCTCTGGTCACTAACATGCAGCTCCCCAATGTGAGTATCTGTGTGCACCTTCAGGCTTGTGCATGCAAGCAATATATATAGCCATGCTACACATGGAAAATATCTCAATGCCATACCTCATCAGTTATGCTAGGGTGACTGGGTTACAGCAAAGGTAGTGAGTCAAAATGGTACGAGTCACTTTGGCTGTTATCAGTTCTTCTGCTTCTCTACAGCATTATAGCCACTCTTCTAGATGATGCAGAACAGGTCTTTTCAGAAAAAGGACTTGATTTACCGTATAGCTAGAAAGTTTCGCGGGGTAAAATTTTCGCGGAAACTCATTCGACGAAGTTTTCGCGATTTTATTTTCGCGGATCCGTATCAGGACTAACCCCGCCCACTTAAATGATCTGCTGCACCGCCTATATAAGGGGTGGAGTCTATCACGTGCTATGCAGGAGCGATTCGAGTAGAAATGGCGGAGTATACCTTCGAAGCAATGGTTCGTAGCTATCACGTTTACCGCAAGATATGGAGCTCCACTGTCGGAGAGAGGTTATCGAAGCCGAAAACCGTCGGGACCCTTTTGCTGTGGCAGTGGAAAGATCTGGAGTAACCGTTGGCCACGTCCCAAGAAGAATATCGTCCATATGTTCTATGTTCTTGAGACGGGGTGGTCGTATAGACTGCGAAATAACCGGAGATAGGCGCTATTCTGAAGACCTTCCCCAAGGAGGACTAGAGATCCCATGCAAGCTGACGCTAATGCGCGCGCGCATGCGAGATCAATGACGTAATATAGATCTAATGTTGTTATTTTTCGCGGATTAAAATTTTCGCGGGCGGAGACAAATCCGCGAAATCCGCGAAAATTTTATCCCGCGAAACTTTCTAGCTATACGGTATGTATTTCGATTTTGTTGTGCATCATTATTTAACACCATAAAGTACGTATTAAGCGCTCATTTTTTGTGGACTTTAGAATGTAAGCGAAAGAGGGGGGTGGGCACTGGATATGTAAACCAGATGGTTAGTCATATAGTATCCACCCACCTATGATGTGCATGCTATGCAAGCTCTGACACGTTCTTCGACATAGAATCTCTTTCCCTGCCAATTTTTGCTCATGTTCTGTGTCCTTAGCTTTTTAAGAACAAGAAATCAATGATAGAGTTGGCAATCGATTGATCTTGACATGATCCTGCCTGTGAATCTACAGTGCTTGAACTAACGTATCCCCAGGAATTTTTTGCTGATTCATGGGCATGTATTATTGAGAGAACTTAGCTACAGGCAGGGCATTATTTCATGCCCACAGGTTATTCAAATTTTGAGATAACTACTGGCGAAATTTAGCTGTTACGTTCATGCAATATATCAGCAATCGTACTTCGACACAGGGTGGGGCCTTACTACATTTATTTCGACCTTGTGCAGGAAGTCATAATGCATTGAGTGTGGGCTGAAAAATTGCAATGGAGGACAATGAATTAACAATTCCAAAACTGTACATGATTAGAAACTAACCAGGAAATTGCAGTGCATGTTGGACTGCAAGGTGTAGGTGCCATCCATGCACTGTTTGGAAGACATAGCTCGACCTTCTCTTTGACGGTTTCTTGTGAAAGGGAGTGAGTAGCGGCACTCTCCACTAGTGTCGTTGATCATTTTCTGGATGCACAAGTGCCAGTGGGTGGACTGGATGCCAAGAGCATCGGAAAGGAAGCACCATCTGTACTTGAGCCCGGAGAATGACCAGCACAGTAAATAGTTTGACACTGCTGAGTTATGGCTCACTAAACTAGGCCTCAGTAGTCATTAAACATATCTTCTCTGGCCGCAAATACTTGCTCTTTTACTCTCCTCCATTGCATTCTTGTATCTAGGATGCACTCTTTATATGCAGCCTAATAGCACATGCACAGTGAGTATGTTATCACATGTCTTCACTGGTTCACTTGATGTTTCCTTTGTAGGGACATCCTTTACAGCAAGTTTCAAAGGTGAGCATTTAATTTAGAGGAGGATACAAACATCATAGCATGTGTAGTGATTAGCCTTGTTCCCAGGCCCTTGCCGAGCTTTCCATACTATGCAGTGTAGTATAGTGGGAGAGGGCCTGGTATTTTTCCTCATGTGAGCATGATGTAATTTATTATCAGAATAGACAGGCAGCTTCGCATATTGTTCAGCCAACTACATGCTCAACACCTTGTGTGTATGACAGTCTTGCTCGCTAGACACATGACCTGGTACCTTTGATTTTCTTGCTGTTCTGAGACTTACTGTGTCCATACACAATTAAACTCTTCCTGTATCCTGACATCACTCATATAAGAAAAGAGACCCTGGTTTTCTGTACAAGACTTCCGATATTCATATGTATTTTCCGCTGACACAACAGTGGGTTCCAATGGCAACAATGCCAAAGTGCATGGATTGCACATGTGCTGTGTCCCTCTCACCACATGAGCTGATGGTGATTGGTGGACATGGTAATACTCCTAATACAGAGTACCTGTTGGACACAGGCCTGGTAATGAGGCTATGCAGTGATAGTGAGGTACTCTGTCTGAGAGGACTACAGAGATTGATTACCACAAGGATGTAAATTTGTGACCTCTACCATAGTCCAATTTAACTGTCACACCAGGCACAGCAAGCAATGTAATACAAGAGGTGTAGCTGGTCTCTGACAGCTAAATGTCTGATAAGGCTCTTCTCATCACATATGAACCAGAAATTCCAAGTAAACTGCCTCAGAATTCTGATTCCAGAATCCTTCTTTCTCTTGCCCTCTAAGAATCTATCTCTCAGCAGCCATGCTTTGGGAAGTATAGTGTAGCTTCCCCTCACATAATTTTTCCATAGCTTCATGGAGTTGAAATTCTCTATAGCCAGATGATTGTACTTTCAGACAACCTTCTGACTTCCATGCCATACTGTGGTGATCACTTGATGTGCTTCGAAAAAGCTTCTGCACCTCATAGTGACAATGCCCGACTTTAAGTCATCTTAAACAGTTTGTGTGTGTGATTAGAGCCTTATATTATAGCAACACTGTTCACACACCTGCCATATGTGGACTTGCAGGGGTCCTCTTCAGAGGAGGAAGCCTTCCATACACCAGAGGGACGTTCTCCACAACCACAGCCCAAGTTTGAAAGGGAGGAGCCATCTCCGGAGCCTCCTGACATGACTGGTGCACCACGACGCATGAGCTTAGGACAGCCCATGCATCCACCAATGGGGGAGATCCTCACACTGCAAAAACCTACACTGCTGCACCCTGCTGTGGCTGTCATCAGAGACTGTGAGTTGGTCTCTTTTCCAGGCCTCCATTCATTTACGTTACTAAGGCCTCCATTCATTTGCGTTACTAAGGCCTCCATTCAGCTTTTTCAGTTACGTTACTAAAGCTTGGGAAGGCCTGGTCAAGTTGTCACTTGCAGAGTGCATACTGAATTCCCTGGTGGATAAATGTTTGTTTATTTATGAGCTAATTAGTCTGCATTCGTGAAATAGATATACTTCCTATTACATGAGTTAGCGTGCAATAACCACGATATGCACACTAACGAGTGTAATAAAATATTTATTATCCATTACCACAACAGTGTCGTGTCTCTTCTCACACAAAGTACCGAGTAACTCACTGTTCGAATGCACCGGTTCTAATTAATTAAAGCACATCATGGTTGCTAGGATACCGCGTAGCCCCAGGGTCCGTGCAATAACACCCATGCAATATTGCACGGCACGGGAATAGGAAAATACTATTGTAGAAATATCAACTGGATAATAAAAATCTGTGTGGCAAGCTTAAGTTCGTGAAATAATTTCCTGATCAAAATTTCAGTACTTGGATGTGAGGTGGGCATCTGGAGATATGGCACATGAGCCCCATACTAGTTGGACTGCATTGTACACATATGGATCAACTGCTTACTGTAAATGTAAATTTCAAATGAGCATATATTACAAAGCTAGGTTGCATGTCCATGGCCACATGTCTGCTCAGCGAGAGTGAGAGTGAAGGGCTATTGCCAGACAGTGTGCATGGTATCTTCTCGTTCCTGTAAGCTACCTGAACTGTACCATGACAGACTGTAAAGGCAGGCTGCATGCTCAGTCACAGATGGCAGAAATTGTATGCAGGTCGAGAGCCTTGAAAAGGATGAAAAGGTAGCTGTGAGCAGCATGGTCTTTGTGGTTACCTGTGACCTTTGAACCTTTGGCCTCATATTCTGCTACTTGTTCTATCTTCTCTAGGCAAGAGCTATATTTCATTAGTATATAGGCAACCTGGTGCTAGTAATAACTGGGTCCAAATTTCTATAATCCTATTTTTATGTCCAAAGTACAATAATATATAGTGGAAGGCATTGACCATCAGACAGTGGATGCAAATGTAGGCAGGATATCGGCAGCTCAATGTCCTCCAGGGTAGTAGCCATGGTACAGTTCAATTAGCATTTGTCACTGATATCCAGTCCCTAACTACCTTGTAAAACCAGGGGGGTAACTCTTGTACTAGAGAGATGGTAATCATCTTGGGGTGAGCCTAAGTGAGCAACACACTGCAATATTTGTCATAGCACTCAAACCACGTGCATATCAGCAGGATTTGTCACCATCTGCTGTTACATGAGTTTGATAAACCAAACTTCCTAACGCGTAAGTAGCTAAGTCCTCACCAGAGGTAGGTGATCACGTATGCAGACATATTGCAGACATTTCTCCAGTCAGGGCAGCTACTATGGCTACACAGGCATAGACTAAACTTCACACTGAATGTCTGCCATTTGCGAGGGTTATTTATGCATGGCTGTTACTTAGCAACTGCAATCACTGTGTTTAAATTATTTGCGCCATCTGTGAGCAGCCTGCCTTATCTGTCGTAGTCCGTAGTTGCAAAGCCTGGAAGCAATTTGCCATGCATACTTCAATTTAAGTTGCCTTTGCTCCTGGTCTCTTTCATGCCAATGCTGTACTCTGGCAGTAGCCCTTTGCTGTCGCTCTTGGCTGAGCTCAAGTGCATGTGGACATTCAATCTATGCGCGAAATAAAGATATATTGCTGCAAGCAAGTAAATAAGCAAGCATACACCTGCGTGTGCAATGCAGTCCCACTAGTGTGGGACTTGCTCTGGTTTGCCCCAATTACTGCACCAGTTTATCAGTCGTGTGTTAATACCACATGCAGTGTTGCCAGTTAAGATGAACTTGATCTACTAAAACATCTATAGTATTGGTTCTGTGAGGTTCAAGCCCTACTTCTTCCCTTTCACCATTTTTTTAGCTGAGGAGAGCTTCATTTCAGAGGCATCGCCCCAACAATCCGGTCATCCTCCTGCTGGCCTCCAATTTTCTCTCCCTGTCTCACATACCATGGACTTTGGTGGAGACGGATTGCCTCATACCACAACACAGGACCCATTTCCACTAGAAGGATCAGTGAAGAAGTGAGCAGATAATTAAGCTCTTCTGTGTTTTGTTAAGAGATTAAACAACCTTGTATACCTAAGCAAGTATACATGCATTCATCACAAGTGGTTGTTATGATTGTTTTCTCATCCTAGAACACGCTCTTATGACGCCAACCTGTATAATGCAGTGGAACAAGTCCAAAAGATTAGTACTCCACAGCCAAGAAGGGTAATCAAAGAACATGAATACCATATTTCTTTGATCAGACGCCGCGGCTATTATTTTTTTCGCTGCACGTTTCTGTGCGGCTACTATTCAAGGGCAGAGTTTATTTCTTTGGAGAACCCGCCGACATCAACAACGGCTGGATACGGTACATACGAGAGATACAGTGACGACTGTTAGACACTGTCAGTAGTAAGTGCAGCCTTGCAGTCCTGCTGTCAGCCGTAGAAACGAGTCGTACAACACGAACAGCCCTAGCGCTAGCCCAGTGACCGTTGTCAGAAATTATTTGCATATGTGTGCCACGTATAGTAGCCGTGGCTACTATTCAAGGGCGGTGTTTATTTCGCTCAGAGCTCCTGATTGTGCAGCTACTATTCGAGGGCGGCGACTATTCGAGGGCGGCGTCTATTCGAAGAAATATGGTAGTTATCTGCCATACCAATCAGATATGTGGCAGTTCCAGATAGAAAACAAATATTATTCCATCGTGTATTTTGAGCACATCACTGAGTTTGACGTGCTATAGCACTGAGCTTCCGCTAAGGGCAGGGCTCATATGCGCTATGTAAATGTGATACATCTATGAAGCACATATGAATCCCGCCCTTAGCAGAAGCTCAGTGCTATAGCACGTCAAACTCGGTGATGCACTTGAAATATGTGACGGAAAATTATTCGATTTCTATCCACAACTGCCACGTATACATACTTTTCCAGTTAAATTAGCACTCTTGTGTTACGTGCCAAGTATCTTACACTGGACTGCTCCTATAGAGACGCATGGGAAGTATTGAAGGGCTTGTCAAGAAGGCTAAGAAGGCCTTCAGAAGACACTCAGAGTCTTCAGGTCCTAAAAGAATTAAGGTGAGCTGCCAGTTTATGAATTGTGCTTCCATGGCCACTGGCCAGCTCATGACAATCTTTGCTTATTGGGATGACTCAACAGGGCATCTATGATGTGTCTACAACATCATCAACCAAGACATCCAGTGAGGTGCTGCAGGAAGTGGAGCGAGTACTTCTATCAATGAAGGTTGACTACAAACGCAAAGGGTGAGGATATATTACAGTAGGAAGGTCTTATGTATGGTCTAAATTTTCTCAAATTCATATATTGCACCCAACAACTACATCCATACTACTTATTCTCCTAGCTACTCACTGCGTTGCCGTGTGCCGAGCTCTAAGAAAGATGCCAAGGCCGCAAAGATGGTGGTGTTCCACCTGGAGGTCTGCCTCATCACTATGGGAACATTAAACTTGATTGGTATGAACCATCTACTGCTATAGTACTAGCCACAGTTAAAGTGGAATGCAGACACTCTTGTCCTGATTGTCTTGAATCATCATGTTGTTTACAGTGTCTAGGTTCCACAATACCATGTTTCTCTAGTAAAGTTGCGGAGTATTAGGGTACATACCGTAAACTCTGGTTGTTAGGCGCACCTTGCTATTAGGCGCATATTATTTATTAGGCGCATGCTTCCTTCCTGGTACACGGCATCATTTATTAAGCACACGTGCATTAAATAGAGTGTATGATGGCGGCGAGATATCGAGTGAAAACCATGGCATCACGAACACGCAGCACACATCGATGGTCATCCTGAAGTCAACGAAAGAAGAGATACACAGGCTCTTCCTGCTTCTGACAAACACAAAGCTTGCAAGCCACATCCTTCGCGCCTTACGAGACTACTAGCTACTGTACTACAATAGGAGTAAAAAAAAAACTCCCATACGACGCGTGAAGCCCTGCATCTCCTTGACTATTCAATGGCTGCAAATCACGGTCTCTTTGAGGAGGATGGAGTCTTCTGATTTTATGTCGATACTTACCAGGTGAACGCGATCTACTGCATCATAGCGCTAAGCCGCCTATAGGGTGTGGCTTTCATTGCATCCCTTATTTAGCGCATATCCTCTATTAGGCGCATATTTGCTTACCACTTACACTTATAAGCACATACGCTTATTAACCAGAGTCTACGGTATCATCAGACAGCCAGTAACTTAGTATAGAGCTCATAAGGTGCCAACGTAACCCACCCTCCTTCCCTTCCCGAGATGGGACTCAATGTATGTGTGATATTTACATGGATCTTTCACCATGCAAAGTAAGATGGCTATCACACAGTTGGCAGTAAAGCTACTTGTAGGGCCTACTGGTCCAGCAAGTGAGTATGATCTATAAGAAAAGTCTTCCTGTGTGTTAGGCAGTGCTTATAGTGGACCTTCTTGTTTTGGAGTTGGTAGTTGAAGTGTTGTGTAGTGGTAATGCTTATTGCAGCTGACTGTGTATAGAATTGGTTTCTACAGCGTGATTTAAGTAGTGATGAAATCAATTATGCTTGTGGGTATATTAATCTCTTATGTTTGGCAAATTAAGTGCAGGATGGTTACTTGAGCAGGGGTGGTAGGCCCGGTTGGGCCATGTATGCTGTGTTAATAGCATACCTAGCCTTGATTGATTATACCCTTCTTCAGCTAGGTTAAATATCTGTGTAATACTAGCTACCTATTTGGCCTATGCATGGATGTATGAAGTAAAGTGCAACTGATTGCCCACTTACCACATCTGTGTGACTAATTCAGAAAGTGCTTCCAATCAATGGTAGCACTATTGCATAATGACATTTTCCTTAGTGTGCATCATCTGTTACAAAGCAGCTTTCGGTGGAAAGAAAGTGAGCATAGGAACAACAATTACACAAGTTCTGAGACAAAAATATTCACATAGTGGATTCAGGGAAGATATAGATGGGGATTTGGTAACTGTTCTTCTCTTTCATGCTCATGTTTACCAATGAAGGTGTGCGGCGCAAAAGGATGAAAGGTGACACATGGGAGTACAAGAAGATATGTGACCAGATTTTCAAAGCAACAAAACTCTAACTGAAACATTTTTTTAAAACTTTTTAAGTATTTTAACATAGCATATATTAGGTTTGTATCACTTTTTCACTGTTGTATGTCTCAGCATATTATGTATTGCTTTATGTACACCTATAGTGCATGCAAAGTGACATAATTTTTGCAGTCAATATCAGCTGCAGTGGAAATTTGAACAGTAAGAGTGAACCATATCAAAAATAAAAATGTGATTGAATAGTAGTTCTTCAAAAAGTTGATCATGCAACTTTACAATAAACATACTGCCTTTATTTTTCCCTTGAATGCTTTCTTTTGGTGGAAAATTTGTATTACACATTCATCATCACACACTACTATTTGAAGCCAAAGCATGCAGATGTTGATGATTTAGAGTTAAGTAGAAGCTGAATTAAAGTTTCATTACTCTTTCAGTGCAACACATCTAGGGAAACCACTGACACTGCTTACATCGGCATATACAGCAGATAACTCCTGAATATTGGAATGTACATAAAAGGAAATATTGTACCTTGCATGGGTGGAAAGGAGGCATCCTATTAGCCTCATACTCAGGCTGCTCGCAATTTTTTTTTGTGAGTGGCCTGGGTATGAGGCTAGCATCCTATATGCATGCAGATACAATTACCATCATTTCCCATTCATGTGCCTGACACTGCACAGTTGTGTATACAATTATTTGCTGATGTGTGGATTTGGAAGACTATAGCTAATTGTTTAACTAGTGTAAACAAACCAGTAGATCCCTGAGATCCTGGAGATGGATAGGTATAGATCAGGCCAGCCATTGATTTTAGCTGGACCTTCTGGTTCTTATAAATGTAATGCATGCAGGAAGGCCTGATCGACTACTGCTTCCACTTACTTGCCCGGCCTGCCTACATAATATAGATATGTTGTAGTGCACAAGCCCACTTGTAAATCCCACTAGTATTCATAGAACATGTTGCAGAATACAGTACAGTAAACAGTAAGATGTGGTGTGTTCAACTATACACAAGTCCTCAGCTCTGTCTTCATTCACAGCAATGAATGCTTTCCCCATCTGGTCTTGAGAAATTACCCTGCATGTCTGTATATGTGTCTAGGGCATGCATGCACATGCACACACACACACACATACACACATGCTGAAGAATGTGATCGGATGGCAGTTTAGTACTTGAGCTTTGCACACCATAGACTGCAGGTAAACCCGTTCTCCTGTCCAAACCTAACTCTGATCCTAACCCACAATTCCAGTGCTAATTGTCAGTGCTGTAATTGCATTCTTCAGTTGATCCCCGTGAAGGTATAATTAATACCAGACCATAAACTCAGAGATAGATTGTCATGCAGCCATTTCTCCTCTCTGGGTAACTTCAATCAAGTATGGGTGAGTGTTCAACACACAGGCTAAATCTAGCATCATGATAGTCCCTGCTGTCTGTGTGCACACAGCCAAGTCTGTCATGGATGCATGCATGGTTGGCCGATTGTACAGTAGGTGTGCACACTCTGGCTGTCCTTCCTGGCTGGCTGTCATATAACTGTCTGCCATTCAAGCTCACATCATTACAGCAGTATTATTTATTAAGTTACTCACCACTGTCACACGTATAGGCAAAGAAATCATGCTCTAAAGCTGGGTCTAAATCAGTTGTACTTGAACTGGCTACTTATCCCACAGGCCAAAATTTTCTCATTTCTGCTGGTTCATATGTAATTGTGGACTGAAGGTGCACAGGATTGTAACTAGCTACCCCATGAAGACAGTTGTTATGCACATCTGTTGCCTTGTCTCGCCAGACAATTTCATTCCATTCACTATATTTGACATTGTGTGTGCATACGACTCACCATAACCTTATAGCTAACCATTTTCCCAAATATACAAGTTCTGCATGCATGCCTCAATAGTTACTCCTAACACAGCTGATCCTCTCCGTGCATTGACTATCCACAGAATCTTATATACTACTCATTGTAGATGAATGCTAATACCCAGCACAATTTTTGTTTTTAAAAAAATGTAGCTACCCAGGCCATGTAGGTGGAGAGAGAGTGTACTTTTCTGATCTCTTCCTAGGTACAAGTGTATAGGTTGAAACACATATTGTAGGATAATGCAAAAAGAAATGTGAAAACAGAGCCATGCAATGCCCAACTGGTACACTTTCACTAGCCAGCTGAAGTGTATTTTGAAGAACTCCTGCATGGCTGCAGATTGTTCCACTGTTGGATTTCTTTTTGTGCCTGGCTGTTGCACCTGAACATTCTGAAAGATCACTCTGTATGCAAGTCATGCCCCTACTCTGCACATACACATTCTTTGTTCAGGTGTTAGCTATTTCGCATGTTTTCATGCATGTAGCCACAACTATTAGTATCAAAATCAACAATGTTGTGTCCCAATAGCTAGACACTGATATAATGGATGAGTGGCTAGCTAACTAGGGAGGCAAAAAGGTAGCTGGTGGGCTAAGGTCACAGTCACATCTTTGCCATGTGCCTTATCATGTGCCCTGAGCCCCTCCTATTGTTAAGTACATAAGGCTCACCAAATGATTGAAACCACATGTATAGTCCTTTTTGTGTTTTCATCTGGATGCTCGATGTTCTCTTGCCACTTTGCTTAGATACTTTGTGCAGGCTTGTACAAACTATGAGTAACTATAAGGTACTATAGTAAATTATGAGCCAGTTCGTTCTAACATTTTGGATCTATAATTTCTATTTCTTATTCTCAGTTTTCATTTCCTGCTTGCCATATGCCTAAGGTAGTAGTTATACCATGAGCTTTGGGATTCTAGGGATAGCTGCCTGATTGTACCTAGCTTGTACCCAGGCCGTTGAGAGCAGAAATGCAACCTTGAGTGCAGCTAAGTTCATGGGAATACATAAAACTGCACAAAGGGTAAAAACCCATACACCCACCGGCCATATATATCCTCACACACTCTAATTAATTTTGACAGTTACCATAGAAGCCTCTGTACCATAAGATCCATGTACGACTTTCAAAGGAATAGCTTAGTGGACACAGATATTGTACCCTATGGTGGTTTCTTTGATACAGTCACACATCATGATGCAAGACTCATTGTTTTGACTCAGTGTCTGACTTCATTGGCTCTCACCAGAAGCACAGTCACATCTGATCCCTTCAACTGCTCATGTTGCACAAATGAGATGTGGGAGGGTGCATGGGTGCCACTTAATGTAGCTAAGGAAAGGAAAGTTATCCCCTACAAGTCAAAAATAGCCTATGAGTCAATTTGACTTACTGTATTTTTACTGCTGCTGAGATCTAGCACTTCATATCTGAACCAAAGGTATACCCTCAGCCTAACTTTGTTCCCAGTCCTTCCATCCATCCAGTTTTGACTTTATGCATAGCTACTGCAAGTGATCAAAAGCTGGACAGTGGGAAGGAGCGACTTGGAATGAGGCTAACATACCCACCATCCTTATTGAGCTTTTAAATAGTAGATTCTCGGATTCATTATATATTCCAGCATTGTCTTCAGATGAACTGTACAAAACTGGCTACTACTCTCATGTGAGAAACCTGATAGAGACTATGCATAATAGTAGTGGGGGAGAAAAGGTGACAATTGTGGTCCATAGCATGGGTGGCATTGTGTCACTGTACTTTCTCAATGAAGTGGTCACTCAGGAATGGAAAGACCAGTACATCAATGCCTGGGTCACTCTCTCAGGAGCCTGGTCTGGAGGGAGCATAGGAGTAAGTAGAGTAATCACCGGCCCACTTCATTTAGCTTACCGCACATTTCAGAGCTCAGTATGGCTGTTACCAACCCCTCTATTTGGAATAACACAGTACTTGTGACATCAACCAGTCGAGATTACACAGCCAGTGACTATATGAACATCTGTTTGTGGACATTGGCTATCCCCAAGGGTACCAGATGTACCTGAGAGTTCGTCCACTAAATGATAACTATCCTGCCCCCCATGTCCCCATTCACTGTTTTTATGGTGTAACTATGGTGATGGAGATGGTTCTGTCAACCTCCTGAGCTCACAAGTGTGTCTGAAATGGCAGAATGAACAAAGTGAACCATTCTCTACATTAACCTTCTCTGGAGTTGATCATACACAAATCGTAACTAACACAGAAGTGCTTGAGGCTGTTGCAGAGATCGTGCATGCCCCCATGCCCAGTTCACCCATGCCTACTTCTGCTGCAGCAAGTGCTGCTGCCAGTCTTGTACTGATGTTGGGCAGTACTACAGTACTGTTTATGCTCGTGTTTGAGTAACAACAAGGATTATGACTCTATATATATGTATGGATGATTACTGCAATTATTAGTGTACCCTAGCTATACATTTATTATGCAACAGAACGGTTATTTTGTATGCACTATTGATTGAGTTGCATCCAGCTATAGACCAGCCTACATCATGATGATTGATTACACTTCGTGACACTGACTTGCTCACCTAGCTATCACGGCAATGGAAGATAAAGAGGAGGAGAAAGAGGGATCTGAATTTATCCATGGTTAATTGAAGCATGCAGGCTGTCATGTAGCTATCTCTTCTTACTAGTACCACCAACCTGCTGCCACCACTGTTAAACTCATTGAGGATACACTTAAAACTGCAGCAGAGAAGAAGCACTTGGAGAAGGTGTGCACCTGCTCTCACTATACATAGTGTACAATGTAGGGCTGCACTTGGAGAAGGTGTGCACCTGCTCTCACTATATACATAGTGTACAATGTAGGGCTGCACTTGGAGAAGGTGTGCACCTGCTCTCACTATACATAGTGTACAATGTAGGGCTGCACTTGGAGAAGGTGTGCACCTGCTCTCACTATACATAGTGTACAATGTAGGGCTGCACTTGGAGAAGGTGTGCACCTGCTCTCACTATATACATAGTGTACAATGTAGGGCTGCACTTGGAGAAGGTGTGCACCTGCTCTCACTATACATAGTGTACAATGTAGGGCTGCACTTGGAGAAGGTGTGCACCTGCTCTCACTATACATAGTGTACAATGTAGGGCTGCACTTGGAGAAGGTGTGCACCTGCTCTCACTATACACAGTGTACAATGTAGGGCTGCACTTGGAGAAGGTGTGCACCTGCTCTCACTATACATAGTGTACAATGTAGGGCTGCACTTGGAGAAGGTGTGCATACATAGTGTACAATGTAGGGCTGCACTTGGAGAAGGTGTGCACCTGCTCTCACTATACATAGTGTACAATGTAGGGCTGCACTTGGAGAAGGTGTGCACCTGCTCTCACTATAGTGTATAATGTAGGGCTGAACTGGATTAGTAGTTAGACACAAAATCAAACTTGAACTTTGAGGAGTGGTACCCTTTGAATTCCTTGCAGCTAAATAATGTGTTCAACATCAGGGTCCTAAAAGGTGTGAGGGGCAGATAAGGTAACACATTCATATCCCATGTTGCTCTTAGTTGCAAACAAACAGTGCTGTATCTCAAATGTCAGTTTTTTCGCTCTCGCACCAACCAAATAACAACCAGATAGTTCTCAAGTTGGGATCAAACGTTTCGGCCACTATACAGTGCTCATCAGTGCAATACAGACAGTACAACTGCATGAGAATAAATACAGCAAGGGAAAAGTGGCGGGAATAAAAGGTGGGTGAAGAAATTTTGAAAACATAACAGAACAAAAATAAAAAACAAGGAGAGGGAGGAGACAGTACAGGGCATATATACAAGACTGGGAGACTTGAAAATGTGTAGACAGTTTTGAAGGTGGGGGGAAGGGGTGGAGAGCTATGATGAAAGATGGCTGGTCTGTGTGATCAACTGATCGTAGACTGTTGGTAACATGCCTCTCTCTCTGTTCAAGGGTTGTGGTTGTCTGCGGATGTGCCAACTCTCCAGGGTGCATCGCTGTTGGAGGAGGGGGCTGGCATCGATGACTTTGGCATCTGACCAATCATTGTCATGGCCATAGCATGTTCGGCAAGGGCAGAGGTCATAGAGTTGGCTGTTGTCAGGGCCCATTTGTGTTCCTTGAGGCGGTGCATCAGAGTCCTTCCCGTCTGGCCTATATAAGTGGCGGGCAGTCACCACAAGCATAGATATATGACATCTATGCCACAAGGGACCTTGTACACCACTCCTGCCTTCTCCTCTGGTGGGACAGGGTCTTTTACTCGAGTCAGAAGATTCCTGAATGTTTTGTGCGGTTTGAAACAGGTCCTGATGCCGAGGGGAGCCAGCACTCTTCTGACTGCCTCAGACGTGCGGTTCACATACGGGATGACCACAGAAGCCTCTGGGAGTGTGTTGGCCTGCTGTTGGTGTGTTGGGTGGGGAAGGGTGAGGATCCGGTCAGGGTATCCATTATTTGTCAGGGCCTCTCTGACATGTTGTTCCTCCTCAGTCTTGTCATCAGCAAAAGTGCAGAGACGCTCCGCCCTATGGTACAACGTCCGGACCACTGCCACCTTGTGTGCCAGGGGGTGATGAGACTGAAAGTCAAGATATTTCTCAGTATGGGTTGGCTTCCTGTAAACGTTTGTGGATAGGGATCCATCTGTACGATGTGTGATCTCTGTGTCCAGGAATGGCAGAATGCCATTTTCCTCCATCTCATAGGTGAACTGAATTGATGGTTCGATTGTGTTGAGGTGGGCATGAAAGGAGTGGACCTCATCAGGAGGAAGAGCAGTGCAGGTGTCATCCACATATCTCTTCCAGAAGGGTGGTGGGTGTGAGTACGTAGACAGGGCTCTCTGCTCTACATCCTCCATGACAAGATTTGCCACTGTGACAGACACTGGAGATCCCATGGCTGTGCCAAAGGACTGTTGGTAAAATTGTCCTTGGTATGCCAAGTAGGTAGCATTGAGGCAAAACTGGAGGAGTGTGACAACCTGGGGTGGGGAGAGGGCAGTGCGGTCTCCCAGGGAGGTATCAGCCTGTATTGCACTGATGAGGGCCACTGTATAGTGGCCGAAACGTTTGATCCCAACTTGAGAACTATCTGGTTGTTATTTGGTTGGTGTGAGAGCGAAAAAACTGACATGGATATACCCAACCACACAGGACTCTACAAATGTATCTCAAATATAGCTACTTGCCTGAATATCTGACACCAAGATTCACAAGGTGAAAAATGGAAGAAATTTGACGTTTCACTGGCTGTTTTCCATCTATCCTGTAGGCTGGCTCTACATGTAATGGCATATCCACATTTGCAATTGCCTCTATTATCTACAGAACAGTCAAAGATTCATGTACAAAGGAAATTTTATTTTTTCCCCAGTGTTGGCTTTGATAAATGTGGCATATGGAAATATTATGTGCAGTGGTTTTGTAGACTGATCTCCACCTAGCAGTGTAGTTTAAGTAAAAGAGTTTTGAATTGATATGAGTGATTCTTGGGAGGTTCCAGTAGTCAGTAGCCAGGCCAACTATTACACCTGTAAAATCTTAGTATTCATATTGATGAACTGCATATTGAGAATTGATCACATATTATAGTAGATATGTACAGCATGAAAGATGTGGTGTGTGTTCAACTGCAGAAGTCCTCAGCTTTGAAGTCATCACTCACTGGAATAAATATAGAATGCCGTGTTCTTCCTCCAACTGCTCTTGAGAAGTGACCCTTACCTGTGGGGTGTTGAGGGTATGTACATTTATTACCCACTACAGTATGTGTGTAGGGCAACTCACTCACTCACCCACCCACTCACTCACCCACCCACTCACTCACCCACCCACCCAGCCACCCGCCCGCCCGCCTGCCCGCCCACCCACCCACCCACCCACCCACCCACTCACTCACTCATTCACTCACTTACTCACTCACTCACTCACTCACTCACTCACTCACTCACTCACTCACAATTATAATGCAACAAGCAAGTCTATTGGGACATTAGAGAGAAAGTTGGTGGTACTGAACTGTCTGCATGGCTCAGAAAGGTATAAATGTGCATGGCACTGTACATTGTACAACCAAGCTCCACAAAATGTTCCACACACATACACTTTCATACAGACACTTCTACACATAGCCTCATCTCCGGCACAAGAGCCTAGAATGAGGTTATCCCACACATCAGACACACCAGTGGTATCCTCCACAAAGAACACCTCTCCCTGCCGTATGAGCCTCTTCTCACCACTGCACACCTCCACCTCCACATCTGCATCAAGGTTAACAATAAACTGTCGCTGAGGAGCATTATGCCAGGAGTAGTGGTAGTCTCCAGGGGTCTGACGGAACACCACACCTGCTGCACCAATCAGTTTTGAGAGATAGCCTATGTCACCTGCAGCAGAGAAAACAACTCCAGTTCAAGGTACAACACCTTGATTGGGTACCTGCCTGAGCATGACGAGAACCATTTCAACCTTGTGGTGTAACACCAGCAGCTGACCAGTATAGGCATCACACAGGCAGATCATCCTTGTTCTATAAAGATGTAGTTATGGTATGAACAACCACCCAGATTCAAGGTCTGACTAAGGGCCAACAACTCTCACAACAGGCAATCAGTGATCAAAATATAGGATGCTACTTTCCTTCTAGCTGGTTTCATAACCATACATACATTACCTGAGCCCTCCATTCTGATTTTGAAGCTTCCAAATCTTGACTGGCCATCTTCATCTGAATAAATGCGGGTGACTGTGAAGTGTTTACTCTCACCCTCACTACCACCCCCACCGTGCTGCAACTGGTTTGTTGATGTCATAGTGAGATACCTGGGTATAATGGTGCATTGTCACTCTGTGTGTGGAAATAACATAGCCTAGGAGAGAGCCTGGCTAACAAGTCTATGGTAAGGATGAAGCTAAGTGGCTGGAGTCGTGCACTCACTGCACAAAAATAGTTTTTGATCCTAGATTCTTCCTGTCCAATAGAATGAAAGTAAGGAGGAAGGGGGGGGATCGTAAGAACCATCACAGGTTTGTGTGGGCAGACTAAAGACTCAGGAAAGCACACAGAAAAAAATACTGAGTAACTTACCACGCACAGGTAGCTAGTTTAGTTGTAAAACCAAAAGTGAAGGACTTCCATGCATGTACGTTGTTACTAAATAAATAACCTGATGGGTGAGTCTAGGAACAAGATTAGGGTCAACTAGTTAATGTGAGCCGTCACTATTGCAAGGAATGGAATTACTGAAGTAAAAAAAGTGAATGTGGCTGACAGAAAATATACAGTGCCCTTCAAAGTGATTGGAAATATCCCATGACTGGAATTAACCTGTCATGTGCATGTAGCAGTGTTGTAGACCATGAAACACTACTGTCTCACATGGGTATAATCCTTAAAACTTGAATTTCAGCCATCTGGTGCAGATTTGTAGCTCTAACAACACCCACTCATTAGCAAACTTTAAATAATCACTGCTCTTGATCAGCAAATGCTCTTAAAAATGAAAACTGACAGAAATAGAGGCACTACAAAGTGACAGGAATGTTTTCCAAGTTTGTTTGTGCAAAGAAGAAACAGATGAGGCAGTCACATTGTAGTGACAATTATGACTATCCGAGGGCAAGAATTGTGACTACAAGTTAGAAGAAGCACTGTATGGATAAAGTCATGACGGGTGTAAGCCTTTTTTGACTGAGCCATCTGGCTACTTAACCATTTTTACATTTCCATTTTTCTTTTTCCATTTCCATTTCCCATTCCTACTTTTAGAGTGTCCCAGTTTTTGATGAGTCTCATGCCTTCAATACTAGATTAGTCATGAGAGGCAGTTTTAACTTGCCAGATGATTTCGGTTTTGGCAAAAATCTTATGTGCCCACCGTAACTTCATTCATAGAGCACTTCTTGTAGCTTGTATCTTAGCTTGTATCTACGATTGTTGCCCTTGGAATGTCATGTAGAGCCAACTATCACATGATTGTGTCCTGCCCGCTCCTCTGGGCTACCCTGTGCTAAACACTGATGCCATTTTACAACCAAGCAGAGCAGCCACCATGCCTAGTACATCACTGGCTCTGAATGTGACACTCGCCCACTTCCCCCAGTCCTATAACCTTTCTGCTTGCTTCATGAGCAAACCCTCTCTTTACAGTTCATTGGCTAATGCTATCTGTCTCACGAAGTCAACTCTCACACGAAATACCAAGCTCTCCGGTCTTCATAACAAACATAATTTACTAAGAACTCAAGTCTCAGGTACCTGATGCTCATCCTCAACACTGACTTCCTGCAGATCAAGTTAGTTGTAGTTTCTATCACAGATGATAGGGACGTCATTGTTCAGCCCTGGCAGCTCATGGTACGGGGCGGGGCGTATAGATGTAAACATCCGCCAATTAATACAATTTAGCACTTCCGGTGAAGTATGCGCGCTCAGCTGCGCGGCGTAGACGATCTTATTGTTGGGAGTTCGACAGCAAAGCACAGAGACCTGAAGTGCACCCCCTACACTTAGTAAGCAGACCGAGGCAATACATCCTACACGAAAAAAAGAACGGTGTGACACTTCGATCCCACTCTCTTCTTGGTCAGCTGTTCTAGCAGTTACCTGCGTGAAATGCGTATACGTATCCGCTAGCTTCTTACAGTGCCGCCTGTGCACCGTCTGCATGAGGCACACTCTGCGCATACACGTGAAACGCAGCTCCTTTATAAACGGATATAAATCGTGCACAGATTATCATAGATAGTATAGCCCCAGTTCCTGGGGTTATACCATCTATGAGATTACTAAGCAGGAGCGCCATGATGAGACACTGCAAGCACAGGTAAAACTACATACATAACAGTTGTTCTCTTGCCTTTTGACAGCTCAGTTGTAGGAAGTAGTGGTGAGTAAAAGGTCACACGACGTACCTAGTACCCGCAAGCTACCTAGCCCCGTCCCCAGGCCCCACCCAAAAAATCGGGAGTAACCTTTCCCGATTTTCGGGCGGGGCCTGGGGACGGGGCTACCAGTGCCACGTCTACGGTGACCCCACCTTCTTCCGAAACGGTAAAAGTTGCATTACGTCACACTTACGTTCGTATTGCGATGCGAAGTTGCTCATGGTCAAATGGTTTAATAGGGTGTGCTACAGTTTATATATATACTCTTGCATGGAACAATTCAAGTTTACAGTAATAACGGACCCTCCGAAAGCAGACTACCTCTCTACAGCGGAGAGATCACTTGCCCCCGACTGATTTTACCATCGAAATAATACATTTCGAACCTCCGAGAAGCGGACACCTCTCAACTCCGTACAACGGACACTGATGAGCCCCAGACTTACCTTAGGCTTAGCCAATACAAAATTACCTCCGAAACGGATAATGGTTTTGTACAGAATGCGAACGCTTGTCGACCGCTTTCGCCACTGTCGGTGGTATTAGCACTGCTGTTCATCGTGCTAGCCTTTCTCGCCATGGTACAGCAACGGAGAGGTCCGAAAATGCGACCTCATTGTGTTCAACAGCCCGAGCACAGATTACCACGCCTACCGAAAGTAAGGCCTATACCGAATGCCCATAACGGATACCTCCGCATTCCGGATACGCTGCGGTGGTCCTTTCCACTGTATTCTGAAAGGTCGTTAGCTACGTACAGATATCGATCATGGCGAGTGATTTTGTTACTGTATAAATATATGTCATGATTGCATCATTCTACATTTTTATGCAAGTAGTATTGCTCTTGCCATCTTGCAATTGAAAATATATGCACAGTACCATGCCTGTCACCTTCACATTTCCACATTGTAGTTAGTCTTGACCCTCTGGAACCGTACACGCACACAAGAGAGGAGGGTCTGGTCACTCTGGTGAATATGATGTCAGAGATGAAGTGTGGGGTTGCTGGTGGCCTATTGGTTAAAGCACTGGACTGCGGATTGAAAGGTCCAGGGTTCCAGTCCCACTAGCAGCAGAGATTTATTTCTCTTCTGGGTGCACTCAGCCCTACCTCAAAAATTGAGTAGAAGGTTTTCCTTCGCGTCCTTCGGAGGGGACGTTAAGCCGTCGGTCCCGGGGAACCCCTTAAAATTAGCCCAAGTGCTATTGGGGATTTCCTCGTTAACTGGGTCATCCCAGGTAAACCATAATAAATAAAGTGTGCATGGTTTTGTCTGCTTGTCTGTTTTTCGTCCTACGTCTGCGGCCTCCTTTCTCCGACAGTGCTGTACCTCGAGCCGAAATTGTTGTTGAACTTCCAGGAAGCAGCAATATCCGTTTTGCTCCGTACCTGGTGGTCGACGGCCAAGATTTTGTCTCGTCTACCTGGATTCATCGCCCGTTTCTCAGGCCAGTCAAACTCGGACGGCGCGCCCTGTTGCCGCTGCCCTTGCTTGGTTGTTGCTTGCTGCCGGAGATGTCGAAGCTAACCCAGGGCCAGGGCTGGGACTAAGACAGGCGAGGAAGTTCAAGTTTCCCTGCGGTGTCTGTTCTGCACCTGTAAAATCCAATCAACGCGGTGTCCAGTGTGAGTGCTGCTATTACTGGCTGCATGCAAGATGCATTGGTACGGATAGAGAAGAACACACCCACCTACAAAACTCTACTGACCCCTGGTGTTGTAAAAAGTGTCTTGATGAAGCTTTACCATTCTTCAGTGTTTCGAATTCAGACTCCATCTTTGATTGCTCAAGCAGCAGCTCATCAAGCTCACCAAGCACCCCCAGTGTTTGTAATACCACTCAGCCACAACTGCCTACACCACCACACCTGACTTTCCTAAACCTGAACTGTACAAGCCTCCTTCCCAACCTAGATGACTTGCGTATATTTGCAGAAGCTCAGTCACCTGATATCATCACCCTGTGTGAGACCTGGCTTGATGACTCCATTAAAAATGATGAAGTAGCCATCGAAGGATATGTTCTGGTTCGCCGGGACAGAAACAGACATGGAGGCGGTATTGGCATATCTATATATCAGAGAAAGCTTGTCCTTCTCACAGACTCTAATCCACTCCTCTATTGAGTTCCTGCTTATAAGCCTAAACCTGAAATCTGGGAATCTTTTATGTGGCCTATTTTACCGTCCTCCATCCTCCCCCAATGCAGTTGCGACCTTGGAATCAGCCCTCGAGTCACTACCCCCAGCCAAATTAAAATCCCTGATTCTCCTAGGTGACTTTAACATCAACTTTCTTTCTCCCTCAGATCCCCTACAAGAGCAGATTCAGTCCATTTCTCTCTAAGACAAGTTGTTACTGCTCCTACCAGAGTCACACCCACAACCTCAACTGTCATTGATCATGTCTACTTGTCTGAAAACCTTGGCCTTCCTCATGCAACATTCTACCCCCACTAACTGGGTCCGACCATAACAGTGTTGCAATCTCCCTCCAACTCTCTCCACCTTATCAAAAGGCCACTCGTAGAAAAATCTGGTTATACAAAAATGCCGACTTCGAAACTGCAAACGACACTCTGCAGTGCATCCCCTCAGCCTTCTTCCCAGATGATGATGTAGATGCCTTCTGGACTCAGTGGTTTGACTTATTTATGGAGAAGTGCATCCCTACAAAGAACATCTCCTCCCATCGCAGATTGCCATACATCACAAAAGAACTTGTTCTCCTCATTCGGAAGAAGGTACGCCTCTACAAGCAAGCTGTCAGGTTAAACACTACAAACTCTTGGCTCAAGTATAACAAACCACGCAACAGAGCCACCTCTGCCCTTCGAAAGGCCAAGCAGTCCTTCTTCACAAATCTCTCCAGTAAGATCCGTTCCCCAAAGGACTTCTGGTCAGCTTACCATAAACTCTCACCGAAGCATCATAGGATACCATGAGAACCTTTCATATTTATCCCAAATTGCCAGAGATCCTAGTGAAAAAGTAAATCTTCTAAACCACTTCTTCTGTTCCTGTTTCAATGATAATACTCCCAGTATGTTACCCACTCCTACCCCTGCTCCCTCTGACACTCCAACCCTCTCAACTATTTCTTGTTCTGAGGAGGAGGTTTTCCATCTATTATCCACCTACAAGTCAGTCACCCTCATCTTTTAAATCTGCTCTGCAGAACTATGTGTACACTCACTCGCTTTCCTTGTAATCTTTTGTTATCTCACCCTAGCAACTTTTGCTATCTTTTGATTTGTTTGCTGTTACTCTACCTATCCTTTTTGTTTTGGGGAAGGTCACCTTTACTAGCCATTGAGCTATCTCACCAACCCTTATGCATCCTTTGCATTAAAATTTTCATAAATATAAAATAAATAAATAGTACATAATCACACCATAGGCTAGTCTCGTCCCCAGACCAAATTTTTCGTGCACACCCTGCGGCTTGTCAAAATATAGGGTCTGGACACCTTCACTGGGGAAACCGGGAGACAGTAATGGTAAGTGTTAATTGCAATATCAGTTACTACCTGCTTTGGTCTTGGCACTCAAAAATCTGCAAGCTGGCTATCTGTGATGACATTTACACGTAATTTCATTCCTTGAGCAATCTGATTGGTGCGACAACTAGCCCGATACGCTCTCGTATAATTACGCCCCAGAGTATCCTATACTGTAAGTGTTGGTTTTTTTGTCTTGTAGGTTTAAAAGAAAACCTCTGAGAAGAGGACAACCTAAACTCCATAGAAACCAGCACCTAGTTCACCATGGAGAGGGAGTCAGAGGGAAAGCTTCCATTTCTGGATGTAAGGATTGAGCACCATCAGGATGGGTCCATCTCCACTGCAGTGTTTAGGAAGCCCACAAACACTGATAAGTATCTGGATTTTGCCTCTCACCATTCACTGAATCACAAGAAGGTTGTTGTTCGTACACATCAATACCATCTCATTGACATTTGAGGCACATGAGGAAGGAAGGAACGTAATGTAAATGCCCTGCCAAAGATTTGATATCCCAAAAGGTTTCTCCACCAAAGTACAAGCACCCCCTCCCCTTCCTCCTGCTCTGTGTGATGCAGTTGGACACCGTACCCAAGGGTAACAGTTTGCCTCCCATTTATTCATAGTATCTTGGAACCATTGAAAAGGGCTTTGAAGGATGTTCACATTCGGACTGTGATGAGGCTACACCAGACCTTGAAGCGAAGCCTTGGTACACCCAAAGGATGCCATCCCAGACATGGAGTGTGGTGTACTGTGCTGATTGCCCAGCCAACTATGTGGAAGAGACCAAGAGGAAGCTGTCCAAGAGACTAGAGGAGCATCAGAGGGCAGATAACTGACTTTAATGCATCAGCCATAACGGAACATACATGGAGTGCAAGCCACAGTGTGGATTGGAATGGGGTCACTGTCTTAGAACAACACAAGAACCTACACCCCAGGCTAATACTGGAATTATACCACATTAGGAAGCAGCCCCTCCCACTAAACAGAGACAAGACCTCCTTTCTGCTTATGACCATCTATTTAAACTTTGTATATTTTTTTACCACCCCCACCTTTCCCCATATTTTTACACCTGTATTTTTACAAATTTTCCAGCCTCTTTTTCTCTGTGTGGTAGTACATAGATGATGGTAGCTGTATAGCTATTGAAACGTTTGTTGATCAGATAGTTTTCCTGACTGGTGAAACAAAGTTTTTACTGATATGTTTTACAAGGATGTTATGTTTCTTGTGAGTCAGCCCTCAGAATTCTCTACAGTGCTCAAGAGCAAGATATAACTTTCTGCTGTAGTATATATAGAAAGGATTTTTGTATTTATGGAAGTGGACAACAAGCACTTGCACAATTTTGTGGAGGAAAGTTGCACGCATGTCATCAAGTGACCTAGGTGGTTCACTATGGTTTCACGTAGTGAACTGATTTGAGAACCTTTTGCCAATGCTATAGTTAAGAGCATTGATACATGAATGATGATAGTTTGAAAGCTCAAACATAAAGAGGGTGAAAAATACTTAGCAAAAATACCACTTGAATGTTGTGTGGGCTCTGGTGATGCTACTGTGCAAATTTTAAGTCCCAAACTTCCCAAAATGTTAACTCTCAAATCAGAATGTCAACTTGAATTGATTTTAGACAATTTCATGAGCAGCATAAGTACATGTGCTGCAGTAACTAACAATTTTTGTAACTGAAGTCCTATAAGTTGTCCAACAGCAACAAGGTACTCACTTAGTGGTACTTTTCCCACTGACATGCTCTCTTTTATTCACTCAACTAATCGCTATCTCAGCAGCATTGTTAAGCTCTCCTACCATCCAATTTTTGATTGCTTGTAGTTTCAATAACTTGCAGTAACTGCAAGCGATAAAAAACTGAATGGTGGGAAGACTTGGGATCGAGGCTAGCTATTGTCATATGTGCCAGCAATCTATAAGGGTGATTATTATTATGTAGGCCATCATAAGTTTGTTTGTATTTTTGGGGGCTATGAAAAACGAGGGTCAAAGTACATCTTTTCCCTCTTTCAACTACCATATATGGGAAAAAAACTGCAAGCGATACATATCATAGTGTTTTTAAAATCTCATAGCTGTCTTCCCCTGGAGCACTGTATGGCACTTAGTGTCTACTTACTATAATATTAGGAAACAAACTGGGTATACTTCAAGAGGGTAGCTATTACATTGTGGCAATCCTTAATACAAACCAGTCTCACAATACACGTTTGTATAAGTTTAGGTGAAGCTATAAATATACAGGCTATATTGAGGTCAAACTACAACAGAACGATGCCAATAGCAGGCATACAAACTAGTTTGTAGTATATATAGTAGTACTTTATGTATCATTGGGTGTGTGCCGACTTTTTGGCTCAATGTATCCACTGGGCAACTGACATTCTCCCATATTCTCATAGGTGGTTTCTTTCTCTGATCCCACCTCCTCATAAAGTCCATCAGATATTTCTTTTTTCACTGAAACTGGATTCATTACTATATAGCTATCATCTAGTCGGTGACGGCTTGTGGTGCTAGAGCGACGAGGGAGAGGTGGCTTTGTAAGTGCGTTAACTGCAGACATCTGATAGCCCTCACTGAGTTTTCGGTGAGTTCCTTGGAAAGGGATCTCACTATAAGTATTTGATCTTATATCAATATTCCTAATTGTATGTGTGGGTGTGAAAGAAAGGAAGTATGCACAATTATTGTATAAGGATAGATTTTGAGTAAGCATCAGTGAGGTGCAACGCAATAAGTACTCATGTAACAAGGGAGTATCATTGTAACCAGGTTATTGACCATACTGATTAGAGCATCTAGGGTTTTCTGAAGTGTGTATGGGAAAATAAGTACTCAGCAGATCAGTACTGCTTAGTGAGTAGTTTCATTGTGGACTCCAATACCCATGCACTATAATTTTGTATTCCATTGGTGTTGCCAAGTAATGACACAATAAGGGCACTGCCAATGATGAATGTACCAGCCAATAACTCTCATCTTACCTTTGTTTCTTGCGTCTGTAGATACACATACATGTTACAACTGCAGCAAGTATGATAATTCCAATCAACAACACTCCCCCCACTCCTCCTCCAGCAGCGATGATTCCAATGTTTCCTGAGTCCGGGCCAGGAGTTGTTGATCGTACGCAGTCCGCTTGAGCTGTTAATGATTGAACTCTAATTGGACAGTTAGGATACACTTCAATACTGTTACCCTGGACAAGAATAGACGTCTGACTTCCATTGACCCACTGCTGAATATAAGAGAGCACTTGTACACAGTCTGGACGTCCAGATAATTCCGCTCGGTACAAGACTACTTGTTCATCACTTGTGCAAAGGAAATGTTCAGTGCTGATATGGTTTACTGTTAATGAGCATCGGCATCTTGAATTGACAGCAGATATTATGGAACTAGTGATGTCAGCTAGCTTTTCTGCTGTGTTCTGAAACTGCAAAAGATATCATCATTGTCTTATAAGTTATATACAGAAGCAAAATTAATGTATAAGCTCATTATATAACTTACACAATTTGGTGTAGATGCAGAACTGAAACAAATGTCAAATGTATCCCTAAGGTAGAAGCGAGCTGACTGGGCCAGCGCACATTGTAGATTTATGCAGTCGATAAACATAGTCACATGCTAACTAACTAGCGCTAATACCAAAAGTCACAGAAAGTCTGTATCAGCACTACTTAGCAGTGAGAAATAACACTAACACCGGAATTATTTGTTGCCTCTGGCATTGCTACTCATACTGTGCATTTAGTGATATAAGTAGTATGGAGATACTGCTACATAGCCTGAATGTACTCCCTGCATGTACTTCCCTACTCCCCCACCTCCACTTATCAAATTGAAGGAAATTGCTTACTAGGTTAAGCATAATATCCGGTTCCTAAATGTGTATGTAGATGTGTATGCTATGGCAGTACACATGTTGCAGAGACAATAGCTACTGCCTAGGTTCCCAGGAATATTTCAACAGCTTGCAGAATAAGGTACGCATGCACACACTTGATCTATGCATAATTTGTATGTGATATGACATACATTGGTAAGTTCCAAATTGCCAAATTGAAATCACTGCCAACTATTCCTCCCTAGTACTCACCCTCCATTCAGTACAGTCATTCACTTCACCAAGCAAAAGCTGGAAGAGCCTGATGCAAGGAGCTGTGAAATATAAAATGGCATTATGTACACATAAAATATTTTGTTAGTCAATATGTATAAATAATCAGATGCAGATCATTCCAACTCAATGCTGATATGTGGAACATGTGTTGCACTACTGAAAAATTGGCATGGCAATTTCTTTATGCTTTTGTAGAAATTTTTTCTCCTGAAACTTTCAGTAGATGAAAGATAATAGTAGGTACATGGCCAGTTCAAACGCAAAGTATGCTACTTTAGGCTTGTCCCAAATAGCTATATGTTATGAGAGCGTTTAAGGAACATATTTCACAGCTTGCCTTAACATGAGATTTTTCCCACTGTAGGTAAGGTTTATTCCCACATCGTCAATTCCCACTTTGTCAACTCACACTTCGTCGATTCCCACTTTGTCAACTACCCACTTTGTCAATTCCCACTTTGTTGATTCCCACTTTGTCAAACTACCCACTTTGTCAATTCCCACTTTGTCGATTCCCACTTTGTCAACTACCCACTTTGTCAATTCCCACTTTGTCAACACTGACCAAATGGGAATTGAAGAAGTGGGAATTGACAAAGTGGGAAGTTGACAAAGTGGGAAGATTTGCCATTTAATATACTTCTACTTGAGAACACCTGATTGGATGGTGAGCAAGTTTTCTCCTGCAATGTGGAGTGTCTTTGAGCTGGATGTGATGAAACAGCTGTCAATTTGCCTTCATTCCAAAGCCTTAAGTCATCCCTCTATCGTGGGAATTGACAATGTGGGAATTGACAAAGTGGGAAGATACCAGTTTAACAACACTCCCTTGTTATTACTTACCTGGCACCACAGTAGTTGTTTCTGGTCCGGTCCCTACACTTGTACGTGTTCTTACAACCACTGAGTATTGAAGCTGTGGATTTAGTCCTCCAATGACTGCAGATGTTGCATTACCAGGCACACTGACAGTCATAGTCTGCCTCTTCTTGCGATTTGATTCTGAACTTGGCATTAAAGTGATAGTGGTGGAATTGATGAAGCCTCTTGCTTCCACCAGTGATGGTAGCTCCCAGGAAACATTCATGTGGGTGCCATTTAGACGAGTTGTCTGTACGTTTCTTGGAGCAACTGTTGGAGCTGTAAAGGAGAAGAAAACATCCATGCAACCAACAATCTCTAAAGCTCTGGAGTATTAGTTAGCTAGCTCCATGAAACAAATGCTTTAGTATTGAACTACTTTGCAGGCAATGATTTGTAAGGGTTTGTCCAAAGTGCAATATTCTTTGCACTACAGCAACAGATGATTTGCAATTATGATTGAAATATATGTGACATGTGCAAACAGTCATATGGCATATGATACAGAATATCTCAAATGCCATGGGTGCCATGGTTTAGACGTGCCATCATTATTCTAATGGAACAGTACATCCAGTATAGTTGAACTTTTTATATATGGAAAGAAATATCTTTGACTGAATCCAATATCAATTTTAGTAACCAACACCAGGAAATTACAGGCAGGCCGCCTTGTAGTGCCTGCTTTTATCACAACAAGCATGGGTGAAAGATGGAGACAATTGAAGTTCCAGCACTTACTTATGAAACACTGGTGCAAGGAGCTAGGCCTCCATGTGTGGATAGTGCTTTTCTTGGAAAATGTGCTTCCATTAAAAGATCTAATCTAGAAGAACAAAATGGCTTCCCAGAATTTTTTCTTCACTTCTGTTGAAAGCCAGATCTAATTTTCTAATGACAGTATCTGTTGACATATCAAGGCGGGGTATCAACCACTAGGTAAAGTAATCAAATCAATGGCCTGAGATATTTGCATAAACTCACTTCCTTCTCTGCTGAAGGCAATGGCAGTGTTCACTTCTCCAGGGTTATTGTTTTGTGCTGAGATGGCCACCCGGTAAGGTATGAAGGGTGCTGTGCATGGAGTATGAAGGAGGATAGTAAGACTACATCTTGAACACAAAACAAAACAAACTAGACGGATTACTTGGAACAACTTAATGTACCTGATGCTTTGGGGGTGAAAATAGAGGTAAGTGAAAGACAGAAGTCAATGGAATCAAACCCAGGGCCACTGGCTTGAGTTGCCAGTACTTTACCAATGAGCTACAACCTCTGGACAACCATGGCACCAACTTTCAAATGTACTGCCCAGGTGATAGTGAATGCTACAGTTGCACACCCAGCAGCCACTGTTATATCTAGTCTTGACTATATGCATATCCCCCTGGTTCAACCCAAGGTATGATATTTAAAGCAACATTACTGGTGATGCATCATAAAAATTTTCCAGTGTTTGTTTGTACTTTCCATACAAAGAGATGCAGTGAAATAACTTGCATCATCAGTGGTTTGACAAGAGACACTTGCAATCCTGTAATACAACCTACATTTTATAGTAAACTTTCTTAAAAGCCACAACATAGTATTGTGAGTTGTTCTTGCATGCAGGTGCACACCATAAGGTATTTCAATGAGTACAACATACCTATATAAGAACATGGGGGTTGAATAAGGGGAGGGTATATATGGAGGGAGGGGCAAATTGGTGAGTCTCTATAGCAGTAGAAAGCATGTATGCAGATGTAACCAGCAATACCAATGTTTTATTGTTGGTCAATTCCTGGGCTTATTAACCCTCGGCGCGCATGCGCAGCGAGGGTTACAGTACTTCGTTTGTCTGTGTGTGTGTCTGTGTGTTACAACTAGCTTGGCTTACCAGGCGGCTAAATCTCTGAAGTTTGAACACAGATAGGCTTTAAACTGAATGAGGATGTGTTTAAATTGAGCCGATTTCGCCAAGATTCGTTTGCCACGGCGAGCGCTAGTTGTAGCCTCGTTCCCAGGCTCCCCCGGAACGCGAATATGTAAGTTATCGCATTTTTCTACGTAAGCATGACGTAATCAAAATAGGGCTAAAACAGAAAGGCAACGTTTTGCGCGTTGTTCAACCAACTATACGTTCAACGCTCGGTGTGTATGATATTCAACCCCCGATAACTAGATACATGTAATAAGTTGGCCGCTACCTTCGCTCTTTTTCCTGTTCTGAGTCTAAATCTCTGAAGTTTGAACACAGATAGGCTTTAAACTGAATGAGGATGTGTTTAAATTGAGCCGATTTCGCCAAGATTCGTTTGCCACGGCGAGCGCTAGTTGTAGCCTCGTTCCCAGGCTCCCCCGGAACGCGAATATGTAAGTTATCGCATTTTTCTACGTAAGCATGACGTAATCAAAATAGGGCTAAAACAGAAAGGCAACGTTTTGCGCGTTGTTCAACCAACTATACGTTCAACGCTCGGTGTGTATGATATTCAACCCCCGATAACTAGATACATGTAATAAGTTGGCCGCTACCTTCGCTCTTTTTCCTGTTCTGAGTCTCGGGTACGCCCACGCGCAATTAAGGTCGTTCATGCATTGTCAATACTGCTACAATATGTATGTACATGCATGCTCAATACTGCTACAATATGTATGTACATGCATGGTCAATACTGCTACAATATGTATGTACATGCATGGTCAACACTGCTACAATATGTATGTACAGGCATGGTCAATACATGGTACATATCCAGGATTACCAGGGAGTATCCCACAGATTCCCTACTCACTACACATGCTCACTACATTAGGGAGGGGTTTGTTGGGGGAAGGTAAAGGGCTAGTAGGACAACTTGGGACACTGTTATCCTGTACGACTTTGTGTAGTCTCAGCTAGCTATCTAGTGTACCATCATACCGCATGAATTTCCTTCGCCTACTTAGCTATGTCCTGTGACTCTGCATTAATATTATGCGCCGAGGGTTAAGCACTTCAGTGCTATTCATTCTTCCTGGTTCTGATCTCTAGAGCAAAAATCTCAAAATCTGAGAGTATAGAATTACAGTAAGTACTTTGTGCAAAAGTCTCCAAAGTATGTATGTAATCAGATCAAAATTTGAAAATAATATTTAGCCATTGGAAGTTGTGCATGTTGAGCAGTTCTCATGTTTGTGTCACACTCAAGATCATAACACATTATAATATTATGTATCTCACCTAAACCAGTCACTCTATCTGAAAGCTGTCCCCCAGCTGCAACCACATTAGTGCATACAACTTCTCCACTCAAGATCATAACACATTATACTAGTATGTATCTCACCTAAACCAGTCACTCTATCTGAAAGCTGTCCCCCAGCTGCAACCACATTAGTGCATACAACTTCTCCACTCAAGATCATAACACATTATACTAGTATGTATCTCACCTAAACCAGTCACTCTATCTGAAAGCTGTCCCCCAGCTGCAACCACATTAGTGCATACAACTTCTCCACTCAAGATCATAACACATTATACTAGTATGTATCTCACCTAAACCAGTCACTCTATCTGAAAGCTGTCCCCCAGCTGCAACCACATTAGTGCATACAACTTCTCCACTCAAGATCATAACACATTATACTAGTATGTATCTCACCTAAACCAGTCACTCTATCTGAAAGCTGTCCCCCAGCTGCAACCACATTAGTGCATACAACTTCTCCACTCAAGATCATAACACATTATACTAGTATGTATCTCACCTAAACCAGTCACTCTATCTGAAAGCTGTCCCCCAGCTGCAACCACATTAGTGTATACAACTTCTCCACTACTGTACAAAGTAACAGTAATGTTGTAGCTGAGGATCAGGCCATTTGTGATCTCTGGCATCCTCCAGCTAGCGATAATCTCACTGTCTGAAACCCTCTGAAAAGTGGCTTCAGTCACTGGACCAGGAACTGGAACAATAACGAGAAAGAATAGCATAGGTAATTTTATTCTATGCAGAAATATCCCCTTATATAGTTAAAGAACCTTGAAGGTTACAGACTGGCCAGATGGACAATTAGTATGCCTATGGCATGACTTTTTTATATCTAAATTTACTGTACTAAACATGTCACTGTACATGCACATACCCCCATCTTCAGTCCTTGCAGATACATTGGCAGGTAGACTGTTTCCATAGAGATTAGTAGCAAACACAGAGCAAGCATAGGAAGTGGCAGGTGTGAGACCATTAAGAGTGTAGACACCAGCTGTTGTGAACACAGAGACCACGGGTGGTAAACCTGATCCAGGTACGCACGTGAGTGTGTAGTTGAAGATTGCACCATTTTGCTGCACAGGTGATGGTGATTCCCATGATAGCGTAAGGGATGTGGAGGTGACAGACCGGACAACCAGATTCAGAGGTGGGCCAGTAGGAACTGAGGTCAAAGGTGGAGCACCAGTAATAAATTATTATTATCAGGCATCATTGAACAACACCTTTACCTTGCAGTGACTGTATTACTTCCTGATTGCTTTTCCTACAGTACAGCTAGTACTGAGCTGTTAGTAGCATACCAATGTTACCTGAGCCAGCTAGTCATATGAGTAAGACCCTTGCTGGTGTGGCTTGTGAGACTAGGCATAGCATGGTCCAGGAATTCTTTGTAAAGTTCAGGGCAATCTGGATGCATGATCCATGCAGGCACTCAAGCAAGAATGGCAAATTTGATTTATGAATTTGGTGTCATGACATTTTTCTCACTTGGAGTGCAGTAGGTTAGTTGATTTGGGTGGGGGCAGGAGTACTTTACTGCCTCAGGCTGTCATTATAGCCACAATAGCTACACTAAGGTATATAGCTATGTAGCATAAGTGCGTTCTGATATTGATTCAATGTTATTTGAATTGCTTGGGCACAGAACTGTGGCTGGAAATTCTGTATCGATCCCAGCTAACTGCTATTGCAGTGGATACAAGTTACGAGCACAATTGGACTGCTGCTAACTCATGTTGTAATTGCAAATGCGGACAGATAACCTTACACCACTCACAGTAAACTTTAGTGTGAACACAAACTAGCTTGTACATAGTTGTGTCAATGCTCAGCTGCCTTCCTCAATGTGTGTTGCCTTAATTGTAACATTGGTTGCATGTAGCCAACCTTATAGCAGTGAATAAATTACAGCATGGACCTCTCCCAAATAACAGGTGAAATGGTGTGAATTTGTGGTAGTGTTCATAAAGTTCCTCTTTCCTGAATTTTTACAGCTCCTAAAACTGCTAAAAGTTGGAATACATAATTATGGGGTTCTTACCATCATTGTCCTGGATTGTGACAGTAGCTACATGAGGTGACACAATCACAAGATTGCCAAGCCTAGCTTGGTCAGCAGGGTCAAGGGTCAAGCTGGCTCTCAACATTTCAGCATCCTCTGTGATATTGTCATTCACAATGGTAACATTAAAGAAGAGTTGACGCGTATCATTATTAAGTGGGCCCAGACGAAAGTCTGTGAGTGCACCATAATCATCAGGAGCTATAGATGGATGAAATGTGTGTGTGTGTGTGTATGTGTGTATGTGCATATGCATATGCATGTGTGTGTGTGTGTGTGTGAGCTATAGTGTCTGAGTGTCAGAGAAGAGTTTGTTAAATCACGCTCCAGATCACAGATTTAAGCCAGCCAGGGTGGGCCTGGCCCATCCAATTTATTTGTAAGTCCTCCCAAAGATCAGGCCAATTATGCACGGTTAGCAGTGCAGTCTCAGTAAAAGTCAAAAGAGCTATGTTCCCTAGCCCAAAATTTCAAACTTTTGCTGTTGTGAGAGCTAACTTGTAAGCGTAATGGTCTACACAACCCCCCTCCCTTCCCTCCCTAACACACACACGACCACAAATTTGTGCGGCAATTCATGCCCCATTCCTCCTGTGCCCACCCAATACTAAGCTATGCTCCAGCTCCAGACACCATGGCAAACCTGTTGCTGTTCCATCTGATGTGTTCACTAGCAAGAAAAAGGAAGTTTCAATTGGATCTGCTCCAGGAGGCATTGAGATAGCAACAGTCAGTTGGGCCACTCCATCACTTTCAAGAACAGTCGCAACTGTTTGAACATAACCCACGGTGATCACTGCAGAAAGAGATATTGCACTAACAGTCGCTAGCTATATTGAACAATACATGCTATGCATGCAATCAGCACAACACCATTACTTTAATGTTGCAAACACTTTAGTTGCTAGATGGTTGTAAGATACTGTGCATTAAATGCATAATTATGGGGTTCTTACCATCATTGTCCTGAATTGTGACAGTAGCTACACGAGGTGACACTATCACCCGATTCTCAAGCCTAGCTTGATCAGCAGGGTCAAGGGTCAAGCTGGCACTGAACATTTCAGCATCCTCTGGGATACTGTCATTCACAATAGTCACATTAAAGGAGAGTTGCCGCACACTGTTGTTGAATGGGCCCAGACGGAAGTTGGTGAGGAGACCATAGTCACCAGAATCTACAAATGGATGAAATGTATGTGCATGTATGTGCATATGTTTGCATATGCGTGCACATGCATGTGTGCGTGTGTGTGCATAGATTCATGCATATATGTGAACAAAGTGTTCACTGTGGCTATGCTATGAGGGTACACATTCAAACTCCAGATACCATGACAAACCTGTTGCTGTGCCATCTGATGTGTTCACTAGCAAGAAAAAGGAAGTTTCAATTGGATCTGCTCCAGGAGGCATTGAGATAGCAACAGTCAGTTGGGCCACTCCATCACTTTCAAGAACAGTCACAACTGCTTGAACATAACCCACGGTGATCACTGCAGAAAGAGAGAAAAGTTAGTGGGCTGATAGGTATAGTTACTATATTAAAATGTGCATACAATTATTTCTTCTTACACAACAAGCACAACACCATATCAGCATGTGTAATACTGCTTAAATGCTTAAGTCTACAGTTGCATACCATCATTGTCCTGGATTGTTACAGTAGCTACTTCAGGTGACACTGTCACGCGATTCTCAAGCCTAGCTTGATCAGCAGGGTCAAGAGTCAAGCTGGCACTGAACATTTCAGCATCCTCTGGGATACTGTCATTTCCAATGGTCACATTAAAGGAGAGTTGCCGCACCCTGTTGTTGAATGGGCCCAGACGGAAGTTGGTGAGGGGACCATAGTCAACAGGAGCTACAGATGGATGAAATGTGTGTGTGTGTTTGGGAATAAAAGAAAGGGCTCGGTAGGGTACTCATCCGTCATCCCAAAGGTGTGCTGGACCAAAAATATCCATTTAGAACTGAATATCACCCTCACATTATATCTTCTGCGTATATATACCAGGTATATAATCCATTCTCCACTTAGAACGTAATGATGAATGTGCAGTTACAACTAACTCATGTAACTTGATCTAGGTTGAGCTACCTACTACATCTCTATATAGGGCTCTTATCTCACCACAGATGCTTCATGAACAATTCCAGCAACATTCCCTGTCCAGTGTCATGGTGTAACAGTAAAATGGGGCCCCCTTAAGTTGGATCCCCCTGCCTTCATCCTACCATTAGGATGGATCTCCCATGATTCATGCATCCTTAAGGTGGGGTCAAGGAGCTAATGAAGTGGGCCCAAAGGAGCCTATGAAGAGGGCCCCTTTGTGAGAAAGGCCATCCCCCCTCTGATGTTAAACTACAGTAAAACCTCTAATAACGGATCCTCCAAAAAGCGGACAACCTCTGTATAGCGGACAGATTACTTGCCCCCGATTGATTTTACCATAGAACTAACACATTTCGAACCTCCGAGAAGTGGACACCTCTCAACTCCAAACAACGGACACTGATGAACCCCAGACGTACCTTAGCCAATACAAAATTACCTCCGAAAACGGACAGTGATCGACGGCTTTCATAAGATTGTGCGCCACCATCGCTGGATTCAAAGACCGGGCATTATATTAGCACTGCTGCTTATCGTGCTAGCCTTTCTCGCCATGGTACAGCAACAGAGATGCAACCTCATCGTGTTCAACAGCCCGCTCACACATTACCACGCCTACCGGAAGTATACCGAATGCCCATAACGGATACCTCCCTATATTCCGGATACGCAGCGGTCGTCCTTTCAACTGTACTCGCAAATGAGTGGTTACGCACAATCGAGTGTTTATTTTGTTACTGTTGTCATAATTGCAATCATTCTACTTTTTTATGCAAGTAGTATTGCTCTTGCCATCTTGCAATTGAAAAACCAAAAGACAACCTCTGAGAAGAGGACATCCTCTCTACAAGGGACAAATGGCCCGTCCCCAATGTGTCCTTTGTTCGGAGGTTTTACTGTAGCTACTAAACAAACTACTGCTAAAATAGGCTGCTACCAAGCAGCTGATGTTAAACTAGCTACAATGTCATATGGGGAGCTCGCTGCTACTAAGTTGGTGAGACCAAGGGAAGTGTTGGAGTGACCAGGGATTGAGGTGCTAAGACAAGGACAGAAGGAAGAGACCAAGGATTGAGCATTAATTTCTGCTATTGCATTTTTGTCTACACCATGTTCCATAGCTAGAGTCTTGCAAAGACTGACTCTTGCTTTCTGTGTGAGAGTCTGGCTTTGTGAGACTACCATAGCTAAGCACCTGATGATGAGCTAGATACAGTATTAATAATGCATGGACATAAAAGCATGTCGGCAATGCTTGACTTGCTCATAACTGAGCCTCTGCAGTGAGATAGGAGCCCTAAGAGACATTACCACAATAGGCTCACCCTTCAAAATGAGCCCCCTCCCCTTGTTTGAATTAAGTTGTTGCAAAGGGTGCTTTTTTCTCAAACATACGCTCACCTATTTATGTTGCAGCACATGCTGTTATGTTAAGCAAGACGCACCAAAAAAGTAGTACTATGCAAGGGGAGGGACTCAAGTTCATGACAAAAGATGCATTGCAGAATCACCACATCTATAGGGGTAGACTAAATGTGTGTGATGTGGGCATATTTTCGAATATCTCCCACCCTCCTCTTTGAGGAGCCACTTAAGTTCATCACTCATGGTATATTTTTGGGAGGTTATGGTAAATTAGTTGGCAGCTCAACCTAGATTGACCAGCTAGTGCCAGTTACATGAGTTAGCTGTAACTGTGTACATTCACCATCTATTCACCATCCATTCCACTATTCCATTCTATTTTCCAGTCCAGCAATTAGAGAGTAGACACCCCTCCACTTGTGCAATGACAAGGATCTGTATAGTCTAGTGATAAAATGTGGCGTAAAAGCATAATGTTGTTCCTTATAGGTGAGAAGAGTTTAGAAAAAGAGAAAGAGTGCCTAGAATGCTGTGGCATCTTTATATTTACCAGGTATTTACATATGCAGAACTTCTTTTCACAGTTTTCTAAACTATTTTGTGCAAATGCCTCCAAATGCAGGTAACAGCTATCTCAAGTAAACTAGCAAATCTCAATCTATATTATTTCCTACCAACAAAGTAGATCAGATAGGATTACTTTGTGTACTTTTTTGTGTGTCTATACATGCATGTGTATGTGAGCGTGTGCATGTGTGTGTGGCTAAGCTATGGTCAATGACTAAGTATCAGAGAACAAACTCCAGACACCATGGCAAACCTGTTGCTGTGCCATCTGATGTGTTCACAAGCAAGAAAAAGGAGGTCTCAATCGGATCTGCTCCAGGAGGCATTGAGATGGCAACAGTCAGTTGGGCCACTCCTTCACTTTCAAGAACAGTCATAGCTGTTTGAACATAACCCACAGTGATCACTGCAGAAAGAGAAATACAAATACTGTATTGAAACTGTGCAATAAATTATACTATCTGGTAAGATCAGTATAATCATCATGCACACAGCATATGTGCAATTTCAGATGTTGTTATGCCAATTTAGAGAGCTCCGACACAAACTGGCAAAACATTACAGAATTAGCCATCATAGTTGGTATTAAAATTTGAGGTATTGTCATTATTCTAATAGAACAATAGACCCAATTTGAAATTCAATTTTTGCTAAATCAATTATGTAGATGGCTGCTGCACTACTTATTTTTGAGTGAATCCAATTTAGCAGAAGAGTAGGTACCACAAAGTGTTCTTTAGCAATATAAAACAGCAAAGTCACCAGCAGAGAAAGGCTATTTAGTGTACCAGCATGCGTTACTATCAAATCATGATGTCACGGGCAGATGGAGAGATGCTCAGGCTGCTGAAGTTCCCTGAGCCTCTACACTCCTGGGAAAGCCTAAGGTGATTTAGTACTGTAAGCAACACCTGTTGGGGTGAAGGGCCTCTGTGTGTGGCTAGCGTTGTTTTAGAAATGTGGTTCCATTACAACAATGGGCCCAAAAAATTGAGGCCTGAAATTTATCTAGCAGAAGCCAGATTTAAAGTCATTTCATTTCCTACAAATAATAATTTTTAGTGCATACCATCATTGTCCTGGATTGTGATAGTAGCTGCATGAGGTGACACTATCACCCGATTCTCAAGCCTAGCTTGATCAGCAGGGTCAAGGGTCAAGCTGACACTTAACATCTCAGCATCTTCTGGGATACTGTCATTTCCAATAGTCACATTAAATGAGAGTTGCCGCACACTGTTATTGAATGGGCCCAGACGGAAGTTGGTGAGGGGACCATAGTCAACAGGAGCTACAGGTGGATGAAATGTGTGTGTGTGTGTGTGTGTGTGTGTGTGTGTGTGTGTGTGTGTGTGTGTGTGTGTGTGTGTGTGTGTGTGTGTGTGTGTGTGTGTGTGTGTGTGTGTGTGTGTGTGTGTGTGGTGTGTGTGTGTTTGGAAAGTTGAAAAGTTGTGGATAGGAAACTTGTCTGCCACCCTTACACCCTTAGCACAGGTACCACATCATTTAGTACAGTACAGTGTATATGGCTAAATGCAGTTGTTTGCTTAATTGAAAAGCATAAAGACAGCAACTACATAGTTGCTTCTAGGCTGTTTGAACTGCTAGTCATCAGGGGAGTTTCCATTCCAACCATTACAAGGCTATGAGTTTTGGTCTCTTTAAATTCCAAGCCTGCTAGAACAAGTGTACGTGTTGTGTGTACATGCTTGTGTGTGTGCAAACCTGTTCCTGTTCCATCTGATGTGTTCACTAGCAACAAAAATGAGGTTTCAATTGGATCTGCTCCAGGAGGCATTGAGATGCCAACAGTCAGTTGAGCCACTCCATCACTTTCAAGAACAGTCACAGCTGTTTGAACGTAACCCACAGTGATCACTGCAGAGAAAAAAATAACCGCAGCTACTATATTAAAACCACTCCGGACCCTGTACTGTCTATCACCATGATTGATCACAGTTGCATGCATGTACCTATTAACTGCTAGAGAGTTGGAGTAACATTACTAATGGCATACCATCATTGTCCTGAATTGTGACAGTAGCTACGTATGGTGACACTATCACAAGATTGCCAAGCCTAGCTTGATCAGCAGGGTCAAGGGTCAAGCTGGCACTGAACATTTCAGCATCTTCTGGGATACTGTCATTCACAATGGTCACATTAAATGAGAGTTGCCGCACACTGTTGTTGAATGGGCCCAGACGGAAGTTGGTGAGGGAACCATAGTCAACAGGAGCTACAGATGAATGAAGTGTGTGTGTGTGTGTGTTGAGAATAAAAGGAAATGAAAAAGAAAGGGCTCAGTAGGGTACTCATCCGTCCTCCCTCAGGTGTGCTGGACCAAAAATATCCAATAGCAACTGAGTGTCACCCTCACATTGCATGTCATATACATGTCTACTGCATATATATAACCCGTTCTCCACTTAAGGTGTCTTCAATTGCTGGACTACAACATGGAATGAAATGGTGGAATAGAGCATGGAACGTAATGATGAATGTGCAGTTACAACTAACTCATGTAACTTGATCTAGGTTGATCTACCTACATCTCTATATAGGGCTCTTATCTCACCACAGAGGCTTCATGAACAATTCCAGCAACATTCCCTGTCCAGTGTCATGGTATAACAGTAAAATGGGGCCCCCTTAAGTCGGATCCCCCTGCCTTCATCCTACCATTAGGATGGATCTCCCACGATTCATACATCCTTAAGGTGGGGTCAAGGAGCTAATGAAGTGGGCCCAAAGGAGCCCATGAAGAGGGCCCCTTTAGTGAGAAAGGCCATCCCCCCCTCTGATGTTAAACTATAGCTACTAGACGTACTACTGCTAAAATAGGCTGCTACCAAGCAGCTGATGTTTAAACTAGCTACAATATCATATGGGGAGCTCGCTGCTACTAAGTTGGTGAGACCAAGGGAAGTGTGGGAGTAACCAAGGATCCAGGTGCTAAGACAAGGACAGAAGGTAGAGACCAAGGATGAGCATTAATTTCTGCTATTGTATTTTTGTTTACACCGTGTTCCATAGCTATAGTCTTCCTAAGACTGACTCTTGCTTTCTGTGTGAGAGTCTGGCTTTGTGAGACTAAGCACCTGATGATGAGCTAGATAGAGCATAATGCATGGACATAGAAGCATGTCGGCAATGCTTGGCTTGCTCATAACTGAGCCTCTGCAGTGAGATAGGAGCCCTAAGAGACATTACCACAATCTCTCCACAATAGGCTCACCCTTCAAAATGAGCCCACTCTCCTTGTTTGAATTAAGTTGTTGCAAAGGGTGCTTTTTCTCAAACATACGTTCACCTATTTATGTTGCAGTACATGCTGTTATGTTAAGCAAGACGCACCAAAGAAGTATACTAGTACTGTGCAAGGGGAGGGACTAACAAATGAAGGCAGGCACTAATTACTGTTGTTGCATAAGCAAACGCATGACAAAAGAGGCACTGCAGAATCATACATCTATAGGGCTAGACTGAATGTGTGTGAGATGGGCACATTTTCGAATATCTCGAAAATAGACCCACCCTCCTCTTTGAGGAGCCACTTAAGTTCATCACTCATGGTATATTTTTGGGAGGTTATGGTAAATTAGTTGGCAGCTCAACCTAGATTGAGCAGCTAGTGCCAGTTACATGAGTTAGCTGTAACTGTGTACATTCACCATCTATTCACCATCCATTCCATTTTCTTTTTTCCAGTAGACACCCCTCCACTTGCGCAATGACGATAAAACGTAGCGTAAAAGCATAATGTTGTCTCTTATAGGTGAGAAGTGTTCAGAAAAAGAGAGAGTGCCTGGAGTGCTGTGGCATCTTTATATTTACCAGGTATTTACATATGCAGAGTTTCTTTTAGTATTTTCACAGTTTTTGTGCAAATGCCTCCAAATGCAGGTAACTGTTATCTCAAGTAAACTAGCAAATCTCAATCTATATTATTTCCTACTAACAAAGTAGATCAGGCAGGATTACTTGGTGTACCTTTTGGTGTGTCTATACATGTGTGCTGAGTGCATGTTTGTGTGAGTGCATATGTGTGTGTGACTAAGCTATGGTCAAAGACTGGCAGACCTGTTGCTGTTCCATCTGATGTGTTCACAAACAAGAAAAAGGAAGTTTCAATTGGATCTGCTCCAGGAGGCATTGAGATAGCAACAGTCAGTTGGGCCATTCCATCACTTTCAAGAACAGTCACAGCTGTTTGAACATAACCCACAGTGATCACTGCAGAAAGAGAAATACAAATACTGTATTGAAACTGTGCAATAAATTATACTATCTGGTAAGATCAGTATAATCATCATGCACACAGCATGTGCAATTTCAGATGTTGTTACGCCAGTTTGGAGAGCTCCAACACCAACTGGCAAATCATTACCCAATTATCATAGTTGCACCTACATAATAAAATTGTTGGTAATTTGAGGTATTGTCATTATTGTAATAGAACAATAGACCCAATTTGAAATTCAATTCTTGAAATGTTTGCTAAATCAATTATGTAGATGGCTGCTGCACTACTTATTTTTGAGTGAATCCAATTTAGCAGAAGAGTAGGTACCACAAAGTGTTCTTTAGCAATATAAAACAGCAAAGTCACCAGCAGAGAGAGGCTATTTAGTGTACCAGCATGCGTTACTATCAAATCATGATGTCACGGGCAGATGGAGAAATGCTCAGGCAGCTGAAGTTCCTTGAGCCTATACACTCCTGGGAAAGCCTAAGGTGATTTAGTACTGTAAGCAACACCTGTTGGGGTGAAGGGCCTCTGTGTGTGGCTAGCGTTGTTTTAGAAATGTGGTTCCATTACAATGATGGGCCCAAAAAATTGAGGCCTGAAATTTTTTTAGGAATCTAATCTAGCAGAAGCCAGATTTAAAGTCATTTCATTTCCTACAAATAAGATGGTATAATAATTTTAGTGCATACCATCATTGTCCTGAATTGTGACAGTAGCTACTTCAGGTGACACTGTCACGCGATTCTCAAGCCTAGCTTGATCAGCAGGGTCAAGGGTCAAGCTGGCACTGAACATTTCAGCATCCTCTGTGATATTGTCATTTCCAATAGTCACATTAAAGGAGAGTTGCCGCACACTGTTGTTGAATGGGCCCAGACGGAAGTTGGTGAGGAGACCATAGTCACCAGGAGCTACAGATGGATGAAATGTGTGTGTGTGTGTGTGTGTGTGTGTGTGTGTGTGTGTGTGTGTGTGTGTGTGTGTGTGTGTGTGTGTGTGTGTGTGTGTGTGTGTGTGTGTTTGGAAAGTTGAAAAGTTGTGGACAGGAAACTTGTCTGCCTGCCACCCTTACACCCTTAGCACAGGTACCACATCATTTAGTACAGTACAGTGTACATGGCTAAATGCAGTTGTTTGCTTGATAATCATAAAGACAGCAACTACATATATAGTTGTTTCTAGGCTGTTGGAACTGCTAGTCATTGAGGGAGTTTCCATTCCAACCATCATTACAAGGCTATGAGGTTTGGTCTCTTTAAATGCTGCACATAACTGAACTATGAACATTCCACATGTTACATTCGTCAAGTCAACCCAATCGAGTGCTACCACAGAACAAACATGACACCACTAATCATATTCTTGAGGAGCAATGAACGGAATGCTGCCTAGGGGTGCCACACAGAGCTAGCTAAATTCAACCTATAAATATGCATGAAGGGAGAGATTACCTGACTTCCAGCCCGAATTACATGCCTTTAATGAGATTCATTGATCTCAATCGGGACATTAACAATGTTCACAAGTATCCAAAGAGGGTTAATGAGATTCATACCCCAGTTCTGTTTGGGTTTGAGTCCATGAAAGGCTCAGAGCATACTCATAAATATTCAATATCATTCACCCATTCCTTTCAACCCCAAGCCAAGCTGCCAATGTTTCAGCAGAAGAGTCAGCATACTCTAACCCTCCCATTGGACAGCTGACTGAACCCAGGGTTGTTCATGGGTAATGCTGAGGTCTAGTAAAAGCCAACTCATTAATATTCATGACATGGACAGAAATACTCAGATTTTAGAGCTCTGTCGGGCTTTACTTAGATTCATAGGCTTAATTAGGGTTAGGAAGATTAGGGTTAATGGGATTAGGGTTAGGGTTTTTAGGGTTAAGGCAAACCAGGGTTAGGACTAGGGCTAGGCTTAGGGTTTTAAATTCCAAGCCTGCATGTAGCTCACTACAGAAAAGGCAAGATCATTTCCACCTAAACGTTTTTAGGGAATCCAGAGCTTGCTTTACTTTGGGTATTACCTGGGTGTTCTTAGCCATATTTAGTGTGCCTGACATTGAAGCACTGGTACTCTCTTTCAAGACATTTTCATAAAGACGTTCATTGAGACTTTCTGTTGGCTAATTTTGCTAGAACGAGTGTACGTGTTGTGTGTACATGCTCGTGTGTGTGCAAACCTGTTCCTGTTCCATCTGATGTGTTCACTAGCAAGAAAAATGAGGTTTCAATTGGATCTGCTCCAGGAGGCATTGAGATGGCAACAGTCAGTTGGGCCACTCCATCACTTTCAAGAACAGTCACAACTGTTTGAACATAACCCACAGTGATCACTGCAGAGAAAAAAAAAACACAGTTACTATATTAAAACCACTCCAGACCCTGTACTGTCTATCACCATGATTGATCACAGTTGCATGCATGTACCTATTAACTACTAGAGAGTTGGAGTAACATTAATTACTAATGGCATACCATCATTGTCCTGAATTGTGATAGTAGCTACGTATGGTGACACTATCACAAGATTGCCAAGCCTAGCTTGATCAGCAGGGTCAAGGGTCAAGCTGGCACTGAACATTTCAGCATCTTCTGGGATACTGTCATTCACAATGGTCACATTAAATGAGAGTTGCCGCACACTGTTGTTGAATGGGCCCAGACGGAAGTTGGTGAGGGGACCATAGTCAACAGGAGCTACAGGTGGATGAAATGTGTGTGTGTGTGTGTGTTTGACATGACATTGTGTGGTGGCTATACTACCTGAGGTAGTCAGTGGTGCAGTATTAGCAGAAGCATATACATGCAAGCCAGTATATACCTGTGGGTAAATAGAATGACTTTAAATGTGGCTAACCTGTTCCTGTTCTATCTGAAGTATTCACACGCAAGAAAAATGTTTCAATTGGAATTTCTCCCGGAGGCATTGAGATAGCGACAGTCAGTTGGATAACTTGAACAACTTCAGAGACATTAACAGCTGTTTGAATGTACCCCACTGTGATTGCTGCAGAGAGACAAATTTTATACTAACACTGTGCATACCACTCCCATGCAATTTATGTGCTAGTATGAAGCACTAACAAGATTACCTTTCCAACTTGACAGTTTCCTGGCTTGGGTGACACACCATTATAATAACAACACTGGCTTCTTAAATTCTGATTTTAACTTGAATCCTACTTCTTATGCCTAGCTGGATAATCTTAGTCACATAGTACTCTAAGTGATACAGTGTATATCTTCATATCAAATCTAGATGTACATTGCATAAGCCTACTACAATTAAGTAACTTTATCACTGCTTACTGTGATCATTGTCTGTAATCTGCACTGTTACTTCAAGAGGATCAACAACAATCCGATCTACAGAAATAGTTGTTACAGAGTCTGGCACGAGCATCAATCTGGCAGTAAAGTTTTCTGTTTCTTCCGATGTGGCATCATTTGTGATTGATACATTGAAGCACTGTCTTGGCCTCTGATTGGTGAAGGTATCAAGGGTCATTGAAACAGCCATGTAGTCATTATTAGAGACTAAAGGGTATGTACGTGTGCACGTGTGTGTGTGTGTGGGGGTGTGTGTGGGTGTGTGTGTGTGTGTGGGTGTGGGTGTGTGAGTGTGTGTGGGTGTGTGTGTGAGTGTGTGTGTGTGTGTGAGTGTGTGTGTGTGTTGTGTACATATGTGTGTGACACTAATGAATACACTCAATGATGTTAGCCAAATGAATACAAAGAGGTTGAAGCCAGTAGTCACTACGATTTACTTCATGTTCAGTTGGCTCTAAAGTGACAGCATGTGTGATTGATATTCTTGGTTGTTTGATGCTGAAGGCATACATAAGATCACTGATGTAAATATAGTTGAGACTGAAGTATGGATGGCATGGGAGGATGCAAGAGCGCATAAGAATGGGCGGATAGAGTAAGAGTACGTACAATTCGAAACTGGGCAGAATTTACTGTGAGTACTAAAAATAGTAACACGTACAGCGCAGCTGTGCGTGGACGTAAGCCATTGTTGCTAAGCACGTGACTGGGTGTTCTATTTTTAGTACAGTTCAATGATTTTGTCCGGAATATGGGCTTCTATCGGAGTAACACGCTCTTACTCTAGCCGCCCGTTCTTATGCGATGTAATACATACATCACATACTAGTCTCAAACCAATGCTTTCCGCTCGGATTTTGTCTTGCAGCTTTGGAAAAGAATCTAACAGTTACAGGAGAAAAATTGAAATAAAAAGCCTGGCTCTGTGCTGGATTTGAGGCTATACCTGCACTGCCATTTTGTGTCTCCACGGTGAGGTTGAAGGTAACAGTACCAATGTCCTGCTGTCTGGGCACAGTAATGTTGACACACAGTTCCGCCTGTCCATCTCCTTCACTGACTGTGTATATGCTTGTATCAAATCCCACCACCACAGCTGTAAAGAACAGCAAGAAAAGCATATATAGTTATCAACCTCATTTATAAGGTTTCTGTGCATCTGTGTATTTTCAAGGTTTTTGAACTGATCCTCATCACTGTGAGGCAGTGCTGTGAAAGGTTTTTTCTGTTGACATACACTGATGTGGAAGGACATTTGTGGTTTTCAAAAACTTTGTGTGAATGCAATTTGAAAGTAGATACCAGATGGATTTGTGTAATTCACAATTTAAGGAGAAAATACATATTTTGATCTGACTTACCGCTATGTACAAAGTGTGCAATTTTGATAAAAAGAAATAATGTCCTAATCAGATGTACATGCAACTCTCATGTTTGCTCCACACTAAATGTAGCTGTTTTGAGACGTCAGTATTTGCTTGCTGCTGCAGTTTATTGAGATTGGAGTAAACTTTTGTGGCAAAAGAATGCACAAGCAGTGGTGTGTTCAAGCATACATGAACACACACACACACACACACACACACACACACAAAAACATACATACATGACCAAGCATCCACCACTAATTTCTTTTTATCAAAACACACAACCAGGAGTAGATTAAAACAATACAAAAAAGGCGCTTTCTGTAAACATTTATATTGTGTTTACAGTTAATTTCCTATCCCTATCGCTTAACTTACAGCTAAAGTCTTGTATTCTGACAGTAGCTACAGCAGGTGTAACATTTACAGATCCTGCTGGCAGTGTGGGGTCCAGCACAAGAGACAAGGTAAGGTTCAGCTCTTCCACTCCCTCAGGAACATCATCCATATATATAGGAAATGTGAAGGTTTGCCACCGGTTTGTACCATTAAACATTTCATTCAGGACCATGAATTTTTGGGATCTGTTCTCAGCCATTTCATCAAATATATAGTAGAAACCATCACTAATTTGTGGAAAGTCATCAACCCCAGGTATAGGTGGCTGCCTCCTGACAAGGGCAAAGTCTGACCCTGCACAAGAAAAGTATAGCCACAAAAAAAAACATAACATACCAAGAGAAACATTAGACTTACTTCCAGGCCTCCACCTGAGTGGGTCAATTTTTAATTTCAATTGTAAGGAGAGAGAGCTTACAAAGGTTTGTTTAGACGAGTGTACTATATTCATGGCATTGAGAAGTGTTATCCATACCTGCAGAGCCATCCACAGAATCCACATTGAGGCTGAACATGATCTCAAATCTGAGAGCTGGGTCAGGTTGTGGGGAACTGATACTGACATTGAGGGTAGCTTGCCCATCAGTTTCATTGACTTCAATCAGTGTCTCCACAAAGCCAACAATAACAACTATAAGTTGACAAGAGTACGTGTTTTAGGAAGCTGAGCTATACATATATATTATTTGATGGGTGAGAGGGCAATATGGCTGGATATTGCACGAGTGTGCGGTCGTATTTTCACGAGCCGCAGGCGAGTGAAAATACAGCAGAAGAGTGCAATATCCAGCCATATTGCCCTCTCACACATCAAATAATAGATTTATTATATACTACTGTGATTTAGCAGCACCTAGAAGATAGACAGCTACTGCGCATGCGCAGTACAAAGGTCGCTGCTGCGTGCATATTTAATGAGCTTCAGGCTGCTGGCCTGTTTCTAGCTTTGGACGCCACCAGCACGCGTACCGATCCCTCTACCAGTGGAATAAAGTACCGTAAGTCAGTAAATAATTCCGTTTTCATCCGTAATGAAAGCTTATTCGTTGTTTCAGCAGCGGCTACGAGTGCATTCCAATTAAAGCACACGCCGCGGTTGCTACGCAGCATATGCCCTGGGGGCTATGAAATACGGACTATGTATTTATTATATACCTAGTATACGCGCCAATAGTATTTCCCATAGAGCAACATGACAAATATTTTCCCATATTCCATAGTCCGTATTTCATAGCCCCCAGGGCATATGCCGCGTAGCAACCGCGGCGTGTGCTTTAATTGGAATGCACTCGTAGCCGCTGCTGAAACAACGAATAAGCTTTCATTACGGATGAACACGGCATTATTTACTGACTTACGGTACTTTCTTCCACTGGTAGAGGGATCGGTACGCGTGCTGGTGCCGTCCAAAGCTAGAAACAGGCCAGCAGCCTGAAGCTCATTAAATATGCACGCAGCAACGACCTTTGTACTGCGCATGCGCAGTAGCTGTCTATCTTCTAGGTGCTGCTAAATCACAGTAGTATATAATAAATCTATTATTTGATGTGTGAGAGGGCAATATGGCTGGATATTGCACTCTTGTGCTGTATTTTCACTCGCCTGCGGCTCGTGAAAATACGACCGCACACTTGTGCAATATCCAGCCATATTGCCCTCTCACCCATCAAATAATATATATAATACATACATACATACATACATACATACATACATACATATTTGATGTTGCTTAGCAACCAAATCTTTGAACTTGAAGTGGAGCAGAAGGGCGAATACTGTTTCGTCTGGGGAATGTAACTTATTTGTTGGATGTTACCCCTAGCAACCCACTGTCACATCCATGACCACTATCACCCATTCTACTTGTTATTCAGATTTGGTTGGTACTCAACATCCAACAAACATACATACATACAAACTAATGGAATTGTATGAAATATGTGTACCCCATACCAAACTAGAGGTCTTCAGAGAAGACGTTACCCATGCGTACCCATAACTATTACATATTAGATGGATTAAACATTTGTGGTATGCAGTGTACATCATATTACATAGGGTATCTACACTACACCACTTTTGCTTTTTGCAATCCTTGGAACAAGGAGGCTGGTGAACGTGAACACATGCTTGGAGTCAACATATGCCCGGTCTCCATGCACCGCGTATCAATGGTGGACAATACCAATTTTAAATAGGAAAGAGCTGGAATGCAGAGGAGTGAAATGCTTTGGTCTCTATCAGGTACACATACATTTTTTTTTTAGATTGCAGTGTCACTGCCACGTACAGCAATTGTTTAACCAAGTGAATGTGCTGATTTCAAAATTCTTCACTGGACTGACAAACTGACAAACTGACAGACGGATGAAACCGATTCCTTAACCCCTTCACGCATGCACGGGTGGGGTAATTATTATAAAAACCAGAACTACTACAGTAAGGTCCTAGCAGACACCACCATCATATATTGATGGTACTGCTGCAGGTACACCGTATCGGGTAACTAACAGTAGTCTATGTAGGTAACCTTTTCTTGAAGTGTTGCATTGTGGCTAAGCAGTATATAGTCTGCCACAGAGAAGTATAGAAGAGAGTGAGCAGCTGAGTAGGTGCTTTGAGCACAAAATAGTGCCACCTTAATGACAAGTCTTAGAATGACTAACTAGTTGTTATAGATTGTAGTTTTACAACCTTATAGTCTGTTGAAGTTAGATAATCACTAAAATGTACACATAACCCACCATCATTATCCTCAATCACTATTTCAATTTGCTGGTAGCATCCATTAGTAATATTGCAGCCAAATGATGGAGTGTTGATGACAGGAGTGACAGACAGCTGGAAAACCTCTTGGTTCTCTGGTGTATTGTCTTCAATAATTCGGTAAGCAAAATGAATAACTTGTTCTCTAGGTGTCAGACGTTGAATTACCATGCCATTCACTGCGCCAATATCAAAATCTTCACCTTGTATAGCCCTTTGTCCAATATGTGAGGTAGGAGATACAATTCGAATTTGAACTTCAAATGTTTGTTCAGACACAAGGCTTTTATTAATGATCGTATCATACTGTGCAAATTGTTCAGTGTGGTTGATTCGTGGTACTGTAAAACCGATTTCAATAGCTGCAGATGGTAGGGAAAAGGAAAAAGCAATCACCAAAAGAAATGCCAAACACTGAACATTGCGGTGAATCTGTAGCCTCACTGCCAGGCGCATCTGCACACTACTGGTGGATATGTATATGTAATGGTACAATAGGACACAATTTGCATATAGTTGTGGTGATATAGCCAGGCTGTGTACAAATGCAAATTATAAAGGAAGCTACTTGACTCTAAAACTAGTAAATATAGTAAACTTGGCTTCATGACACCTGACAAAGTGTGCAACATATCTGTAAAGGTGCTTACGATCACTTTCTGGAATCCTACACACAGCAGTACGTATGAGATACTCCACAGTAAAGTTGCCCTCCACTGTCAGAAACACATCAAATATTTCTTCAGCTTCATTGATGTTATCATCAAAAATTTGGATTCCTTGCTCCCATCTAGTTGTCCTTGCTGGAATCATTGCTATAATTTCTGTATCGTTGAAATCATTTACTGCATGGAAGATACATACACAATGATGTGTAACCATTAGATTATGGCATATAATGGCCTCTAAACATCTGACTACATGGTTCTGTTTGCTGGAGCTGCTGGTTAGCTTAGGGTGGTAGCTACACTACACTGACGAGACCCAAGCTACAGCTAGCCTTGTTCCCAAGCTCTCCCCTGTGCCTGACGAAATGATGTTTTGTTGGAGCACAGAGGAGAGCCTGGAAATGAGGCTTAGCTAGACCACTCTTGTTGGAGAAAGGATCCTGCCGGACTTCAATTCTAAACATTAGTCTTATCTCTTAGTCACTGAAGCTCTGGCAATGGAGTTCTGATGCCAGAGTTCCAGTTGGTGAAATGGCAAGAGCATCAAACCAGACATTCAGAAGACCCAGGTTACTGCATCTCAATTTCATTTTCTCCAACAGTTACGTAGCTAAAACATCTAAAATAGTTGTATGAAGTTGCCTTCCATGCATTCTTTATCCATATATAGTAGATTGTTCTTACTTGTGGCATTTCTTGGTCTGGGTGTGAGTCGGATTTGTAGGGGGATTTCCCTACTGGCATTAACATCGACTGTAACACGACATGGACGGTTTGGATTCTCTTCAAGTCCTTCATACTCATCATTAGAAAATCCAACTATCAAATCTGAAAACAAAATTCATTAGTGAGTAATGCTGACCTCACAGTTTCTATCTTCATCTTCACAGTCACAATGGTTATAACTGGTTGTACTTTCATAGTAGTCCTATTGCAAAACTTAGCTCAGGTGGATGGAAAAAGAAATTCTTAACTAAGTAATGCAAGGCATTGTGGGGTAAGGCTATAAGTGAGCTTACGCAGAACATGGAGGAACAGTAGCTTTTTAAGGATGCTACCACTGCTGAAGGCATTATGCCCTAATTTACAATCAGCAGTCAACTAAACATAAGTAAGTGCCTTGTACACACACCTGCACACACTGTGCAGAAAAAGCCATGTGCATGCATAGCCTTGTTCTCAGGCTCTCAGAAAAATGGGAGGGAGCACATGGTACAATCAGCTAACAGACCAAAGTTAGTGTGATGGGGCACACTTTACGGAAGTTCCAAGTTCCCCATTCAATTTTCGCTTCATAATATCTAAATCTCCAATATAAGGCAAAGTGTTCTAAGCATTTGGAATCAGAAACCCACATGCAATATCGGTTCTCTTCTAATAGGGAGAATTTTCTGGTTGATATCACCCTAATGTTCAAATGGCACATATTGAGTGAATGCCAGGTGCAGTACATATTGAAAATTATGAGGGGTGGTGGTTGTCCGGTTGTCATAGTATAGTGGCAGAACACTGGCAGCTCAAGCCAGGTGTCCTGGGTTTGATTCCTTGTGACTGTCTATTTTTACCTCACAACACCTCTATTTCTAATGTGCGGAAGATGTTCTAGACGTTTTGAATGAGAAGACTACTCAGCATGGTTTCTCTCATGACGGAGAGAATTTTCCAGTTGACCTCTAACGGAGTTCTGACAACATGTAAAGAAGAAGACTGTGAAGTAATGGTATATAAGTAAAGTGGTTGGTTTAACCCCTTTGTATATTTATAATGATGCTATCATGTACATGTACTGGGATGACCCTTACAGGCACAACTAATCTTAGCACATCTGTACCTGAAAGTGGTTGAAGCTGATCCATTTTTATGCATTTCTTATTATACTGCAATACACGGAAACACCGACTGAAACATGCAAATATGGCACATCAGCACAACTACAGTGCTGGGATGAAAATTGCTGATCAATAAACCCTCCCTCACACAACCACATGCCTGGGGGAGGAAGTATTTTCCTGACTTCAAGGGGATCAAAGGTCATTGGTTAGCCAGGGTGAGACTGGAGTGAAATCTGTCATATCCATCCCAGATACTTTCTTTTCTGGGATGCAGTTTCATGAAGAAAGCATGCAGGGAGAGTGTCCTATTGTGCACATTTATGGGCAACAGGACTGTTAGCTCAGATTAGGGCCACTCTATGATTTCTCTCACAGTCGTTGATGTGCTGTTATTGTGCTGGCTAGGTGGTTTAAACAGCTCTGGTGTGCTACCTCAGTGATGCTCTCCAGCAGTCATAATAATGGTAGCCAATGCCCTATCAAGACAACCAAAATGATCATTTCCCTTATAGAATTATTTGTTCATGATGCGGATGAGTTGATGTCAGGCTTGTATGAAAGATGACATCCGCAATGGCATTCTTAACCAACCATCACCGTTCATGCATGTAATATACTCACTCAGCTGAAACTCATAACAAATGGTAGTCACAATGTCTTTCTATAGTGAGTATACTCTGACAAGTAAGCCTTGGCAGTCATAGCCCCACCGGCTCACTTATACAACTGTCAGCTGTCATACACACCATGCTCTGTGTGAGTCTAGACTCTGCTCTGTATTTACATGCAGCACAATAGTTAAATAGTTTCTCTGCCTAGTACAAATCAGCCTAATATGTGATTTACACATAATTTTCAATAGCACTAGGCCCTCTCTGAGTATCGTCACTCTTTGCCTCACGCATCATGATCATTTTGGACTACACAGTGTGCACAAGGTTATATACTACTCATATATATCCGGTGCATGTTACCAACGAACTAAGCTGGAAAATACTAGCTAGTCTATCAACACAACCTCACCTTGTCCACTTGCTTGCCAGCATCCCATTAAGACTACAAGAGAGAATAGCTTTACCGCAGCCGTATCCATTGCGTTGCCGCAAAAATTAATCCAGCGAAGTGCAACTAGCGCGTTCCTAGGCCGCGCCTACTCGTTCACCAAGGAATTCCCCGTGCTTCAATATACAACAATGCATGAATATTGCCCAGAGTCCTATAGACATGAATATCACAAGTGTCATCCAATAATACATGAATACAGGCAGAGTTCCGCCCTTTGTCTAGCTACCACACACAATCTCACTATCCTGACTTCCTCACTATACCGGTATGACTCAATCTGCTATCCCTACTGTGTCTGCACCTGCTACCTTACTATCACCTTCAAGCATTTTGTACACAAAAAAAAAGAAGAATAAGTATAGCTATAGGCATGCATTTACAAGTACATGTATTATCTAAGCTGTACATGTAACATCATTCATGACTAAAGTTATTTGCACAGTATGCACTTCCCTTACACTAATACCATACGCGTGGATCATATTTCAGTATTTCATCAAATCTTGCCATATCTAAACTTAACTACAGCCTCCCACAAATGCTTTACATTCTTTAAATTAGCACAGGAAAAGTAGCCACCCAACTGTAGTAATCAATGTTAAAATAACAACAGTGACATACTATACCTAGCTACATATGCAAAGGTAGGTGCAACATCTGACTCTGGATTATGGACCGGATTATGGACTCAATTTTGGACTTGATTATAGACTGGACATTAGCTAACTGTCAACACAGTGTGCATGTGAGTGCTTTAGCTCAAGAAGACCCATGAACGAATTGTGTGCTTGTTTGTGTTTAATCATCTGTCTGTGGTTCTACAGCCTCTCAGTCTGGTCTTGCACCAAAGAGTTGCATACTAATGCCTAATGTAAGTTTTGGACGGGAAGAAAATCTAGGATCTTCCAAACACTAGTCTTTTACACTGAGCCACTGGACCCACGGCAAGTCTGCATGCTTATAGCAGCCAGGCTAGCTATATGAATGTTAGGTAGTCCTTTGCCAATGTATAGGGTTATACAGATTCAGGTTTACCATCTGCATAGATGTCAGCGTTTATAACAGACAACAATATGTCAGGAGATAATTGAGCCGGAAACTGAGGTGGTGGACAGTAAGAATATCCACTCAGGCAATGTGCTTGTAATCCCTATTTACAATAGGACTGTATGAAAAAGACAGCTGAAATCAGCTATGGCCTCTAGCCTGGCTGCCATAACTTAAGCATACAGACTTGCCGTGGGTCCAGTGGCTCAGTGTAAACGACTAGTGTTTGGAAGATCCTAGATTTTCTTCCCCTCCAAAACTTACATTAGGCATTATTATGCAACTTCTGGCACAAGGCCAGGCTGAGAGGCTGTAGAACCACAGGCAGATGATTAAACACAGACAAGCACACAACTCGTTCACATGCTTATCCCACAATGCATGCTCGGCATTCCTCTAGCTAGTGATATCATGCTAAACACTTGTTGGTCTTAATTGGCACACAGTCAACGAACCACATCTCACATGTGTCTCTGCTCAAAGTATGTCTAATAGATGTTAGGGTTCCTGGGTGCGTGCATGTAAAACTTTGCATCAAAAGCTTTCAATGTCCACATGTTAGTCAACAGTTGACCAGTGGAGTAGCTACACTGCAAAAACACTTGGGTTACTTCAACCACATTTTTAGGTTGTCTCAGTTGCTTCAGTGTGACCAAGGAATGCTACCAAATAGAAGGTTCATTGAGGAACTTTTTCATTAGTTACATTAGCTTGTCTCATCTTTCAGAAGACCTATTTGGCTACATTCCTGGCATTACTTCCACAACCATGCAACCAAGGAACTTTTCCAGGGGCACATGTGTAAGATCAAAGAAACAACAAACCTCACCAGAAATGCTGATTTATAGGCTTTCTGAAAGGAGACACTAATTTTAACAAAAGACGGAAGCTTCTCAACCAAACTCTTTCAAATTGTAAGCATTCCTTGAACTTAATTTACATGTTACGCACACAAAAGGAATGCAACTTAGGTGACCAAAATATGGTTGAAGTAACCTAAACCTTTTTACAGTGTATGTAAGTTCACTGAGGGGAGGCCAATATTGTACTAAACTCTTAGTCAGTCTTGCCAGGTCTTTTTACTCCATGTGCTGTGGCCATGTGTGGATGTAACTTGCAAGAAGGTGGGACTAAAACAATCACACCACATGACGATAATGCGACAGTTAGCTAGTAGATAGCTAGTGAAGTGTTTCAGGACATGGCTTCAAGACACTTGCTTCATGCTGGCCTCATCTCCCAGCGTAAACCAGTGTTGCTAGCTAAATGGATGGAGACTGAATGTGAGATGTAAGTGACCGGGAATATAGTTCTGCAGTACAATACTATTACATAGTCTTGTTCCCAGATTGCATTTGTCACTTGGCAAAAAGGTAGTTTGGGGCTAACTACATCACACAGGTGTAACTCTATATATACAGTTAGTGAAGAGTTTTGTGCAAGAGCTTACATATGCACTTCTGCAATGTCATTATGGAAGAGGAGGTTAGTATAATAGGGAGCGGAACAGAATTCTCAATCTCCTGTATCCTCGTAGTATCAGCAGCTGGACCCATACTTGTGGTTATATAGCTCTGGAGCAGCTATGTTGGAGAGAGATTTGTCCTCTGTGGATTTAGTCTTGTTCCACTCACTCAACCTCTTCTGCTGAGGGTCTGGTATCTGGTATAAACTGTCACAGCTAACTTGAATCTCTGAGAATCAAATGAGTACTTGAACTATTGTTTTAGTTCACAGACCAGCTAAATGAAAGTAGTAGCAATGCCAGCAGTATAATACTTCTATGACTTATCTTTAGTTGGGTGTAGATCAATAATTGTTATCTACAAGTTGTGTGACTTATCTACTTTTGGTTAATGTTGTCATGTAGACTCAGAGAGAGAGAGAGAGAGAGAGAGAGAGAGAGAGAGAGAGAGAGACTGAACTCATCACCCTGGAAGTTGGCTCCAGAGGAGTAATAAACTCTGCTGGCTTCCAGCACCTAAAGACCACCTTGAACATCACCACTAGTGAGATGACAAAATTGATGTTTGAACTTTGCAAACGGACCATCCAAGGCTCCTATAGCATTTGGTGTTGCAGAAACAGGAATGTCATGTAAAAATTGTTTGTGTAAATCCATACTGTTTTGTAAACTATAAGTTATAGCCATACGATTACTGTGGTGGACCAATTATTTATGTACAATGCGATTGCTCAGCATTTTGGCATGTAACTGGAGTATACCACCCCCTTCTCTTGTAATGTATGTCTCATGCAATACAATGAAGGAGTTTGTTTGTTTGTTGAGAGAGAGAGAGAGAGAGAGAGAGAGAGAGAGAGAGAGAGAGAGAGAGAGAGAGAGAGAGAGAGAGAGAGAGAGTGTGTGTGTGTGTGTGTGTGTGTGTGTGTGTGTGAGTGTGTGTGTGTGTGTGTGTGTGTGTGTGTGTGTGTGTGTGTGTGTGGTGTGTGTGTGTAGCCCACATGCAGCATGTGCCAACTGTCAGACTGATAGTACGAACTGCTGCTGTACTCCAGAAGAGTTTGCTCATTTCCAATGCAGTTCAGATGACTCAGAAATATTGGGCGACTTCCAGCACCACTACTGATGTAGGGGTATGCAACTAAAATTGGGATGTAGAGAGGTCATTTTTATTGGTGCATGCATGGTGTCTGACTAAATATAGAATATAATCACCAACTGGAGAATGTTCAATGCTATAAATATTTGGGCCTACTGAACTGTAACTGTATTGGGAACAAGGCTAGGCTTGCTGTTATCTTCAGATCTCAGTTGGACTGACCACATTGAAACTGCTTGCTAGAAAGCCTTTGGGTCTACTACATGCAGCCACCGTCAATTTAGCAATAATACTGACCCATGCCATGTGTCATGGAATCTTGTGAGACCAAAATGAAAATATGAAGCTCAAGTCTGGCACCCACATATACGGCCAAATATAAAAACACGCTGGAAGGAAACCATAGTCTACAGGACCTACAGATGGACGAAGTGTGTGTGTGTGTGTGTGTGTGTGTGTGTGTGTGTGTGTGTGTGTGTGTGTGTGTGTGTGTGTGTGTGTGTGTGTGTATGTGTGTGTGTGTGTGTGTGTGGCAGGCAACGTGTCCATTGCACTTTGAGTCAGTGAAAACAAGATCAATGATTTTTCTGTCTTATTCTTATTCTTATTTGGAGGTGCTTGTTTGTGTGTGATATACTATACAGAGTACTATCAAGCTGAGCTGCCTGGTATCAAGCTATATGAATATTGTGCATGCATGACAGTTTTGCTACTTTCTTTAAAATCTACTGTTTTATTTGCTGGTCATCAGGAGAGTTCCCAGTCTGATCCTCGCACAACCATAGGTTTCGCCTCCTTTCAAACTCCCGACCTGTGGATGGCCACAGAAAGGGCAGAGCCACTCCCATATGTACATGCATGGAGTCTATTTCCATGGTAGTGATGCTGGGGTACGGTGTGAGCACAGGCAGTACTCATGTGAAAGTTTGGCAAGTAGAATAGCATTGATGAATAGATGTGCTATGGAAAACTGAGGTGGCTAGCTAAGTAGGCTGTGGATTTGGCTGCAAAAGTGGTACCATTTGGTCAGTCCAATGGTGCTGATAGCATTTGCTACTTCAGGTATCCAGATTACATAATAGTAGTGTGCACTTCCTATCACTCTGGTTGTACTGAGGGAGATGTACATCTTGCTGGAGGGGAGACAGCAATGGAGGGAACGGTGGGGGTGTGCCATAACCAGATGTGGTGGGCTGTTAGTGGCTCCTACTTCTGGGAATGGGACTTCAGAGATGCCATGCACTGTTGTGTGCAGGCATTTACACTACCCAGCAAATTGTGAGTAGTGTATACTTTCCAATACCAGAAATGACTTGTTTCACATACAGTGACAATTCCCTTGTCCACTGCTCACTTTAATTACTGGTTCATGATCTTGCGTTAATCATACCAGGACAGTTTCCTTGTGCAGTGCTCACTTTAATTACTGGTTAATGATCTTGCATTAATCATTCAGATACCATCACCATCAACATCAGTGGAAATGTTCCCACTACACAGTGGAATTTTGTGCAGATTAATAATAACCCAACACCCCTCCACAATGGGACATATGAAACTTTACTATCTCTACAGCTATACTTTCAGCAGTTTGGGTGTTCTAAAGACTATTGGTGCTTTGTTTATGATAGCAGCAGAGGTGGAATAGAATATCTGTTGACTTGCAATACTATGGTGAGTTAAAAATTCAACAATCCATTTTCATTTGTAGCCGTACCAACCACAATAATTTCTATTCTAATTCTATAGAGCTACCCAGGATTTCCATTTCAATAATATTTTATGGGTCATGAACAGCAGAGTCATCTCCACAGCTAGTAAAGAGGAGCTTGTGATCAGTGTAGCTGCAAATGACACCAGCTGCAGCCCCTTCTGTCGATATGTGTGTCTGGTGAACAACTCGATCAGTGACTACAACAGAGGCCACATTCCTCATGAAACAGAAAGGAGATATTATTGTAGTTGCTGATACACATCTTAAAGGTGGGAAATAGAGCATAGATATAGAATCATGCAAAAGGCAAAGGTGGGAACCTGCTCCTATTGCCCCCTGAATGATAAATGTTGTATACTGGCATTTTCTCTTATCAGATAAACTGCAAGTTGTGTTGGATCTCAAGAGCTCCAGTCAATGTGATATCTTGAATGTAGGTACACAGCTCAGTATAGTACTCTGCACTGCTATAAGTATTGTTTCCTATATTAACAAATGTATAACCTTTTCTCCAGAATGACATCCAACTGATGCTGAAAACAGGCATTGCTGATGGCATGCAATCCGAGAAATGTGTTTCTGTAACATTCCGATATGAAGGAGTCTGAAGTGACCTGCTCAGCAGACAACAGCACCGTGACCTTCACCACCACAGTAGTGTACTCCACAGAGAGTGGAAATACAACACTAAGCAGCAAATACCAGTGCAGTTATACCTATTGGCCGTCAGACTGCATCTATCTTTGGTGTGTGTAGCCCCTCCTGCACAGCATGCAGAGCCACAACCACATTCAACAACTTCTAAACTACAGCCATGAGTAGAAGAATCACGTCCAACCATTACACCAGAGCCACAGGTGGAACAACCAACATGTCTAACCATTGCAGAGCCACAAGAACCACAAACATCAATCACAGAAACTTGTCTGCTGGCTAGCATACATTGTTATGCGTGAACCAGGTAGTAGCTATAACAGACTATAAACTGGCAAGTTTAGCTACATAGCAGACAGATACCTGCATTTGCTTACGCTTGATGGAATTGTGAGGAAAAGACAATGGATGGGAATTACTTTTTGTGACTGATTTCAATGAACCAGTCAATATCTAATGAAGTTCTGATGGTACGTACTATAGCTATACAGGTGACCGTCAGGTGTTGTGTTGCAGAGAATCTTATCTTTCAGTCAATGCCTAATTGAGTTCTGGTAACACATACTGAAGGGCTCCAGGTGTTGCAACTGGAGCACATAGAAGTACCTGTGAGAGCTGGTGGTCATAGCTCAGTGGACAGAGCACTTGTACTGGTAGCTCAAGCCAGAGGTCCAGGGTTTGATTCCCGGTGGCTACCAGCTGCAGCTCTATTTTCACCACATGCCATCAAACATACAAGTTTTCTCTCCTTTAGGGCATGTTAGAAAAGAATCTGTTCTGAGCAGCAAAAACTTCTGGCCATTCTTGGTGTCTCATTCTTGCTGTATAGCCTCAGGTAGCACTGTTGTAAGTCTAATGGCTAATTTGCTCCAGCTGTGAGAGGTACTGTTTTCAGACTGCACTAGACGTTACTAGCTATAGTATACAGTACCTCTGACATGAGAGAGATAACATGCCTTAGCTTAGTGATAAATTAGGTGTGAACCATACTGTCATCATGCCACAAATCTCTTTACGCCATTCCCTCGTTCTTGTATTTCAGTTACTCACTTTCCTTGCATGTTTCCTTGTTTGGTGCTGGTACTGACAGTAAGTATAGCAACTCAGCTTATCCCTCTGATTGGTCAAATCTTAGTAAACAGAAACTACTATCTACTCTACTATCTATACACACTGGTACTACACTAGAATATTATATTTCATAATGCTTAATTGGTGAATGATGAGCTGAGTGAGTTTCATTCAAAGCAACCAAAGGCTGTTCTTGAAATTAATTTTACCTTTCACTTAAGGACTACTATTATGGCAGTCCATGTGATCATGTAGCTACCACTAGCAGTAGCTATATGGTATACCATTTATAGACTCACCCTCAAACAATTTTTTTTGCGCATGCGCTGTGGCCTCATTGAAAATGGGGTTGATGCTATATTTTAACGAGACCACAGGGCACACACGAAAATTTAGTCTGGGGATGAGACTATACCATTTAGTGCTACAAAAAAGGAAATTCATTAGTGATAGCACGAGTACGTACCTTGTTCAGATTACTAGTCACTAACCTCCTCTAATCCTGTTGCTATGGCAGTGGGTACCACCATCAATAGTAAACTACCAGATACAGTGTCTCTGACACAGGAGATAATACGTCTTAGCTTAGTGTGGCAAATTATGATGGTACAACTTTGATCTATGCCAGAAGTCCCTTTACACCATTTCCTTGTTTCTGTATTTCAGTTACTCCCTTTCTTTGTCCCCTTGTTTGGTGCTGGTACTGACAGTAACTATAGCAACTCAGCTAATGCCTCTGATTGGTCAAATCTTAGTAAACAGAAACTACTATCTACTCTGCAATCTATACAGGCTGTACTACATTGGCTATTTTCACAATGCTGGGTGAAGAACCTTTTTCAGAGGAGGTTAATTGGGAGATTATAGTGAGTGCAGAGGCAGATCCGGATGAAAACCCTCCTCACCAGCACCGATGCAGTTACTTACTGTTGGCAGCAGCTTGTGTACTTGGCAGTACATTCTGTGTGTGTCGTGCATACATCAGTGGACCATGGTGACTCAGTCTGACAAGCAAAAATTGATCAGCAACATGCTACAGAAGCATTTTCTGAAAGCTGAAAATTGTACAGGTAAAAAAAATTTCGTGCTTTCTATCTGCACATTATTCAGACATTTCCATTTGTTACTGAATTGGGCTTCTTACTGCTTCTATAGTTCCTGCTGAAGTTGTCATGACACCAGCCTGGACCTTCCCTAGCTCCTGTGAGCTTACACACACCACACTTAAGCTCACAGTCATTGTTTGTGCCACCCAATCTGCAAAAAAAATTTTTTAATCCCAGATTTGCCGCTGTAGTAGCATGTTATTACTAAGTAAATGATGTAATCTGTAATTGAAGGACCAGAGTAACCACAATCTAAATGATTTAGCTGTTCAGCTATATGGCACAGACAATTTATGACAATTATACAACTCAAAATCTTGAATCTGTCAGTTACATAACTCAATTATTCTACTGTAAAGGTACGCCCCTTGACATGCACAGCCTCACATGACATTGTAACAGAAACTAGTTTTCAATGTTCATGTAGTTCCACAGTGTTGGGATTTGAACTGTGAGGTGGATGCCAAGTGGTGTGGCTTGGCTGGTTCCAGTTGCTGCTTTTGTGTACTGTGGCTTGTTCGTTATTGTGATCACGCTCTTGTGGACCAGTGTGCCTCTGCTGCTTACAACACGCACAGAATATCGTGGAGAGGGGCAAATGAATCACAACCAGTAAAGCAAGTGGCGTGAGAGTACCAACAAAAGGGGTGGACATAGCAATGAAAATCCAAACAACAAAACTATTTCGGTTGAAAGTGTTAGAAGTTATTATTCCTTGAGGAGGAAGATACATCATAAACAGAAAAAAAAGCAAAGCTAGCGAAAGCAAGGAGTCAGCAATCCCCAATTTAACTACATTCTTTTTAAGTTTGGCATTTTTGATTGCACATCCTAGTAGAAAGAGTGCTGTAACAAAGAGTATGAGTGTTATTAGAGCTACCAGTATAAAAGGGACACGTGATAACCACAGCTGTTCCCACAACCCTGCTGTGTGTTCAGAGCAGTCATTATCAAGACTGCGAATCCAACACCATGTTCCACTGGGACCATAAGAGTCAGTAGTGAAGGGTATCCAGTTGAATATGAGGGGAATACCAAATGTTGAAGTGAAAACAGCAAGTTCTAGTCTATTAATTTGTTTACTGCAGCAGGTGCATGTGTTCTCTTTGGCACTTATCACATGAAAGAATGTCCAGGAGGAGGTTCCTTTTGCAACTTGGAGGAACAGGACCAGGCTGATTCCCACTGTGAAAAGCTGCTGAACAGATCCAAAGTACTGCATGGTTGAAAAAACCATCAGCTTCACAAAATTCTTCCAAACCAGGATTGAAATAGTGATTGAGACTTAGTGCCAGGGTGAGTTGTTGAAGTACACTGGCCACAGTGAACCCAACAGCAAGACGTTTCACGACAGTTCCACACACTTTTTGATAGTCAACTTTTGCAAGTATGAAGATTGCCACAAGAACCACAAACAAAAGGAAACAACAAACAGCTGCAGTAATACCTCTCACAAAAGCAACTGCTCTGACCTGTTCATCAGTAAAGTTGGAGCAATTTCTAAGAGCTAGGAAAAAACTGTTCTCCATCTTCACTGTAAACTTGGTAAAATAGAACTGACAGTTCTTCTTGCTCTTTTCAATATTGCTAGCTTTCAAAACTGCTAACTACAGATGCCTAGCAAACTTTGTTTCCTTGCTCTTGCCTGAACAACTGGTACTGAAATCCTGTCATATCACATTTCCAAATTAGGAAAAGCTGTGTGTTGTAGTACAATATCCCATAGCAATGTCAGCAAATGTCTTGTGTTGATACTACACATAATGCCATACCCTGTAACAACCCAATTAGCTAGAACAATTAACCTCTGAGACAGTGCCTAAAATATGGGGGTATCACTGCCCAAATGGGCAGTGATAAGCACAGGTTTGACATACGACTCAGTGCATTGGCTGCACTTTATTGTCAAGTTTCATATAAAGCAAGTGGTAGAGGAGTGGCACCGCAAATTAGGAACAGTAAGAGATTCATACACCAAGAGTATGTGGCTTCATTTTGTTGAACTGGTAGTACCAATGACTCAAGTTGTGCACCACTCTAGCCTCATACCCAGGCCATTCAAGGCCCTGGGTCGAGGTCTAGTATGACTCCAGATATTATTTCTTCCCACTTGATCGAGTTGAACTGGGCAGTGATAAATTTCTCAAATTTTAGGCACTGCTCTGAGAACTTATTTTAGTTTCAGGGTTGATTGAAGAGAAATTGCCAACAGGATTACCATTCATCACCCCCTCAAGCTGAATCAAAGAACTGGCCCAGACACTTGTCTGTTTAGCTAATGTGTAGCTACCATCTTCTATGTACATTGTGGTATTACACACACTGTGAGCAGACCCAGGAGTCTGGTTCAGTCACAAGCTTCATGCAATTAAAGTGGAACCATTTTTGGCATTGTTCACAATCAATCACCTGGGTGTCGTAACTTTCAGGGAGTCCACATACATAGTAAACTTGAACAAACACATGCTTCTCCCTACATCTCTGAACCAGCTTCTTTGCAGGGGGGGGAGGTGTAAGCTTTTCATCCTCAAACATCACCATATGTAGTTTGGTCTCCAAGGCAGCACTGTATGCTGCTGCAATACTGTATGCCCCACCATCTGTTTCTCCCACTTATTGCGTCCTTGACACTTGGTGTCAGGCAGCCTGACTAGACACTGTCATACAGTTTCACCACACTATCACTGTAGCTAGAAGCTACCCAGTGATCACATGCAGAATCTGCACAGCTGCATCAAGACAATACATTTTGTGTTGGCCATTAGCAACATAATTAGCTATGATCGACTATATTCGGATGAGGTACTAGAATACTATTACTTCAAATTTCCAACATGAGTTGCTAATACTGTTCACAACACCAAAAACTTACCTTCAGACATGTAGTCACCACTCCTGAATTGGACAGTAGAAAGGATGCCATGCACGTGGCGGTAGTTTCAGTGCTACTACCTATGCTAGCTATGGTACACAGTCCTATTACTACCATGTAACAGGTCTGACAGCCTGAAGATCGCAGAGCTGACCTTGTACCTCTACTCTCGGCTTGGTCAAGAACAGAATTTCCTGAAGTCGACCTCGAGGCTCGCTAATAGTTCAATATTGGCATGCCTAACCAGCTGTAGGCATAATTAGATTCATATGCAAGCCACACAAAGCCGGCTGCTAGTGAACAGTGTAAATTTGTGCCGTTTTGCGGAAGGTAGAATAAAGCTGTTTGAAGCTGAAATTTTCAATGATTTTTCTGCGGTGATTGTTGTAATAGAACCTGGGTGGAAACAGCGCATACATACAATGTACAAGCCACGGCAAGTGGTAATGCACAAGTGTCTGTCAATTTTAGCCCAAAAATTAGCACTTTTATTCAGTTTATGAAGGGTGCTGTACCCAGTTTCCAGGTACATTCATGTTCTTCAGATGGTAAGCTTTCCAATGGTGCCAAAATTGCTGCAATTTACATGGTGTTTATGATCCGCATTTTGAGAAATTAGCTGGAAGCGCTGTGCATTATATTATTGCTTTGTATACGATGGGTGGGGTTGTTGCCATGGAAACAGTGTTTGTGGTTAATTCTTGGGGTATGTAGGACAAATATTACCTTTACTAGACACAAAGATGTAGCTGTTAGCAATCAGAATCATTTCAAAACACCATGCATACACACGTTTTGAAATAGAAAAAAAGCCTTAATGAGTGCTACTACTAGTAGTTACACAACACTGAAAACTTACCTTCAGACATGCAGTCACCACTCCTGAATTGGAGAAAGTGAGGAATTGGGCAGCCAACAACTAGTTGGCTACTTGCATATGCCTATCGCACAGCTCCCTTTCTGAAGGCAACTTTGTCTCACTGTGAAACCAAGGTTCTTCCACATAGGCTCAATATTTGTCTGGTGGTGTAGAGTATAAAATTATTGTGATGTACTTATTGATATTGGTAGATGTACATACAATGTTTAGGCATCGGCACACATAACATACCTTCCTCTTTTGTGTGAAGGACTTTTGGTCAGACTGCTTGGTGGACTATTGTTAGGACTGCTTGCTGGAACTTCACCCTTCCTCCACTTGTACACCTTGAGATGATTGATGTTTACCTTCTTTCACCAGCTTCCCTTCCTTACTTTTGAGTTCATATAGGCCCTTTCCGAGATTTCGGTGTATACTGTATGAGCCAATTAAGCCACAGTTGGTCCTTTCCATCGCTTGTGTTATAGGTATTCTCCAGGAGTACTTCTGTTCCCTGCAGGAAGCACTTGGCTGGTGAGTTTCGCTTCTTTTTGGCTCTTTTGTAGTTTGATGTTGGCTTCGACCGCCTTCAATGCTTTCTTTCTGAACCCAGAAGACTCTTTATCTTTGGTCAACATCTTTCTCATCTCTATCTTCCTGATCAGATGAGGATGGCAACACCTCACTGTCAATTGGCCAGACACATTTGTTGACAAAGGAGAAAATATAGCAAATGCTTGTTGTGAAGCCCTGTAGCCCATGGAAACTGTCATCTTATCATCCCTGGAAGTAATCTAGCGGCTACCAGCTTTGCCAGGCACCTTCATACAGTTTGATTAAAATACTTTGTGAGTCCATTATATAGTCAGTAAGAGTACACATACAAACCAGTTTAACTCATGCTTGTACAGAACACTACTGTACTGTAACAGTGGGAGCTGTCACTGCACAGTTTGTTGTTCCATGTGCCTTACCTCTCTTTTCTGGCATCCTGGGATACAGTAAGCTTGACGTCATTGGGAGTTTCAGCCACCACTCCTTTGTGCTATTAGGTACTACAAGGTGATGACATGACTTGTTCCATGCACCATTGAAGAAGGCCATAATATCTCTTGAAAGCCACAATGGTGTGATTACATGTGAAGTATGAGAATGGATTGACAAGCAAATGGATAAGTAGCTAAATATGCCACTGTGTATATGTTGCAATATATATATACTTTATCATTTTTAAGTATTAATCATTCTTCAGGCTTCAATAAGTAAAACAATAACTTAACCTAGACTTCATCATAAGTTTGATTTTCATTGTGTATACAGTAGCTAGCTAGGTAGCAGTTTTTGGAGAACAAACCACTGCCGTGATACATGTCATAGACAGAGTATGAAATGTGAGTTCAAACCAGAAGCTAACAACATGGTGGTAAAGTGCAAACTGGAAAAGGATAGCCAGTAGCTATATGATAAGCAACTCATAAGGGAAAGCACCGGTTGAGCATCAGAGTAGAGGAAATTCACATCAAAGGAAGTCCATTTATGGAGGTGGCGATTGAAAGGCTTGGTACCAGACTCAAAATCATTGATGGAGTTTCCAGACCTTGGGGCATGGCAGTCAGAGACAATGGAAATTTTGTGGTAGCTGAATGGGGAGAGGCAGGGTAGTGGACATCTAGAATTTGATAACCCCATGGGTATTGGCATCAACCATCAAAACAAGAAGTTGTATGTTTGTGATTCTGGTAATCAACAAATCCAGGTTTTGAATGAGGACTTGACATTATTCTCCAGTGGCTTTCCCAACTGTGATGGACAGATAATCAAGATAATATATAGCATTTGGGTGTGTGTACATAGCTGACAGTTCGAACCACTGTATCCATGTCTATACACCAGAGGGAAGATTCTTGAGGAAGTTTGGAAAGAAGTGGTGAGGGAGAGCTTAACTTCCCCTCTGGTGTTAGTGTAGACTCTAATGATATAGTGCATGTCACTGAAAAGTACAACCATCGTGTTTCTATATTCACCTGCCAAGGAAAGTTTGTACAATCATTTGGGACTAAGGGAACAAGATGAGGAGAGCTCAATGCACCTTGTGGAATAGCTGTGGACGCAAGTGGACTAGTGTTTGTTAGTGACACTGAAAATAATTGACTGCAGATATTCTTCTAAACATTGACAGTATCAATATTATTATCTGTGCTTATATGTCATCACCTTAGCAACACCACTGGCCTGGGTGACACCAGCATCCCCCTAATGGACTACTTCCAAAAAGGGGAATTTGGTGCAATTCCCTAAAGAAAATAACATCCCCATGCTATACCTCCAGAAGTCACAGAGGGTTGCCCTCTTAAAACTTCATCAGTCAGCTACTCTAAGTGTAAGTGGAGAGGTCTGCTTTCGAATGAGATAGTATGCTACATACAGTTGCTTCACTGGAACTGTGGACCACCATAATTTAAACACTTCAATTTGAGAACTGCACGCACTGTTACGAATTGACCATTATACTAGCATTATGCCTTATGCCTGGATGTGTGCCGAGCATCCTGAAAATTATGCTAGCATACTAGGCCCAGGCCTAGCCCACATAGTGATGTAATTGTTCCTGACACACTCAACAGAATTTTCAGTACTATTCTTCTTTTAGGCTTCATTGAATTATCCACAAGGTTTTCTGGCAGTTGAATGTGAGGATTGAAGCATAGAGTTCATTCACTCCAGGGGGGTCAGTCATCCAGCACTTAGGAATGAATGAGTCATAAACCCTTAGGGCACAGTGACTGGGGACTCATTGGTCCCTACAGACAGATAAACCAATGGGGTATTTGTAAAAACAGATGGAAAGTAAGATGGACGGACAAAAAGACAGAAGGGTCACACCTGTTGCTTGTCTCAGGCTTTCTGAGATGATCAGAAAAGAGTTGAAAACACAAACCAACACATCCTACATCTTGTAGTACAGTTTGGATATTACAGTGAACCAATGTGTAACTTGCTCGGGCTTGCCTCTATAACACACAGCTGTAATATTAATGTGACTCACCATACTTCCAAATTCAGGTCTACAAATTATTATGACACAAAATAATTATTATCACACTAGAGTCATTTACTAAGCTGGCGGTTTATGTGCGTCAGGAACTCATAATATGAGGTTCCAAACTCAGTCCGGTCTTCTACAAGCTTCTCAATGAACAGCAGACGATGAGGACCATCCTCCCTGAAAAGGAGAGAGAAGGCAGCAATAACAGGAGAGGCAATACTCAGTACTTGTGGATGCTATATGGAGGCAAATCTACAACACCAGCCCCATAATCATATAAATATCCAGCTTCTGCCAATTGGCACCAAGTCTGACAACCAACCAACTCTACACAGTTACATAATGATGGTAACTATACCAGACAATACATATCATGAGTTTGTTGACATCCATACTGTTACGAGAGTGCAGCAATAGTGAAAATGCCAACAACAAACAAGTAATACTTTTACAGGTTTTCATCATTTGTCTAACTCAAGCAAAAGTACAAGAGTCAATGGGGAAGCCTTGTAGTAATGCACAGTTGATAAAAACACATTTTGGAACATTTTCTGATGGATGCTCAGTGCTCACCTAATAACCTGCAGCGGCATAAAGTGCTGTCTGGAGATTCTGATCTGCTTTATAAACCTTTGTACCAGAGTGGATGTCTCATTTTCTTGTGTGGGCAGAGATGTCTGGAATGAGGGGGGGGGGGGGGGGGGGGCACCTTAACAATAATCTACAGTGGAACCCCTCTATAGCGGCACCATTGGGAACCAACATTTTGTCCCTTACAGTGAGGTGTCCCTAACTAACTTAGGTGGGAACAAGGCTACACTTGAACAGCAGCAGCTACTACAAAGGCTGGCTCTGACTTGTGCCCTACCTAACACCAAGCTCTTTGATTACCCAGTTGCTACACATACATGTACACTGCACGTTGCATTGGTCAATGGGTTAATATTATGCGTACAAATATATAATACCACACATTTGTATGGGTGCTTTCTGTGGTAGCTGTAGCGTCAATTATAATACCATGTACTTGGTGTGCACCTACCATGATCTCAGGGATTGCACCAAAATGTTGGACTCCAAAGATCTTCTGGACGACTTCATGAGGGGCATCCTTGCCTACCCAGATATAGATGCCCTGGTGAAAGGGGAGGAGAGAGGAAGAAGGAGAGATAAGGGGAGGAGGGGAGGAAGAGGGAAGGGAAATGGGAAGGGGAGAGAGAGAGGAAGTGAGGGGAGACAAAGAGGTACATGCAAGGGAGGGACGGATGGAGAAAGAAAGGGAGGAAGGAAGGAAAGGAGAGGGAAGGGAAGGGAGAGGTAAAAAAAGAGAGACAGAGAAAAGAGAGGAGGGAGGGAAAGGGAAGAGGGAGAAGGGGAGAGGAAAAGGAAGAGATGATGAAGAAAAAAGAAACGTAAGGAAACTAGGTAGTGTAGATGTTGACAGACATCCCTCCTTGCCCACATCCTACCAGTCCATACTCCATGAGGTAGATGCCATAGCGAGACACTTTCTCTGCTGACAGCTGTAGGATGGGTGGGGATACAACCTCCTTCCCATCTTCATGCTCAACAACATCCTGCAGGATATGTAAGACATACACGTATAGCAGACACACACGACAAACCTATCAACACAAAACAACCTCATATACCAGTAAACTGGCTCAGAATAAGACAGCTACTTGACGTTGCAAGACACGAACATATTACCATTGTCTACCTTAACCCAAAGTTCTTAATCATATTTGGTGCTCTTGTAACATCAAGTAAGCCTCCAGAATAGGGTACCTACAGTGTACGTCTAAGCAGTGCTGTGTTGGATGCATCAACAAAGTTGCACTGTGTTCACAATGGTGATCGGAGGTTGTGGAAGCCTTGTAAATACTGCTGTCTTGCAGGCACTACAAGTGAGCTAGAAATTACCTTACAATTACACGTTTATTACTTGGTACCTCACAAAACGGAGAGATAAGATGCATAAACCAGTTTTACATAACAGAGCCTCAAGACAACCTCGTTCCCAGCATCTCACACCCCTAGCTGTCATTACTTGCAGTACAAAAAATGGATGGGGATAGCCTGGTATGGTTTCACACGTTATATTGCAGCACATTGACATTTGCATAACCACAGCACATGATCAGGAATGATAGCTACATGTACTAACACCACTTTTTAGTCTACTGGAGTATTGTCCTGAGCTGTGACTGTGTCTGTGAGATCTCAGTATTGTTCAAACAGCGAAGAAAGACACCTGATGTGACTTTGTCCCTTGAAGTCCTGTTATGAACAATTTATTACGAGGCCATTTACAATACAAGTTCAATGCCATTTAAAATGCTCAACCTAGCTATCCAACAGAAGCTAGTACAGATCTCACATTAACTAGGAATAGGCATGCGCATCGTGCCTCATGCCATTGCCTAGAAGCGCAAAAACAACTCACGCCAGTGCTAGTGCATATGCAAATGGTAGCCTCTGTTCTTGGGCCTCCTGCACTCTTCAATACTGTTCTGCTTGTCAAGGCAAACTGAAGAATATGGCGGACCCAGGCTTGCAGACTGGCTTCTGCTTTTTAAGTCATCATGGATCAGCTTTGTTTAGCACTTGACCCTTCAACACCCAATGCTTCAAGCTGTGAAATGTCCAAGGCACCCTCTTCCAGAATTTCATTGCCAAACAACGCTGCCTCAATGTGTGACTAAATATTTGATATTCAGGAGTGTCCATGCTTGTGCCCAAAACTGACATTCCTAAGCATGACCAACACGTGTATGTGTGTACATACGTGTACATGCATTGCGAGAATAGATTCCTCATTCAGAACCTCACACCTTGCACTAATGCACTTGGCAACAAACTCAATGCTATTTTGCAGTTACTTCATTGTCTTCACTTGTGTGACAACTCAGATTTACACGTACATAATGGACTATTCATACTGCAAGTGATGACAGCTGGGGCTGTGTACACAAATTCATCACTGTTCACATTTGTCATCATGAAGATACTGGGGGTGTGTACTACACTGTGCCTACCTTTTCACTGAGTGTGTCCAGGGCATATAAGTGAGGGTAGACGTTGGCCACTAGATATTCCAGAGGGAGAGATTTAATGAGATTCATAGCCTGTGTCCGCACATCATAGGATACTGATGCATTCAATGTAAATGCAGGCTGCATGGTTTGAAGGAGGAGAGGGGAAGGGTTAGAACAAATTGTGGGAATCTCTACAGGGGACAAACAAGTTTGTTAGAATTTCCACCTTTGAAAGTGGGTACATGTACTTTTCCCCAAAGGCTCTTAATTAATCACCGATGACCTGGCAACTGGAAAGGCTGTAAACGTGTTTGTGTTGCATGGCTGAATCATGTATAACAGCTATGAGCTAAATCAAGTTCGTGTGGTCCTCCTCACAAAAAGGCACAGTCAGACAACTAACTTTCACAAACATCTTGCTTCTCAGCAAACATTGGACTTTACAGGCAAGAGACAACCAAGTACATGTATACTAGTGAGATGATTCATCATCATGGGGCGAGCCTGAGTAAGCAGCAAACTGTTGATTTACTATACTTTGTCATGGCACACAGCAGGATTTGTCACTGTCGACTGTTTAAGCCAAATTTAATAACGCATATATGTAGCTAAGTCCTCACCAGAGATAAATATAAGTAGCCATTCTCCAGCCAGGGCAGCTAACGTGGCTACACATGCATGGACTAAGCTTTACACCGAAAGCATGAGCTAAATTTCTGGCGTTTATGAGTGCCGTTTATGCATCAGGGCCCGCTACCTGAAGCAACCCAGTCAACCACCATCCATTGTACCGCCTGTGAGCGGCCTGCTGTCGTCGGTAGAAGCACAAACCAGTGCCGCGCTGCTTCAACTTCAGTCGTCTTCGCTCTGGGTTCCCGACATAGCCTCGTCCCCAGGCCCGTTCGAAAAATCGGAGAAAAGGGCCTGGTATCCACTGTTTGCACATGCGCTTAATTAGTGCGTACAGCTCACGTGAATTGTGCAAGGATGTGTCAAATGACGGCCAACATCATGTGGTTATGAACTATAACGTTCATATATGGGCTTTTATAGTATAACGCCAAAGAGGCGAGCGCTGCTCTCCTAGCCCTTTGCCCAGGCCTTCTGACCCCAGCGCTTATGGCTTGAACTGCGCTGTCGACACAGTACCATCTTCACACTACAAATGTAAGCTATAACTTCGTAACATGAATTATAACTTGCCAAAACCCATAAGACACAAGCATAAATGCTTCATAGTGCTTTCTTGTCATGTTTTAGCGCCGTCGCTTCGCCTCTAAGTCGCAGGAAGGCATATAACACGGCAGAATCAAGGCCTTGCACAGAAATAGCCATTGTCAGCAGTGTACGATTAAATATACGGCAAATTACACGTACCTGACGTCACAGCACGCGGAGGTAACACGGTATTATCCGGAATTCCCGGAATGTCGGGAAATTAAGCGCATGCGCAAACAGTGGATACCAGGCCCTCTTCTCCGATTTTTCGAACGGGCCTGGGGACGAGGCTAGGTTCCCGACACTGCACTCTGACAGTAGCCCTCCACTGGCCTTCACATGCTTCACGATATCGATCTTCGTGAAATATTTGAATGCGCTCATTTAAAATTTACGGTAAGTGGTCGGTCCATAGCACACGCGTGCGCAATGCAGTCATGCTAGTGGTGGGGCTCGATCAGGCTCGCCCCAACAAGTCTGTTTGATTTTAGTAGCATAATCGTTGCTCTGAAGGTCGTGTGAAGGTACAACCTTCAGGCTTATCCAAACAAACCTTTTTAAGGTACAAATACAGCCATTGTTGATTCCATGTAGCTATGAACAACACAGAAAGCTAGCCATTTGTAAGTGGATTACTGGAGCACTACTGTGAACTTGATAAATATACTACTGTATAGCAGAAAGTTTTTGAGGAGTGTGATTTCGTAGTCTTTATGGTTTTTGCCCACTAGAACAATTTACGAAATTTAGATGATAGTCTGCATGCTAAGTATGCCACTATAATGCTAATTTTGTCTGGTGCAGGAAGACATTTGCAAGGCCCAATCAAGTTGTCCTCATAGCAAGCTAACCAACACTATTCTCTTGGGAACATGGCTGACTGCATGATCTTGTAACTACATTATACCACTGTAAAAGATATCCTGGCTCAGTTTGTCAAGACAGTTGTGCTACAACAAAGCATCATAAACTCAACTTAGCTGACAATACACTTCAGTGGTTAGCAATGATAACTGCTCACGTGACAGACCCTGGCTCAGAATGTAGAGGTATCATGCACATTATAGCCTCGTTCCCAGGCTCTCTCCTCAGAAATGGGGAAATGAGAGTGAGTGGTAACATTTGCAGGAAAACCTGTCAACTTCTGGCACATCATCATTCATGCAATCAACATAGGACACTTCAAACTAAATGTTATGTGATTTAATAGGAATATCAGTACTATATATTTAGGAGCACATCATCTGTTCACAACTTTGCTCTTTGTTCTCAAAGAATTTGCAGCTCCATTGAGTTCGGAGACACACTTCTTACAAGCAAACTCACAGCTGTAAAGTACAGTAAGTGAGCTGATTCTGTAAATTGGCCACAGTGAGCTTTGAACTTAGACTCCTGTTGCCCTGTGCCCTTTGGCACATTCTAAAACTGGATATCACCACCTTTGAGCTTTAGTTTGTACTTGCACATTCATTTTTGAGTTCTGCAGACCAGGCCAAATGTTATGTGTACACACAATTTTGCTCTACAATTTCATTGGCAATGCTAGATTCAGTTGCCGGAAGTTGACAACTTTTCCTGTGAGTGTTACCACCTTCCTCTGTTTTTAAGGAGAGAGACTGGTAGCATTCTTATCAAAACAACACTTGTGAAGTCACTGCTGGGGCGTTGTAGTGCAGCCAGACTAGCCTCGTTCCTAGGCCTACCCCATTTTTTGTTCTTCGGTTTGCGTTCAGTATAATACACGGAGGCGGAAGAGCGCGAAAAACGGGGAAGGCCTGGGAACACTTGTCACGTGAATGACGTCTGGTGGACGCGAGGTGGATGTAGGGGGGGCGGTGCCCAACTACAAATAACGTACTAGACTTCATCATCGAGCGCTCCAACGATAGCCCAGACCCCAGACGTTCACAAGATCGACAATATACTTGACTTCACTGGTAAGAAACTCGCTCTATGATTTATTGCACACAAATTTGTAGTTGGGCACCGCCCCCCCTACGTCCACCTCGCGTCCACCAGACGTCATTCACGTGACAAGTGTTCCCAGGCCTTCCTCGTTTTTCGCGCTCTTCCGTCTCCGTGTATTATACTGAATGCAAACCGAAGAACAAAAAACGGGGTAGGCCTGGGAACAAGGCTACACCCAGACTGTGTTCTTATCAAAACAAGTATGGATAATACTTGCTGGCAGACAGAACGATGGAAGTTACAGAGCCAATACAAGCCTATGGTAATTTAGTACTGTCCCCTGGGCGAAGAGGCTTCAGTGCGTGGCTAGTGCTTTTCTTGGAAAATGTGCTTCTAACAGGGAAGAAATTGGCTTCCTGGAAGTTTTATGAATCTAATATAACCTGTTACCTTGGCAACATATAAGAATGTTGCTCATATCTCTCTTCTACAGAGATGTTGCCTAGGAAATAGGTTATATAATAGTTATATCCCTCCCTGGGGTGTGGTCTTGCACATTTGTGTCGGGCTACGCCCGACACAAATGCGTAAAACGACCACCCCCCAGGGAGGGATATAACTTACATCTAGCAGAAGCCAGTTTTGAAATTATTTAATTGTCTACCGTTCTATTCGAATAATGACGGTACTTACATGTTTCAGCAGACTGATGACGAGGAGGGGGAGGAGGTGGAGGGAGGCGGGGAGGGTGAACTGAGAGGCTTGCAGAGAGGAGGCAAAGTGACCACGATACATCCTAGTACTGTCAATCACCACATTCATAAGGGCCTAGGGGGGAAACATATATACATGTGTGATCATTAAGAATGACCATGAGCTCTTGTTGTACACCCTCATCAGGCCTCGCATTTTGAGACTACAATGTACCATAGATCGGAGATGTAATTATAAACTAAACACAAACAATGAGATGATAAACTGCACAACGCACCTCTCTTGCATCACCAAGGGTAGCACTGACAGAACGATCCACAGCTGCAGTGTAGAAATGGAGAGACACTAATCCACCTTGAGTCGTACCTAGACTATTTCAATAGTACAACAATGTAGTACATGCAGCATGTATTATATGTCCAGAGAGTTTGTGTACTCTCCGCCTTTGGAGAGAGCAAACTGCTAGACCTTTTCCCACATGAGAACATATAGGACACATACATAGGACATACTCCACGCATGGCATAGAGTGCTCCCACTTTCTAACTTCATCCACACACTCTTCTAACTTGTATTGGATATTTGCAATGACCCCTCAAGCTCAGTCCTTGAAGTATGTCCACAAATACTTGGTGGATGGCATTTAGCTTCTGACAATGCAAAATGCCTGTAGTATGCTAAAGCAATGAGCCACACACTTCTTGTACAGAGACTACAACAAAGTGGCGTTCTTACCCATGTTGGCAAGGACGCCTGCAATGGCCTGGATGTTTAGTCTGGCATAGATTTGAGAGAGCTGGTTGCTCACAGGGAGCGCTAGTGTGTGGACACGAATACGCCGCTCACCTGCAGGGAAGAGTAACACAAGACAGTGGAGTGGTAACATCCTCTTGTGCACAGTGTTTCAACACTCCTTTTTCTTTCCTCCAACTTCCTTTTTCCTCTATCCTTTCTTCCTTCCCTCCATTATTCCTTCTTCCCAACCCATTCTCTCTTTCACTTCTCCTTGTGTCAATTCCCACTTCTTCATTCCCTTCCCACCCCGTTCTGTCTTCCCTCCCCCCCAACCCTCTTTTCCCCAATTCTCTCACCCCTGCTGCTAGTGTAGAGCAGTGCTGCCTGGAAGCACACCATACCAATCTCCTTCAGGCTGTCATCAATAGCAATGTTCATGGTGTAGCCATGATCGGGGTTGACATTAGGCAATGAAAGAAGGTCCGTCGAACGTACAAAGAAGTTACCATGGAACGTATGCAGGCTCAGACCTGGGAGAAAGAGAGGCAGAGAGGTGGGCTGGGTTAGGGGCCACCAAGCTGGTAGAGTACTAGTTGACACTCCAACTCCTCAGCCTTGTGGGCCCATACAAATTTACAGAGCATGTGAACAGCTACAGTTAACATAAGAACATTTAGGCAATTTACCATCTGTACATCGCATCCTCATGACAGCCTCAAAGCCAATTCTTCTTGTCAAATACCGCCTTTGTGAAAATGAGAAATAGCACTGACAGTATGAGCATGACAGACATGTTCTCAATCCCTGTACACATACATGTGACTTGAGTGTACACACATGTACATGTATGCTTACACGGGTACATTCTGCATGACAACTAAAGTTCTCACCCCACTGTTTCATCTGCTGTACTGTAAGGAGTGGAGTTTGGTATGCTTCATGCATTTTGAGCTGGCTACTGGCTACTATACATTGATGGCTTTTTTCATAGACCACAAATTGGTACTCCATCTCACACTCATCCTTGCTAGCCTCAATTCCAGGCTCTACCTTTAATGCAGGGAAAGCCTGGGAATGAGACAATGTTCTTTGCTTTAGAGATGGCCTGTACTCCTCTATCTGTAACCAGGTTTGTAACAATGTCTTCATAGCTACTGCAGAGCTCCAGAAGATGCTTGTACAGTATACATACACGTTTTGCAACCAGAAATATTACAGTAACTATGTGAAAGTGATCACGTGCTTTCTCCCCCACTCTACCACACTACAAGTGATGCGAAGAGCTTGTATCAGAGCCTGGGCTAAGAGGATGAGGTCATCATTCACCTGAAGTCCTTCTCAAACCTCGTACGTGGCACCTCCTTAGTGTGATGGAAGTCAGGGTAGTAGAACACTTGGCCAGAGGAAAACTTGGAGATACATGCTATGGATGGGAGAGGAGAGGAAAAGTACATGTGTAGATGTATGCTGTTAGTGCTTTCATAGGTATTAGCCCTCTCTTATTAACTATTGCAGGTAAATATTCTGTCAATCAAGTCAATTCTTCCGTTAAGGCTGGGGCTCATACACACTTTGTAGATGCACGAATACCTGACACATCTATGCAGCCCCACCTCTAACAGAAGCTCCGCACTACAGAACGTGGTAACATGATTGAAATACACAACGGAATAATGTTTGATTTCTACCCGGGACTGCCACATATAAGGTTCCTAGTTACTTTGTTATGGGTACGATGCCATGTGGAGAAAGGTTAAGAGAAACAGGTTATATGAAGAACATTTCAGTTGACAGTTGAGTAGTTTACATGCACACACAGGAACACACAGTCACATACACACATGCATGTACATGTACGTGTATATATGCACGCCCACCGCACATGCGCACGCACACACACACACACACACATATATACATTGTATACATGCGCATGCACACACACACACACACACACACACACACACACACGCATGCACATGCACATGCAGACACACACAGGGGCATGTGTAAAAGCTGGACTGCCGGATCACCAAAAATGCCGTTCAAAAAAAGGATGGGCAATTAGTGTGCTTATGGTGCATGCACAGCAACTGCACATGTCACGGCGCAGCGATGAGATGCCACCAGGTTGGATGCTGTCTTCACGATCACAGTGGGTTTTTCGGTCCTGACTTGGCCAGTGGTGAGCCTTATGCCTGTTTCGTCTTCTTTGCTACAATGAATGCTTCCGTAAAAAGCGAACGAAGGCAAAGGACAGTGTTTCTGCATGAAGTAAGTTTGCTGTTTATAGTACTTAAATTTGCATGGAGTGTGAGAGCATATGCTCAGTGCTTTCAAAATTGTATGTACTGTTTAAAGGATGGATCCAGCAAGACTGCAGCCATCGTGATTAGTGATTCTCCAGTATCCCTACTGACAGGGGTGCAATGGTAGGCTTGTAGCAAACTAGAAACACATTTCTGACTAGTTGATTTCATGTTACTTCACTTGAGGTGAGAGAGCACAATGAGCAGCCTTTCTTCCCACAGTGACGAGTTCTCCAGCTCCGTTGGTGAGTCACCAAAGTCCAATCGGCATCGTAGGAAGTATAGGTATGTGTGCATGTAACTATGTGTCTAGGTAATATTTGTGTATGTATATATGGGCACACAACATTGAAGCAATTTGAGAGTCTGCTGTACTTAATTTAGGAGACACTCTGTCAGTTGTTCCAGTGAGGAAGGAGCTTCATGTCTGTGCCTACCAAGCATCGTTCCAAGCATGGGTGCGTGAGTGTGTGCGCCTTTAACAATGTGTGACTGTATATTTCAAGTGCGACTGCTCAATGTATGCTGCTTACAAACACTGCAGCCACACTGTAGGTGTGGCTGAGGTACATGGGAAATTGCAAGCGTTTATCACTTGTGTAGCAAAGATCACACAGCCTAACCTTTCAAGCATGGTAAGGCAAGGATTGCCAAAGGTGCTGGCAAGAAACAAAAGAGAAAGAGGAAGGGCCCTGTTGCAATTCAATATTCAAAGAAGTGAGTTGCTTGAATACAGGTGCTTGGACCCAGCCAAGCACTACATTCACCCAGCCAAGTTCATCGTTCACCCAGCCGAGTTCATCGTTCACCCAGCCGAGTTCATTGTTCAACCAGCCAAGTTCATTGTTCAACCAGCCAAGTAGTGATGCACCAATTATCGGATTGGTTATCGGTATCGGGCCAATAATGGGCTTTCTGGGCAGTATCGGCATCGGCAAATTCTACCGATAACGAAACCGATAAATGACGCATGCGCATTGTAGAACCACGTGCTAGCAATTCTTCTCATAGAACGACGTATGCGTGCAAGTCACAGCTTCGTAAAGCTGTCTTGGCTGGTGCTTCACGCCTCGCCACCGGAGAGGAAGAGTCCACCGTAACTCACAGTGGGAGCGTTACTCCAGGTAAGCGTAATAGTAACACGAAGGCTTTCCTTCTTGTACAGTTTGGGCGCTAGCAACCAATTTCTGCCGAAGGTGTAGTTTAGTACTTTCGTCCGCTGTTATTACTACAGTCTTAGAGAGTGGGTACACTGCAACATGCTACCGTCGGTCCTTGGCGAACATCGCTGCTAGGCGAAAAGCCACAAAAACAATTTCCATTGCGTGGACTATCTGCGAAGTACCCACCATCTGAGGATGTAAAATATTGGATCGGTTATCGGTATCGGCCGATGTCTACTGGTATATATCGGACTATCGGAATATCGGTAAAAACCGCGCAACACTACAGCCAAGTCCATCGTTCACCCAGCCAAGTTCATCGCTCAACCAGCCAAGTTCATCGTTCAACAAACCAAGTTCATCGTTCACCCAGCCATGTTCATCGTTCAACCAGCCAAGTTCATCGTTCACCCAGCCAAGTTCATCGTTCAACCAGCCAAGTTCATCGTTCAACCAGCCAAGTTCATCGTTCACCCAGCCATGTTCATCGTTCAACCAGCCAAGTTCATCGTTCAACCAGTCATGTTCATCATTCAACCAGTCAAGTTCATCATTCAACCAGTCAAGTTCATCGTTCAACCAGTCATGTTCATCATTCAACCAGTCAAGTTCATCATTCAACCAGTCAAGTTCATTGTTCAACCAGTCAAGTTCATCATTCAACCAGCCATGTTCATCGTTCAACCAGTCAAGTTCAGGAATGGACACAATTTCAGTGGGGTATGGGTATCCATGGCAACAACAGCCTTACCAGCAGCATGCACCACTGTGGTTTTTAGCACATGGATGTTATAGTCATCCTTTGCTAAGTGGCCATTGCAGCTAGATCAGAGTGCCGGCCTTTTTTCAGTAAAGAGCGGCAAGAGATGGTCACACCGAGGTCACCGAGCAATGCACACTATCATTTACATGCCTCATGTCTGTATGCAGCTGATCCGACTTTTTACCATACCAGCTGGTAATCCCAGACAATGTTATAAAGCAAATGCAGGCAACAGCTAGGACTACACGTATAGAACACCTTGGCATGCAGTTGTACTGTTACTGTTATCAGTTGAACTGCATTTGTTCTCGGATATAAACATTCCAGACATTCTGTAATGACAAACACTGGTGATTGTTAGCCTTGTTCCTAGGCTCTCCCCTTGCCCGACGAGAAATAAAAAACAGAGAGTTTTTTTATTTTTCGTCGGGGTGAGGGGAGAGCCTGGGAACGAGGCTAGGTGATTATAATGTGTATTCCGGGAGCGCATCATAGTAATGATGTAAGCGTCATTATGCGCCCCTGGCATTTCCTATAAGGTGATCTTGTCGTAGTGTCACCGGCCAACCCTTCTGTCACCTATATAGAAGTTGATAGATGACCACACTCATGAGAGTCACATACAGTACAAACATGGACACAAACTCGACACACCCGTGTTTCGCAAGCCCCGTCTCAGCTTTGTGTCCAATTCTGAACTCAGGCCTCTCTTGCTAAGGCCAGTAATTATAATGCGTGGATGTCTACATGTATAAGTGCATGTAGATCTCTACATGTAGGTGTACACACACTGCATAGATGCAGACATACAAGTAAGTCAGATCTAGCCTCGTAACTATTAGCTACCCATGCAGATTTGTCGTTTCGAAATAATTCTTCGCATCACAGCCTCTTTCTTAAAGCGGCAAGACAAATCCCGAGCGAAAGGCTTGGATTTTTAGGCCTCCATCCCACTTGGGCATTTGTCACCTTCAGGAGATCGTTGCTCTGTATGGCGCTTCTTGTGATTGCGCTAACTTCTTGTGATTTGCACTAACTGCGTGTGTCCGAGCAAATGAAAATTGCCTGTTGGATTTTTGAACGGCATTTTTGGTGATGCGGGCGAACTGGGTGATCCGGCAGTCCAGCTTTTACACATGTCCTGCACACAGTCACATACACACACGCGCACACACACACGTGCAGATATACACACACACACACACACACACACACACACACACACACACATACACACACACACACACAGACAGACAGATGCTTACATGTGGTTGAGAGGTCAATAAACTGTCCAGTAAATGCGAACAGGTCAACAGCGATCTGCTGAGAGGAGTACTCCAAGGCAAGTTTCTTGTAGAAGTCAGATGCTGGAGCCATGTTCAGTGTGTCCTGAAGACAGGGAGGAATAGAGAAAGGAACAGAGGGAGGAGAGGGAAGAAGGGAATAGGGAGAAAGAGAGGAGAGGAGAAGAGACAGAAGAGACAGAAGAGGGGGAGAAGAGGGGGAGGAGAGGGGGAGGAGAGGGGGAGGAGGAGAGGGGGAGGAGGAGAGGGGGAGGTGAGGGGGGAGGAGAGGGGGAGGAGGAGAGGGAGAGGAGAGGGGGGAGGAGAGGGGGAGGAGAGGGGGGAGAAGAGGAGGAAGGAGAGGGGGAGGAGAGAGGGGAGAAGGGAGAAGAGGACAGAAAGGAAGAATGAGAGAAGAGGGGGAAGGTGAAGACAGATGTAGATGGAAGGTGTAGTGCACACAATAATTAACACCACACATACATACAAGCATGTGTGCATTACTCTAGGAGCCACCAACCAGTATTACATAGCTACATGTAAATCAGACCTTCTTAACAGAGCTTGGAGCCACGTCTCTGTACTTGAGAGCCCCTGGTCCCACGTTGGGAAGGGTGGTTTGCAGCACTGTCACTCGACCACCAATGAGGTGCTGGGAAAGGGAAGAACAACAGTGACTAATCATGAGGAACCACATGTGCACACATCTGTGTTCTGATAAGTCATCCTCTACATGTAGATAATTCATCGATCCCTTTCCCCTTACTAGTAGTTTCTCAGCAGCTTGCAATGCAGCCCCCATAGCACATTTTATGCTCCTGTTGTTGGCAAATATCCCAGGAAGATCTTCAAGTAAGGTACGGACAAGCTGAGAGGGGTTGGGGGAGAATGAGGGAGAAGGGAGAGAGGGAAGGAGTGGGAGGGAAGGAGTGGGAGGGAAGGAGTGGGAGGGAAGGAGTGGTAGGGAAGGAAGAGGAAAGAGGAAGGAGAAAGGAGAGAAGGATGGTAAGACAGTATATTGTATGCTTTGTGAAAACACGTGCATACCACATGTAACAGTTCTAAGCGAAAAATACTCCATAGCATCCAGAACTCTGACAGCAGCTAGGCTGTACACTTACAGATATATCCGGAACTCTGACAGCAGCTAGGCAGTACACTTACAGATATATCCGGAACTCTGACAGCAGCTAGGCAGTACACTTACAGATATATCCGGAACTCTGACAGCAGCTAGGCAGTACACTTACAGATATATCCGGAACTCTGACAGCAGCTAGGCAGTACACTTACAGATATATCCGGAACTCTGACAGCAGCTAGGCAGTACACTTACAGATATATCCGGAACTCTGACAGCAGCTAGGCAGTACACTTACAGATATTCTATACTGAGTCATGTACTACTGGCAAAGCTCCATCCATTCCCTTAACCGCCCATCCATCCCTCCACACCCACACTGCTACAATGTTAGGTACTAGCCCACCTCTTTGGATTCCCTCAGGTTTACTAGCAAGGCCTCCGGGGAGGGTAGGAATACATCTGCACAGAGGATGCACAAGAACACAGTATATACCACATCATGCATGCTGACTAGTGGACCAAACATTTCAAAAAGACCTGTACAGGTTCACATGTGTGATGGCATGTGTGTGTACCTTCTAAGTCAGAGACCACTAGCATCTGTGGCTGCGAGAGGCTGGCCTGAGGAGAGAAAAACACCACTATTACTGGTACAGTGAGTAATGCACTAGGTCTCGGTAAAAGCTCATGAGTACATGCATGTACAGTCAACTACTGGTTGAAGAAGATCACAAGTGGAGGGAGGGAAGAAACTAATGAAGGAAGGAAGGATGGATGGGGGAAGAAAGGGAGGGGAAAAGGAGGGAGAAGAAGAGAAGAGAGAGAGAGAGGGAGGGAGAGAGGAAGGTGGAGGGAGAGAGAGAGGAGGAAAGAGAAGAGGGAGAAGGGAGAGAGGAAGCTAGGTGCTACCACTGGCATACAAGCCTCAATTCTCATACCAGTGCGTGTGTGCGTGTGTACCTTGAGGTTGTAGAAGTGCAGTGTACTGTCAAAGGTGAGGATGCCAATCATAGTCCTGGCATCTCCTGGTAATCTTTCTAAGCTGTCCAGCAGCATACGACAGAACACACCCAACAGACCTGTGTGTGTGTGTGTTACATGTGCGCATGTATGTGTGCTCTTTTCACACGGCTCCTAACACTCTCCTTCACACACACACACACACACACACACACACACACACACACACACACACACACACACACACACACACACACACACATACACACACACACACACACACACACACACACACACACACACACACACACACACACACATACACACACACACACACACACACACACACACCTGTTTCTATGGCATTGTAAGAGACATCAACCACAAAGTAGTAGACACAAGGTTGCGGAGGGCGAACCTGGAATGACACAGCAGTGATAATATATTAACACTGTACATGACACCGAGTGATGCAAATAAACAAACAACACACACAAAGATACAATATATTGTACCACTGAAAAGAAAAAGGGCATCTTCTACATGTAGTGTGTAATTTCATGCCTGCCATACACAGTGAAGTATGATCTCACTTTATTCTTCCCACAAATAAAATTGTTGCTACTGTGGTATGAAGGCTGTAATGTCAAGTAGGGGAGTATCAAACAGAAACATAAATTGCACTCTGGTGAGTTGCTGGAGTACATGTACATGCCCAATGTAGTTACCACAGCATTACATAGCTCACAGCAGGAAGCTGAAAGGTGTCTGCCATGTTATATCTAGTCCTGCACAATGTCAGGTTTCTAAGGTACCTTCTTATATGTAATGGCAGTGGCTTTGATAGCTACAGTCATAGTTTGTAACAGTGCAATATCAGATTGCATGCTTATATTGCAAACATGTTTCAGAGAGCTGTCTCAGCCTCTCATGTACACTTTAGTGCTACCTACCATATATTCTGATGGGGCGACATACTCTACACTGGCTCTCTTGAGTTCCATCCTGTGGGTGCGGTCACCATGCCTGCCAGACTGAGGGTTGAAGTCAAAATCTTCTGGCACTGCAAGGAGAGTTGCAACATGCATCACACGAGGACACAAACGCTTGCACTGCAAGGAGAGTTGCAACATGCATCACACGAGGGCACAAACACTTGCAGTGCGAGGAGAGTTGCAACACGCATCACACGAGGGCACAAACACTTGCAATGCAAGGAGAGTTGCAACACGCATTACACGAGGACACAAACGCTTGCACTGCAAGGAGAGTTGCAACACGCATCACACGAGGGCACAAACACTTGCAGTGCAAGGAGAGTTGCAACACGCATCACACGAGGACACAAACGCTTGCACTGCAAGGTGAGTTGCAACATGCATCACACGAGGGCACAAACACTTGCAGTGCAAGGAGAGTTGCAACATGCATCACACGAGGACACAAACGCTTGCACTGCAAGGTGAGTTGCAACACGCATCACACAAGGACACAAACGCTTGCAGTGCAAGGAGAGTTGCAACACGCATCACACGAGGACACAAACGCTTGCACTGCAAGGTGAGTTGCAACACGCATCACACGAGGGCACAAACACTTGCAGTGCAAGGAGAGTTGCAACACGCATCACACGAGGACACAAACGCTTGCACTGCAAGGTGAGTTGCAACATGCATCACACGAGGACACAAACGCTTGCAGTGCAAGGAGAGTTGCAACACGCATCACACGAGGACACAGACGCTTGCAGTGCAAGGAGAGTCACAACACGCATCACACGAGGGCACAAACACTTGCAGTGCGAGGAGAGTTGCAACACGCATCACACGAGGGCACAAACACTTGCAATGCAAGGAGAGTTGCAACACGCATCACACGAGGACACAAACGCTTGCACTGCAAGGAGAGTTGCAACATGCATCACACGAGGGCACAAACACTTGCAGTGCAAGGAGAGTTGCAACACGCATCACACGAGGACACAAACGCTTGCACTGCAAGGTGAGTTGCAACACGCATCACACGAGGGCACAAACACTTGCAGTGCAAGGAGAGTTGCAACATGCATCACACGAGGACACAAACGCTTGCACTGCAAGGTGAGTTGCAACACGCATCACACAAGGACACAAACGTTTGCAGTGCAAGGAGAGTTGCAACACGCATCACACGAGGACACAAACGCTTGCACTGCAAGGTGAGTTGCAACACGCATCACACGAGGGCACAAACACTTGCAGTGCAAGGAGAGTTGCAACATGCATCACACGAGGACACAAACGCTTGCACTGCAAGGTGAGTTGCAACACGCATCACACAAGGACACAAACGCTTGCACTGCAAGGTGAGTTGCAACATGCATCACACGAGGACACAAACGCTTGCAGTGCAAGGAGAGTTGCAACACGCATCACACGAGGACACAGACGCTTGCAGTGCAAGGAGAGTCACAACACGCATCACACGAGGGCACAAACGCTTGCAGTGCAAGGAGAGTTGCAACACGCACCACACGAGGGCACAAACACTTGCAGTGCGAGGAGAGTTGCAACACGCATCACACAAGGACACAAACACTTGCAGTGCACCAGTAAGGGGGCTGGTGACATACGTCTACATTTTGCTTGCTACTGTACATAGCTGGTTTATGCTGAAGAGTGATTTCACATTAATGTCACTTTATAAGCATAATGATTTATCTTACTACAGAAGTACATGATAAACACCACTCTACAATTTCATTGGTTGTTCTCAAACTAAACCCTTTTCCTTGTGAGAGGGTTGGGTCTGGACATGGGCTGTAGACCTGATTTCATATGAACATCAAATGAAAGGAGTAGTACCCTGTGCTACTGGCTCTTTCTGATTCACTAACGTAGACTATGTCCTACATGTTGCTCATCCCGTTTTAAACAAGACTCTCTCATTGTCAAATCCCCACCTTTCCCCTACCAAGCCCGCACTAGGGGGGGTGGGGCATAGCACTGAAGCTACAGGCACATGTGATCTCCACTGCTGCTGAGTAAGCGATAGAACAAGCTCCAGTTCAAATCTATATAGTGCTACAAAGCAAGGACCAAGTTTGGTGTGAACCTTGACTAGAATTCCCATTTGACAATAGTCGCCAGACTCTGCTTTGCAAACTCCAAAGCTATTTTCCCTAGAAATGCGGTCAGTGTTACAGCTACACACAAATAACATGTACATATATAGTTGTACATGTACAGTGTGTCCTCGGTTATCTCGTCAACATTGTGTTTGGATAATGCATTTGAAATGATGACAGAGAAGGTTAGTGATCTATGGTCTCATTCCCAGACCCTTTCCATGCACTGGAGGGGGCCTGGGAACATTTCTAACTCAAACTCAATTGTTAGGGAATCTGAGTGGGAGGGGCAAGGATGATGTATTTTAGTGTCTGGATAATAATAAGAAACTGAGTACACACTCTATACATGCACGTGTACTGTACAGACAGCTAGTATAGCTACCAGTAACTATAATTCAACATACAGCAGATAAGTACATGTAAATTGGAGTAGGCATTCAATTCAGGACTCCCAGGTTATATACATGTAATTACAGCTACAAGCCTGATTCTGCAAGTACTAACCTCCTCCCAGGCCAGGGGGGAGATTAGTTTGTAAGATAGCCTTACGAGTGTTTGGTCGGAAGCAGAGGTTACACCTCCAGTGTCGTGAGTCAATGAAGGAGGCAAACGGGTTGATGTAGGCTCGACACACACGACACCGCACAATAATGTTTGGGTGGATTACAGGACACTCCTAGATGATGTAAGAGAGGGAGAATGAGGAGAGGAGAGGGGAGGTGAGAGGATGAGGAGAAGATGGGAGGAGGTGGGCACGACAGTGAGGAGACGGGTACAAGACGATGAGGAGAGAGGGAGACAAGACGGTGAGGAGAGAGGGAGACAAGAGGGTGAGGAGAGAGGGAGACAAGAGGGTGAGGAGAGAGGGAGACAAGACGGTGAGGAGAGAGGGAGACAAGACGGTGAGGAGAGAGGGAGACAAGACGGTGAGGAGAGGGAGACAAGACGGTGAGGAGAGAGGGAGACAAGACGGTGAGGAGAGAGGGAGACAAGAGGGTGAGGAGAGAGGGAGACAAGACGGTGAGGAGAGAGGGAGACAAGACGGTGAGGAGAGAGGGAGACAAGACGGTGAGGAGAGGGAGACAAGACGGTGAGGAGAGAGGGAGACAAGACGGTGAGGAGAGAGGGAAACAAGACGGTGAGGAGAGAGGGAGACAAGACGGTGAGGAGAGAGGGAGACAAGACGGTGAGATCAGAGGGAGACAAGACGGACATGTACAATGTGATCCAAGTAAGTGCATATATACATGTACCTTAGTTCAGGATGAAGGGCAGGCATTTACAGATAACTTGTTTAGGTTCACTGGGGTGATGAGGCTAACCAATCACATTGCTCACATTCTGGTGTATCTCTTTGTAGGGGTGGATGTGCACAGCAAAGGGTAGCTTCAACTTGTTGAGGAGACTGCTGGTGGCAGGGACTGCGTTCATGGTGGAGCAGAACACTGCAGGAGAAGGGTTAAACTGTCCCAGGTTGCCTGGCAGAACAGTCTCAGGTGGAGTGAGGCAAGAAGAGGGGAGGAGGTCCCGTTTCTCCAGGAGGTTCACAGGCCGTAGCAGTGGGTCTGCCTGAAGAAGAGAAGACAGAAGAAAAGGAAAGAAAGAAGGGAAGGGGAGAGAGGAAAGAGAGAGGAAGGAGAAAGGAAGGAGAGAGGAGAGAAGGAGATAGAGAGGAGAGAGGGAGAGAGAGAAACAGGATAAAGGTTTGTATGTGCAGAGTAGGTAGGACATGGTTGACCTTTGCTAATCAAAAAAATCTGGGGCTATCTTTAATATACATTCTCTTGGCTTTCACTGAGAGGGGCCATCAAGATTCAAAGCTAGGCCCATCCACAGCAAAGGCAAAGAAGCTTTCATTGCACAATAGCCAAGATCAATTAGTGTGTGTGTGTGAGGGGAGAGAAGGGCAAGAGAACGAAGAGGAAAGAGGAAGGAGAGGAATGTGAGAGGGAAGGAGGAGGAAGAAAGACAATGGGTGGGGTACCAAACTGGTACTAAAATGTACAAGTACATGTATATACATGTGTATACATGCTCAAAAGTATCTTGACTAAACAATTACTGTGATTTCATGGTTAAGACAGCTAGTAAAATTCCTTCCCCTAACATACAATGACAGCAGCAGGTCCCTGTCCTCCCACAGGAGCACCACCACTGGGAGGCCTCATCCCGGGTAGGTGGCCTGGGGCAGCCCCAAGGTGTGGATGGAGGCCAGAACCAGAAGTTGGTGGAGGAACCATTTGTCCTGCAGTTGGAGGTGGAGGGAGCATTTGTCCTGAAGTTGGTGGTGGAGGGAGCATTTGTCCTGCAGTTGGAGGTGGAGGGAGCATTTGTCCTGAAGTTGGGGGTGGGGGGAGCATTTGTCCTGCAGTTGGGGGTGGGGGGAGCATTTGACCTGAAGTTGGAGGTGGAGGGAGCATTTGTCCTGAAGTTGGTGGTGGAGGGAGCATTTGTCCTGCAGTTGGGGGTGGAGGGAGCATTTGTCCTGAAGTTGGGGGTGGGGGGAGCAATTGTCCTGCAGTTGGGGGTGGGGGGAGCATTTGTCCTGAAGTTGGTGGTAGAGGGAGCATTTGTCCTGCAGTTGGGGGTGGAGGGAGCATTTGTCCTGCAGTTGGGGGTGGGGGGAGCATTTGTCCTGAAGTTGGGGGTGGGGGGAGCATTTGTCCTGAAGTTGGGGGTGGGGGGAGCATTTGTCCTGAAGTTGGTGGTGGAGGGAGCATTTGTCCTGAAGTTGGGGGTGGGGGGAGCATTTGACCTGAAGTTGGTGGTGGAGGGAGCATTTGTCCTGCAGTTGGTGGTGGAGGACCAAAGTATGAAGCCATTCCTGCACGTATAACAGTGTAAGCTACAACATGGCAACATATACATGGACAATGTACACAGTCATAAAATACGTATGTACCAGTCAGTTGTCCTGAAGGTGGTCTTCCCAGAAACTGTCCAGCTGATGGTGGGCCAGTACCAACAGGAGGGGGCCCAGTCTGTGTGCTGCTAGGGTGGGTGGGAGGGGGCCCAGCCTGTGTCCTGCTAGGGTGGGTGGGAGGGGGCCCAGCCTGTGTCCTGCTAGGATGGGTGGGAGGGGGCTCAGCCTGTGTGCTGCCAGCAATGCCCGGTTGTCTCATGTTGTGCAGCTGGGATAGTCCCATATGAGTTGAAGATGTGGAGGCCTGGGAAGGCAGTTGGTGGGTGCCCCCAGGATCTGTGGAGGTTAGAGGGGGGAGAGGGTAGCGTACCATGCTTGTGGAGCTCTGTGGGGGGTGCTGAACAGGTGGGGGGTTGCCAGTGGTGGAGGGAGGAGCAGGAAGCTGTGGTCCACCTACATGCACCATGCAGTGAGATGTGTGGAGAATATGGCATTCAATACATGTACATGATGTGCATATGTAAACCAAACAAATATAATATTGGCAAACTACACATCTAGTCCTATCACAAAAGTCTGACCCACTGTATCCACAAAGGTCTATACTGATGCTACTGAAATTGGGTCAGTAATATAGTGACAATTCAATGTCGTCGATAATGTCTTCACCTCCTAGCTTGTTAATGGAACAGTGAAATGCTGTTGGTAGGTTGGTATAAATTTGAATAGACCAGTATATTTCTATGTGGTGGTAGTAAGAAGCCCATGGCATTGCCCCATTCAGTGTATCATATTAATGGTTCACACTACGCACCTGACTGTTGGTCTAGCTGCATCTGCTGCATTGCTACAGTGGCAGTGGACATATCAGCTGCTGTCGGTGGAGGTGGTAGTGGTGGTCCTGCCGTTGTTTGCGGTATAGATGATGGCGGCCCAGGGAAGTTTGACCCAGATGAAGAAGGCGGCCTTAATACTGCCTGTCTCTGCTGGGAAATATGAGCAGATGGCCCAGCATAATGCTGCCCAGGTTGTCCAGAAAAATGCTGCCCGGAGTAATTCTGCATGGGTTGTCCAGGGTAGTTCTGCATGGGTTGTCCAGGGTAGTTCTGCCTGGGTTGTCCAGGGTAGTTCTGCATGGGTTGGCCACCAAACTGTTGCCTAGGGTATCCACTTGTAGGCTGATGTGAAATGTTAGGAGGTGGGTAACCCCCCATATTTCGATGCGGTTGTCCCATGACCCCAGCAACAGGCTGGTTTGACCAAGTAGGAACCGCTGGATTATTGGGATACGCTCTTTTAGACATTCTGCCAAAGAGACAAAAACATACAGAGAGTCATACTCATTGAGGTGAGCCTAAGCGAACCCCACACTAGACTAGCATGCGCCCTGTGGCCTCCTCGAAAAGTTGGGTCTGGACATTTTCACTAGGAAAACTACGGCCAGTTGACATACTGTCACTTCAAGAAAAGGTCATGCATCAACAATGCTCATATATATGGCAAGAGCTTCAGGTCATGATTTGAGTATGAAGCTTAGCCCATGTCTGTAGAGCCGCCCTGGCTAACAAACTCTATTGCTAATGCTACATGTACATGTACATGTGTGCCATGACAAAATATGAAACCAGTGGTGTCCTTCTTGCTCATGCTTGCCCCAGGATGATCAAACATCTGCCTAGTGGAGCTATGCATCCAGGAATATGACATGAAACAAGGACAGGGCTGAGTTACACTGCAGCACACAACAGTTTTGTTAGACACATAGTTCACATAGAGAGGCAATAGTCAACTTGTTGCCACACTGGAATCAAGCATTGCTTATCGGATCTGATACATCTCTGCTGCCATAGAGTAGCAGCACATTACTGGTTTGGTAACTAGCTAGCACACATTGTAAGTCACCCTGTTGCCAGGCCTCCCCCCACTGTCCAGTTTGTGATTGCTTACAGCATGTGAATATTAGAGGGAAGACCAGGTACCATTTACATGTGAGTGATGTCAATGTTTATGACAGTATGGAGACATACAGCACTACTTGGAAGGGTATGGAGACATACAGCACTACACTGAGTGTACAATCACTTTCAATAGAGCCAATGAAATTGCAGACTGTGCAAATAGATGTTGGTCACACAGACAGGCATTCATTCCTTCTGAGAAAGTAGGCATATTATGCATCATGTGGGCTGAAAGTCTGGGTGTAAGCTTAAAGGGAGACAATAGGCAGTAGAGAGCTTTGCAAGATGTGTTTGTGTCACTGCTCACTGGTAGCAGAAAACCTAGTGTTTCCGTGGACTTGCATTTATGATTCAAGGCGCACGTCTCCTGTACAAGTGTTTGCAATCAGAATCAAAGTGGAAGCAAGTATAATAGTCAACATCCCATGTAAGAGTCAATCAAGGGATCAAGGTGACCTCTGAACGGCAAAAATCAAGGATCAACAATACTAAGGAGGCGTGGCTATCAATTTGTCCATTGAACAACCGCAAATTGAGCAATCAAGAGCTTCGGAAGGCGACAATCAAGTAATTAAGCATGACTTCTGACGATCAAAGATCATGCTCTCAGTTGCAAATGCTTCAACAGGGCAACATACAAGTGACTACCCCTTACAATTGCCCAAGATGCCACCTGAAAACCAAGTTCCATCATTGCTCAAATACTGCAACCAGTTCACCGAGCAGCACTGATAGCAGCAATCTAGCAGGCATGATCTGTGAATAGTTACATTTCACATGCCACATCAATAGAGGAATTGCGTTTGATGTCATCACTGCCACACTTTCCCACTTTTTTGATACATGCCATCATATTGTAAGGCAAGCAATTGAAGCGTATACAAAATTTATATGACGAGGCTATTCTACAGGCTTGTTTCAGCGTATAGAGCATGCATTTAGCGTCAACTTTAGACACTGCAAAGGGCTAGTGAGGACAATGAATATACACGTATATCCATACAAGAGAGGAATGCTACTTGTAGATGCATTGCTAGTCCAGAGAGTTCAATGCGCTAGCACAAAGTCCCATTGAAAATTGCCCAATTTGCCTTCCAAGATGGCAGCGACATGACTTGCAACTAGCGGCTAGCGACAGGAACGTTGCCATCTCAAAAAATGACGTAATACAAAATTCTGCTCACGTGCAACAGTGAAATTTGAACCAAGGAAACGAGGGAGAAGGCAGCAGGTAGGCTCATTGCTAGCATATCAATGTGTTATGCAGTAGTTACTGTCTAGTGTTAGACTCGGATGGGGTCTGGGCACGAGACTTAGTGTTAGATATGAAACTGAAGTAAGGAAATGTATGATTGTTGCGCATTTTTCTAATTGAAGAGCACTGTCCTACATATTGTGTATGTTTCATACTTTACAAACCTTGTTCGAGGTCCAGTGACAGTACTAGAAAGTGTTTATGAAGTACACTGCTGTGTTTCATAATTGGGTTACACAAACTACGTACATTAGTTCTTGCCCACTTCTGAACATAGTAGGCACGAGTTATTATTCAGTGCTTCACTAGTGCTCATGAAAAGCTAGAGTGGCTTTCTCTAATGGGAACTTACTGCCTGAAAGATGACAACAAATTTTATTCTTGGCTCATCTGTCAACAGAACGTATTTGACACAGCCAACTTGATTAGCAGCAGTACACATAAAACTAAACTGCATGAGGAATCACATGGCGTTATCCAATAATGAAACAGTAGAGGAGCTTGCAGGAAGGGACACGAAAGTAATATGGGTTTCTTGCATTAAGCCTTGCTAATAAACTCCCTGTTATGGGTGGAAAGGAGGGTACACTGCCTGGAATGCAGGTGCACATTTTGATTGGGTTTTGATTACCATCCTCATATGCATTTATTGGAAATGCTACTTGTTGGCAAAAGGTGTACAAAATCTGTAAATGTATTGCTTAACTACTTGCGACTAATTTTCACATTGTATACTTGCATTCTAGCCAGCACTGACCTGGTCCTCCTTTCCTCCTTTTTTCTGGGGGGTATCAAACAAGACTGCCCATGTATACAGACTAAATTGTAGTTTCAAACATTTACTCACATCATCCAGTAGTCAGTGCATGTTTACCCTGCAGGTTGTAGAGAGTTGCTACTTGGTCTCTGTGAGCAGCACAAGGATGGGTGGCTCATGGAACACACTTGTCCTCTTTTGTAATTAACATGTTGCAGTTCCATGTCCGCATTTTGTTTAAGATCTAACTTTTTGACTATACTTATTTTACATAGACACTTCTTTTCCTTCCTTATACTTACTTACTGACATATTTTGTACACTGCCCTCCCCTCTCTGAGGCCATTAGAGATTGTGCTACTGCTTGTCTTTGATAATCATTGTTGTACTTTGTATTTTTTGTTGCCCGAAATGCCTCCTTCCTTGAGAGAAACTATATCATGTACACAGAATGTAGAAGGTTGACTTTATTCAACGTATTGAGGACATGCAGGCAATTATGGTTACTTTCTGAGAGTGTGTACTATCATTTATTGGTATTGGTAGTTGCTTATCACTTCACATGAACCTATGAAACTTGTTTTGCCTAGGTTGTTGAGCAGTGATGTGAGACTTGGTCTTAGTTTCAACTGCATAATGATGTTATCACGGGGAAAATAGGTCTACCGCTACAGCACATGCATAATGCAAAGTGGCAACGTTCCTGTCGCTAGCCCGCAAAACTGGTAGTGGTTAGCGCCAGGAACAAAACGTAATACTGAGTGGCAACGTTCCTGTCGCTAGCCCGCACAACTGGTGGCGGTTAGCGCCAGGAAGGAAACACTGCGCATGCGCACAACAATGGCAACGTTCCTGTCGCTAGCCACTAGTTGACTTGCATCATTGATGTAATGTTATGATGTACATGTAAATGCAGTTCCTCTATAGTTTTTTTCCTCCGTATGCTGACACTGAGTGATCAGCACTGAGGAACAGAAAAGGCCAGGTTTGTAAGACTAACCAATACATAACCTCCCTTCAAACTCAAATTCTGTAAGAAAAGGGTGTGGCTTGTTATAGAAAACGTGCAGTCAAGTATCCTGATTGGAAACTACACTCGTATACTTTGCTGGCCAATGTGAGTAGTAGCAACCCAACCCCAACATTACAATCAGCAGGCTGTAAACCTCACTATCAACAACAGTACCTCTTTTGCTGCGATCTGTATTATCCTCGGCCACACACGTGTTCTTGATCACATGATTATCACGTGATTAAAGGACGTCATTTTTGAGTCGTGTTTTCTTGTGGCTTTGTTTACGCCAGGTAAAGCTAATTTTTGACCAAGTTAGTTAGATTTTTAGCTTAAAAACGCACAACATAACATTGTAATTCTCCTTCTGATTGAATATATCTTCCCAAACGGAGAGAGAACGCCTGGTTTACTCACGTGCGCCGTATATCAGTCATATGATACAAAACGTTTCTGAAATGACGTCAGAAGTTGCACATGTTATACCGTTCAAAAGTGCTGGCTGAAGTCATTAGCTGCGGTTTAGACGTTAGGCTTCAGAAGTTGTAATCCAGTGGAAGGAGAATATCGTAAAGTTAAAGTGAGTTGAATTTCTTTGTTCTTAATAAATCGTATTATTACTACTACTAGTTTAGCTGATATACTGTGTTTGATAAAATCACTAGCTTTGAATGTGTCAGGATCTACTGGTTCTGAACAAAAAGATGTCCAGTGGAGGTAATAAAGTACACACCAGGGAGGAAATTTTGTGATCATCATAACAAACTGTGCTGTGAACAGATAAGTTCCAATGGGGATCTCCTGCCTTCAACCATAGATGTTTCGCCTAATTGTTTAAAGTTTCAAATGTATAAACATCTACACTATCTTCTCAATTTACTATAAATGCACTGTACTTATACTTCATATGAATTCCTTCTTGTGCTATTGGAGTTGGAGAGCCATGTTGGTCGGGGACAACTCCATTAGCTATAGTACTGAAGACATGTACTATTCTGTACACGTCTTGTGTAATGTCTGATGTCTCCATAGTAGCATATACTGTACTCCTGGCTGGTAAATGTTTTTCCCCAATGAATCAGTCCAGATATGATGTGTCTTGTATCATAAAGCTTCATTGGATGTTTTGTGTGTTATTTCTCAGCATCAGTACTCAGTGCCATAGTTAGAAATTATTTCCTTGCTGGTACATGCAATGTGTATGTATGACAATGTATCGCTTAGATTCTATTTAGATGTGAGAATGTTCATGTGAGTAATGTTTTTGTTCTTTCCATTGTAGCAGACCCATTCTATCAACGCACATTAGTGATATATATTGCACACAATGTTTCTCTGGGACTGGTTTTCAGGTGTTCTCAGCTACCTGGGTAAGTGAGCATTGTCTTTGAGTGAGCATTCCTTTGAAACTGTGTAAAATGTGGTAGTTGTGAGGGTTCCTGGTGTCTGGTTTGGTATGTTGTGGTGTGGTAATTATTGTTATGTCATAATACCATACTGGGTGTATAGGTATATGGATACTGTGGCAGCCCAGCATGTCTGGACTGGACAAGGCCATCATGAAGCCTATCACATAGTTCCATGGTGAAACTCAACATACACTGTACTTGTATTCATGACTTGTATTTACATATGTACAGCACATGCATTGCATGACGCTTTGGTGGGTGTGTTACCGGTTGGTTAGTTACATCATGACCATGTGGTTGACTGTATTAGTCAGTGTGTGCCTATCGGTGCATTGTCCTTTACAGTGGAGAGCGAGAGTCACATCTGCTTTTCTAGTTAGTGACCTGCATTGCATGCTTTATGTAATTGAATTGATTGCACTTTGTGTATATTTGTTTTCTGGGTAGGCCTGTGGAAGAAGTCGGGCAAACTGGTGTTTCTTGGTCTGGACAATGCCGGGAAGACTACCCTCTTGAGTATGCTGAAAGACGACAGAATGGGACAACATGTGCCCACACAGCATCCAAGTACGTTGGCCACTTAGTCTACAGTGATGTGTATACCTCCTGACACCAAATAGCAGACTGTCTACCAGATGTCAGATTGTGTTGTTCTGAGGCTTAAATTTAGTGGTTTATGCTCATAACAGTACACAAAGTCGCTCAAGAGAATGACCAGGGCCAAAGATGATATGGTAAATGTACTATAAGCTTTCCAGGAAGATTTATTCCCAAATGGTTGATGGTAATAGCAACAGTATTGAGGGGACTTCCATTCTGCATACTTGAAAACCGAAGTCATGCACTCTACTTCCTGTTTGGTTAGGAAATACATGTGCACTTCCTACAGTAAGGTATTCCAGGAAGTGGTTCCATTGACTTAGTGACTGCACAATGACAGCAATTTCCTGTATGTGTTGGTATTTCTCCACTGGAACTATAGGAGCACTTTGTGTTAGCCCCTTAGTTAGGACAATGTACATGTACATAACTGGAATTGAAACTGACTTTAATGTTATGTCTACTTGCAACTGTTTTACCACCTTTCAGCTAAAGAGGAGATGACAATAGGGGGCATTACATTCACGACCTTTGACCTTGGAGGTCATGAGACGGCTCGGAGGGTATGGAAGGACTACTTCCCAGCAGTAGATGCTATTGTCTTCATCATAGATGCATTTGACAGGGAGAGATTTGAGGAGTCCAAACAGGAGCTTGAAGTGAGTGTGGCCAGTTTGCACCCCTTGACACATGTGGAATGTGTTCACACTTAATTTAATATGGACAGTGTTTGCTAATCACAAGCAACGATTTGTGGGTCTCAAAACTTCGAAAAGGTGTGAAGGGCAAGGGAATACTTTCAGCCCCATGGCACAATAACTTTTGCGCATAACTTGCATCATTATGTCACATTCATTTGGACACACCCACTTATGGTATCACGTATGGTACTGATCCATTGAAAATGTATGGCAAACGGCTACCAAGGTGAGTACATAATAGGCGCGTATGTTACCGTATATACATGTACACCTAAAATTCTAGATATAGGATGTCCAGAAGATTCACTACAAAGTGATACCTTCGTGTGAATCAGAGAAGTGGCTATTGAGCGATGGCGAGTGAAAGCACGGAACCCAAACGTACATGTACCTAGTGCCTTTCTCAGCATACCTTCCGACCGAGTGGACATGTAAGTGTAGAGTTGTACGCATCTTGTACTCATCACAGGTACTGTTTTGCGTTAAAGGAATGTGATTATCTTGTACTCATCACAGGCACTGTTTTGCGTTAAAGGAGTGTGATCATGTATTTATGGAATGACGTACGATGTGTAGCTATATATATACTGTATAGCCAGAAAATTTGACGAGGTATTAGTTTGGCAGTCGGGGTTGAAACCACCAAATTAAAAACCGTCAATATTATTTCGTACGCAACGCATAATCGTAATGCATGTAGCAGCACTCTTGGCCCCATCCAGCGCCCCTATACGCGACTATACATCTATGTAGCTAGCTCGGCGCTAGCACACTCCAAGTTTTATTTCATGTAAATTTGCGAACTCATGGCTTTGTTCAGGTACCTCAAGCAAGAGACAACAACACCCTTGATAAACAGACCTGAGACGCCAAATTTAAATTCCTCCAATACTTTTTTTACAGTCGGTTTGGGGCCAAACCGCCAAATTTAAAGACTGCCTATATTTCCGGCTATACGGTATCTAAAAATGAAAAATCCACCATTCAACTCGCTAGTGTGGGGCTCACCCAGGCCTGTACCAATTATATTCTCTTCTTCTGTTCCACCCCCAGGGCTTGTTAGCGGACGAGCAGGTGTCCGGTGCTCCAGTTCTTGTACTTGGGAACAAGATTGACAAGCCAGGGGCTGCCTCAGAGGAGGAGCTGCGCACACTCTTTAATCTCCACTCACAGACCACAGGAAAGGTAGGTGTGCCGCTATAACTTATGGAAGCAGTTAGCCTTGTGTTCATTGTAGTAAAACATTTTAGTATGAAAGTTCGCCAAGACCTAAACAAGACAGTTCGATCTGTTACGGTCAAAGCGAAGTCAGTTCCAACTTCAAAATCACCTGTATATATACATGTACCTTATAGGTCTGCATTGTTACCTATCAGCAGCTAAGCTGAAATTGGCTGTAACACATGTCCCGGGTACAACAATAATGATAGCGAGTGCTTCCACAGTAGTTAGTGGTATAGGCATCCTCCTGACAAAGACTGACTCAGAGAGGCTAGTGAACAGTTTACTGATGATGGTATGCGACATCCCATGGGGTAGTCTGTGCATGTGCTAACAGCAGATACATACCATGACACTTTTTCTCCTCCCACATGGCCTGGGTATGAAGTTAGGTATATAATGGGGCGGAGTGAGTTCGCCCTACATGTTACATGTAAAACCTGTTGTCTGTCTACAGGGTAATATTCCTGCCAAGGACCTACAGAGACGGCCACTAGAGATGTTCATGTGCTCAGTGCTCAAGAGACAAGGCTATGGAGAGGGTAAGGCATCACTGTTTGATTATAACCACTGTCTTTTGGAGTGCCTGAGGGTTGGGTTGAGAAATGAGGGGGGGGAGGGGGGGGGGGGGGGAGTACTACAGTGGGTAAGCTATATCTCAAGTGTGAGGATAGTTTCAGAGGTCTGTCATGTGGCAATCCTGTGAACTTTCTCTAGCATGTAATGTGAAGTGTGGATGCGTAGTGTAATTGAAGCGTTTTAGCAACATACTGTCATGTATTAATAGGATGATCACGCTTTAACTCTGAGAGTCTGGATTCACTTTTCTCTCTAAGCAAAGTGTACACCGTATGATACCGGGTATTTAATCAATACCTTCATTGCTGTTGTACGTTACATTGCTCCTCTTCTATGTACACAGGTTTCCGTTGGTTGGCACAGTACTTATGAAGATTTGCTAACTATGCATACATAATTATATAATTATACTTTTTATCGTTATTTTAATAACAAATCACAGTTATTTGTGTGCTACATAATTATACATAGTGATGTCAAGAATATTGTATAAACTGCATGTACTCAACATTATGGAGTGTAATGGTTATTATTTATTTGATCCTGAGATTATAGTTCATTGAATTCGATCCCTTGAGAATCACATGATCCACAAAAAATTTTGTTTCCAGCTGTGCATGCATTGGGGGATGAAAATTACTTTTGTAGCTTTTTATTGCATGCAAAGTGTAACCTCATTCCCAGACCTTCATGCACATCATTCCAGTATCAAGGACTGGGAGATATCAGGTATTTAGACAGAGGGTAGAGACACAGGAGGCAGTATCAATTACAAGCTTGGTGTTGGTCAGTCCCAAGTGTACTGGATAACAAGCTGTATTGATGCTTCCTTGGGAATGATTCATCCTCAGTCCTTGGACAGCCATTTCACAAAGAAGATCCTCAAGATTCTTTGTTGGGCACCGCCCCCCATGTGTCTACCCTCTGTCAGGCATCATACATGATGAAACCTCCTATGCCTTCCTCTTCTGTATTTGCATGCTGGAAGTATTGTGAGCAGTGAAAACCAGGGAACAATCAATCTAGGGGACAAACAACTTGTGACATGCACAACCTAGCTGGTACCTTTGCCTTAATTCATTTTGAACACATGGTCTGAGAATGGGGTATAGCTACCTGTTCAACCATGCTCCCATAGCCTCCTTCCTGGCTTCCCCTGCTTTTCAGTTTGCATTAAAAGACAGAAGGATAGGGTCCAATTACACTAGATCACTATTTGAGTACTCCACTGCCAAATGTTTGCATGGTCAAGACTACCTATAGCTTGACTAGCAAGAAAGTCTCTCTCCAGCTCATGTTTGCAGTTGGACCCTTTCCCCATTATGCCCACAGCACAACCAACTGCTGTCATAGATGTGATGGATGAGGTCAGGCCTTATCCACTGCTCTTTTGCGTCTGTGTGTTACTGTCAATGCAAACTGAAATGGAGGAGGCCTGAAAACGAAGTTATCCCCTCCCCTCCCATCTCCAATGTTTCTGGAAGCAAAAACACCTCCTAAAATGTTGGGCTAGCATATAATGCACTCAAAGGTTTGTCATTTATCTTTCTTTCCTTCTTTGTCTTTCTTTCCCTTTTCCTCTGTCTTCCCTCCTCCTTTAGTGACAATGAGTGGTCCCACATTGTCCCCTGTCTCTTTGTTGTGAGTCTTGTGGGAGCCATCACAGTAGGGGAACTATGGTGTGTGTGTGTGTGTGCGTGTGTGTGTGTGTGTAAGTGTGTGTGCATACACACGTGCACATGTGTGCATGCATGTGTGTGTATGTGCATGAGTGTATAGGTGTGTGTGTGTGCGTGCATGCTTAAACAATCAACAAACTAGCCTCGTTCCCAGGTACGATTTTCGCCTCGCGAATGTTCGCAACTCCAGCGCTTGGGGCAGAAACTACAAGACAAAGCCTCAAGCCCGTTCTTTCGATGGGGGACCCCTCCCCCCCTCTGTCTACCTAGGTAGACAAAACGTTATTCATGTGATAAAATGGTCCAGGCCTTCCTCCTCCGTTTTTGCATACTGCAAGCAATCAAAAACAGGACGGTGGGAAGACCTGGGAACGAAGCTATCAACAAACCATGTATATCTCCCAGGCAGGCCTAAGCATCACTCCGTACACGTGTATGAGAATGTGTGCATAAGAGTATGTACTTGCAGACACACTTTCTAACATTACATCGCAATGGTAGCACTCAGCATGATAACGAGGCTAGCTAGAAAGTGAAGCTGCAGCAAATGGCTTCAGTAACAGTAACAGCAACAGCAGGAAAACAGAGGACTGCTTCCATTTCGCATTTCAACAGCTGAACTAAGAGTGATATTACTTACAACCTCAGTTGGCCAGTCCATTCACATTGTACCTTATTTGAGCGCCAGCAGCGGCAATAAACAGTTTTGTCCCCCAGGTCTTCAATGTCAACGGTGTCAGCAACCTTTGGCTCTGACAGCTTCTGCTTGCTGTTGATACGAGGGCGTGGCTTCCTTACATTGGTCAGGAAGCTGATGAAGGGGGACAGAATGATATACACAAAGGTGATCAGGAAGATAAAGAATGGCAAAAGCTGCAGCCACTCATTTCGTGTCAGTTCATAGAAACCTCCAACAGATTTTGGGACAGGAAGTGACTTTAAGTAGCCTGGTAGTTGCACCTGGAGGGGCATAAAGGAAGCAATGAGGGGAGGGAAAGAGGAGAGGAGGGAGAGAGGAGGGAAGGGAGGAGAAAGAGAGGAAGGAGGGAGGAGTGAGGAGTGAGGGAAGAAAGGGAGGATGTGGTTATGAGACTGATCATGAGTGATTCTAGTTCCTAAGCCCTCGTATCGCAAGCCACACAACTCTACGAAGGGTGTGGCTTGCGAGACAGCAATCTGGCCCGGGAGAACTGCTTCTTCTTGGGAGTAAGCAACATCTTCTGGCTTCAAATCCAAGATATCGCACCACATAGCCTACCTTGAAGTAACGCCAGATACTTTCCATCACCGCGCTTGCTTGGAGAGAACGCTGACAGGTCTGAACAGGTCTTGTAGATACCTCAGACGGAACTGGAATCGATTCTCTGAGTACGAGATCGAGACAGAGTTGGTACTAAGCATTTTGGTCGTTACTAAAACCCGGGACGGGACGGGACAGCGCCGGGATATCCCGTCCCGTCCCGGGTACTAAAATCCGGGACGTAGGACGAGGACGGATTGAACCCAGCGGACGAGATTTGTAGGCGCGGGAGAGATATAAAGTTGATACAAACCTCCTTGGAGCCGATGAGCGCCCACTGTACGCTACTGCAAGCCCTCAGTTTGTGCTGGTGAGTTTGTTTATGGATTAAAGCCGTAGCTAATATTTTTATCATATATGAAAGACATGATAAACAAAGTTACATTACAAAGTTTCAAACTATACATTACAAAGTTTCAAAACTATACATTACAAAGTTTCAAAGCTATAAACAGCTAGGGCAGAGCCACTTTGCTCCTGGGAGCCAGGCATTTTCAGGTGTCTTTACACAGGGTCTTCCATGGTACCATCGTTTGCAGTGGCTGCACTGTATCATTGATGCCTGCTTTATTTCTGGCATACAGCAAATGCAGTGAACTGGAACAGTCTCACTAGATTTGATCTTACTTCCTTGCCGACGTTCTTTTCGGATTGGAAACATTGTGAAATGCTTCTTCTCTAAGCACTCAATCAAATGAGCTCGCATACGCTGCTGATTGAAGTGGAGTTTGCCAGGAGAGTGACCATAGCATATAGCTGTTGCAAATGCCAGTGCAAAAACACCGCAATCGCTCCCTCCTGCTTGCATTTGAACATCTGCGAATGTTAGTGTCAAGTTTGGCTCTGAAACCCTCATCAGGCATGCTATTTGCTGTTTTGTAGCTTGCCCAGCAGATGGATACATGCTGTCGTAGACTAGCATCTGACCGGGAGTGGTGCCTACTGAGCTAATTGTGAGCCAATGATTATGGCCGTTGTGCAAGATTTGCACAAATTTGTCAGATTCAACCTCAAATGCGAATGTACTTCCAAGTCCAACGCTTTGAAAGCCTGCCTCGCCAAATTGTGCCTTGAATTGTGCTGCGAGAATTTTTTGAGCTGCATCTATGATGGTGTCTGTCAACCAATCTCCAGACTCAATGATATCTTTTTCAGATTCATATAATGTGATGAGCTCATTCTGAACCCATGGACGTTTTGGAGGCGGGTGCAAGTATCAATGTCTATGGTTGTCTTAGACTGGTTGTTACTGGCAGATCTTTTTCTGGCATACTGCTCTTCTCGCAGAGAGAGCATCAACTCGTAGGCGAATTGGTTTTTATGCCTTGGAGGATCAAGTTTCCTTCTTTTGAGTGGTGGAGGCTGAAATTGGCTTACCAGTCGGGGTACATGGGGTGGGCTGTCAGGTTGGTGATCATCACGGGGTATGTCGTCAGATTGATCACTGCTGTGGGGTACATGGGGTGGGCTGTCGGGTTCATGGGGGGGGCTGTCGGGTTGGCGATCATCACGGGGTATGTCGTCAGACTCTTGTTCCATCAGTGCTAGCAGTATATCCAAATTGGACAGCTCTGTTCCACCTTTGTCAGCTGTAATAAAAGTATAGGAAGCAATTAGTACTAGAAGTCTACTTTGGAGCCGAATTAGTTGTAATATGTATTGAAATGGGGTTGGTGCATTTACTTATTCCATACCTTTGTGTTCTCCTTCAGGTGAACTGTTGGGCATATCACTTGGAGCATCAGCTGCTGTTCCTGCAAGAAAGTACAGTCATGTGTATAAAAATGACTGTGGTAACAACTGATTTCGTTGAGATAGAATGCCTGTAGTTTGTATACCACATTCGCTTTGTCAGACTTGCACAACTCTTCATACTTCCTCAGGCTGGATGGCAGAGTTCGTATGAAAGCCTTGTTGCCATGTTTCTTGGTGCTGCGATGACAGAAGTCTTCCGCAACCTTTTCATCTCCTACATAGTGGATGAGCGTAATTGTCTTGTCAGTGAGCAGTTGATAGGCATGCCTCTGGAAATCCTTGGAGACTCCTTGGGGGGTATCTGCTGCAAAGTAATACTTCTTCAAGCTTGGATTCTTCCGTGGCAGTTGTGTAACCCCTTGGTTGAACCAGCGGTATTTATCAGCTCTCCAGTCATCTATTGTGAAGATAACTCTTGAAATCAATTGCTGATGTGTATTGTGAAGTCTAGTTCATGCAACACATGTGAGGCATTGGTATGTTACCTTGTTTTCCTGCATTGTCAGCTTTGTACAGGAACACCTGGCCTGCCTTTGGCTTTTGGGGAGGGGCTGTGATGCAAGTCTCTGGCGGGTGTTGCAAGATCCCAAGAGCTTCAGTGATTGTAATGGAGGGCTGCACAAAAAGGACGCCTTCTGAGCCTTCTTCCATTACTGAACCATGTCTCTCCAAGCTCACAATCAAAACTGTATTTGACACGTCTAAAAATTGTATTTCCCGCGCCAGCACGAGCATGCGTGGTCGAGCCGTGACGGATGTTTCGTCCCTGTGCATAGCAACCCTGGTCCACCTAAATGGAGGAATCCTTGCTCCTGTTGTGGCAAAGCAGTCAGAGCGAATCAGGATGGCCTGTTTTGTGAGGTGTGCCTCTATTGGAATCATCACAAATGTGTTGATATGTGCTCCGAAGAGTACTACCATTGGAGCTCTATAGATGATGGCTGGATTTGCCCACGCTGTGAAAGAGAAGCCTTACCTTTCTTTGATACCAGTCACCTCACTTCAACCTGTTCGTCGTCCTTATCAGAGTCTTCCGAATTTTCAAATTCGTCCAGCATTTCTTTTCCAAGACCTAGGTCCAGTTATGTTTCAAAAGAGTTTTCTATCCTATACTTTAATGCTAGGAGTCTCCTGCCTAAATTGGACGAGCTGCGTACAACATGTCTGTCACACTCATACGACATAATAATGGTGACGGAGACTTGGTTGTCTGCTGTCATCCTTGACTATGAGCTATACATCCCAGGGTATTGTTTGCTAAGACGTGACAGAAATCGTAATGGTGGAGGAGTTCTCATGTACGTGTCATCAAATCTCACGTCTCGGTCTTTACAGCATAGGGAGGATCTAGAGCTGCTTCTGATGGAGTGTGTTGTGGGACGGAACAAATGTACCTTCGGGTGTTTCTATCGCCCACCAAACTTGGACCTGAGTCAGTGTTTAAACAAACTGCATAATGTAATAGCAGCTCTCCGACCAGCTAATCTCGCAAATCTAACTATCTGTGGAGATTTTAATGTTGATGCAGTTTCAAGCCTATCATCGCTAAGTTCTATACTGAAGGACTTCCATCTATCTCAGGTCGTTACAGACCCCACACGAGTAACAAACTCCTCAGCCACTCTCATAGACCTGGTGCTAATGTCTAATCCTAACATACTGAATTCCTGTGTGGTACAAGCTCCCGTATCAAATAGTGACCACAACACCATCTGTGTCAAGCTTAACCTTCCATTGCACAAAGAAAAGCAGTCTAAGCAAACAAAGAAAATCTGGATCTACAATAAAGCTGACATACAACTAGGAAAATCCCTTTTAAAAAACCTTCCTGTGGCTTCCGACTCAGACGATTTAAACCGTTTCTGGAAAGTTTGGTCACATGGTTTCATGACCATTATGGAAAAATGTATCCCAAGTAAGGTAGTACCCATTCATAATAAGACCCCATGGATAAAGAGAAACTTGTTAAAGCTGATAAAGAGGCGTGAATATTTGTACCGTCGTTTCAGGTCCTCAAAATGCAATGACTGGTTGTTCAAGTACAAAACCTTAAGAAACGATATAGTCTCCAAACTTCGTACAGCAAAGGCTTCCATCTTCTCAAACTTAGCTACTGTCCAATCTGATCCTAAAAAGTTCTGGGCTATTATCAGATCACTTAAACCACACATCACGTCTACGGAAGTGTTCACTGATGGCCTTTCTATCGCGTCCACACCTATGCAGAAGGCAAATATGCTCAATACTTTCTTCTCGGGCTGCTTCAATCCAGTTACTGTACCCGCAAACTACTGCACACTGCCAAATCCTTCGAGTCTCCCTGAGCATCTTGATTGCACAGTTGATGAAGTTGTTAACTTACTGAAGAAAACCAAAGTCCATTCTGCTTCGGGACCAGATGGAGTATCTGCATGGATGCTTCACACTTTTGCTGATGAGCTTGCACCATCTATTGCCTCCCTTTTCAACTTATCCTTGAAGGCTGGAAAACTCCCTGATGAATGGAAAATGGCAAATGTTGTTCCGATCCCAAAGAACTCGCATATTCAGGATGTACGGTCTTACCGTCCAATTTCCTTACTCTCCATCATCAGTAAGACTCTTGAACGTTTTGTACACCGGATTCTAATGGAGCATCTATCTGCAAACTCAGTCATCACTAACCACCAGTATGGTTTTCAGTTGGGTCGTTCCACTGTAACACCTCTTCTACTTGCCACTCATTCATGGCACAACCACTTGGAAAGACGTGTTCAAGTTGGCTGCATTTTTCTTGACCTCTGTAAAGCGTTTGACAGTGTGCCGCACCAGGCGCTGTTAAACAAGCTTTGTGGTTTGAACTTACCAACAACCATCTTTAACTGGCTGCGGGACTATCTCTCAAACAGACACCAGCAGGTTGTGTATGATGGTGTTACTTCGCAAGCCCTCCCTGTTAAATCTGGAGTCCCGCAGGGTTCGATTTTGGGCCCTTTACTGTTTCTGCTGTATATAAACGATTTGCCATCCTGTCTATCCCCTGAGGACTCTAGTATTGTTCTCTATGCCGATGATATACTTTTGTACAGGCCTATAAAAACAGAGTCAGACTGCAAAGCCTTTCAACAGGACATCAACAAAATAGTGAACTGGATCTCTGAAAACCATCTTACCATTAACGTAGAGAAGACCAAATGCATGACCATCTCTAGACTAAGATCGACCATCCCCCTCCAAGTGGAAATAAATGGACATCAAATTGAAGAAGTTATAACTTTCAAGTACCTGGGTGTCTGGATTTCATCTGACCTAAGCTGGACTAAGCATATTGAAATTACTTGCTCCAAAGCCAGACGAGTTCTGGGATACATGTACAGAACGTTTGCACCGTATTGCGAACCAGATACCATCATTTCATTATACAAATCCCAAGTCCTCCCCATCCTAGATTACGCTTCAGTCGTCTGGGAGCCACACTTGAAGAAAGACAAACTTTTATTAGAAGCTGTCCAGCTTCAGGCCACCAGGATGGCCAGCAGACAATGGAAAGAAAACGGTGTGTCATTAAATCAAAGATTTGAGCTTCCAACATTAGAAAACAGACGTAAATATTTTAAACTATTACTTACTTACAAGTTTTTAAGTGGGTATACTTATTGTCCCACAGGCTATTTTGTACAGCACCCTAACCCAAACCCTAGATTGTTTCATTCTAAATATATTGTTCAACCTTTTGCTAAGACTGAAGCTTATTATCATTCCTTTTTCATTGACTCTGTAAGACTATGGAACTCCTTACCAAATAGCATTGTTAATAGTCCATCAGTTCTGTCGTTTAAAACTGGTATTAGGTTGTATTTGTCCATTAATTAATATGCTTCTATTTTTTCTTTTATTTCCGTATCCCTTTGTATTAGCAACTTGCTATTGGGATGCTTGTACCTGGTATTTTCTAAATTCCATGGTGTTTCAGTAAAAAAAAAAAAAAAAAAAAAAAAAAAAAAAAATGTAGGATGTAGGGCCGGGCAGGGATTTGTTTCCAGAAATGCATCCAAAAATGTGTGTGGGAGTACTAGCTCTGATATTAGTTGTTAGAACAAGGCTACTTTGTAACACTTCAAATACGGAAGTCATGTGACATCTGGCACTGGTCTATATGTGTATACAAATTGCATCATATGCAGGCAGTTGCAGCCCCACCCCCTTTGTGTAAGCACACCATGGCAAGCTCTTGGGGCCTTGTAGCCGAAAGAAGTGTACTTTAAATGGTTTTTGTGTCACCTTGTGTGGGCGGATCAAAGAAGCCGCACACACTTTAAGGAAGCAAGATCCCGCCTTGCCTGAGAACCGTGCTTTAAACAGGTGTGAAGCGTGCTTTAACTGGGTGTGAAAAGTACAATTGACCCAGCATTGCTTGTACATGGACAGTACAGTATATGAAACATAGCTATATGACACGGAATCCATGCACGAAGCAGCAAAACAAAAGGGTTGGTATGAATGTACTTTATGTAGAAAAAGACCCCTATACTATAAGGGTCTTTTTTATGTAAACTGATCCCTATACTATATGGGTCTTTTTTACGTACAAAGCCTCCTATATATATGGGTCCATCTTATGTATTGCTCCACCCATTCTACATAAGATGGTCCCTATATATATACAATGTCATAGCTACTATTATGGGTCCATCTTATGCTGTAGACTGATTATTGTGGGGTCTTACTCCTGTACATAAGATGGTCCCTATATATATACAGTGTCATACATACTATTATGGGTCCATCTTATGTATACTGATTATTGTGGGGTCTTACTGTCTGTGTCGTCTGTCTGTCTGTCTGTCTGTCTGTGGTCTGTCTGTCTGTCTGTCTGTCTGTGGTCTGTCTGTCTGTCTGTCTGTCGTCTGTCTGTCTGTCTGTCTGTCTGTCTGTCGTCTGGCTACTCCTGTACATAAGATGGTCCCTATATATATAGTGTCATACGTACTATTATGGGTCCATCTTATGTACACCGATTCTTGTCGGGTCTTACTCCTGTAGATGGTCCCTATATATAATACATAAGTACAAACTAGCTATCTTAACCTTTTGCTATGGCCAAAAGTGTTGACACCTCATGACCACACAAACTTCATCCTGATTTGTAGCTCTGGAATTTTGTAGCTACAAAGGCTAAGGTAGGTACACTGCTATTAGCTACAAGTTTCTGGTAGCAGTTTACCAATCAAGCTCAGCCATACTATGCTACAAGTCACTTTCATGCTTCGGTGAAGTGTGCACTTAGCTACTGGCTTGCTGAACTGCAGCACATTTTGTGCGTCCACAACGCTTTTGATGGTAGTGGCGATTCTTTACAACACCAAGCAACATCTCTCAAAAAGGCTTTGCATGGTCTTCTTAGCTCACTCTATATATTTACGAACCATCTTATGCAGTCACAGGAGTAAGACCCGACAATAATCGGTGTACATAAGATGGACCCATAATAGTACGTATTATATATATAGGGACCATCTTATGTACAGGAGTAAGACCCCACAATAATCGGCGTACATAAGATGGACCCATAATAGTACGTATGACACTGGGACCATCTTATGTACAGGAGTAAGACCCCACAATAATCGGTGTACATAAGATGGACCCATAATTGTACATATGACACTATATATATATAGGGACCATCTTATGTACAGGAGTAAGACCCGACAATAATCGGTGTACATAAGATCGACCCATAATAGTACGTATGACACTGTATATATATAGGGACCATCTTATGTACAGGAGTAAGACCCCACAATAATCGGTGTACATAAGATGGACCCATAATAGTATGTATGACACTGTATATATATAGGGACCATCTTATGTACAGGAGTAAGACCCCACAATAATCAGTGTACATAAGATGGACCCATAATAGTAGCTATGACATTGCATATATATAGGGACCATCTTATGTAGAATGGGTGGAGCAATACATAAGATGGACCCATATATATAGGAGGCTTTGTGCATAAAAAAAGACCCATATAGTATAGGGAACTTCTTACATAAAAAAGACCCATAAGTAGTAGTACATAAGAAAGACCCATATAGTATAGGGATCAGTTTACATAAAAAAGACCCTTATAGTATAGGGGTCTTTTTCTACATAAAGTACATTGATACCAACCCCTCGATTGTTTTCCAGCTACTTTTACTCGCGCTTCACCCGCACACTAGCTACAACTCGACCGGATGTGCTATTTATAGTACACGCGAAAGATTCTGCTTTCACCATGGCAAGAATAGGAAGTTACACGCTCTTCCTCCTCCCTCCGCAATAAATGTTTGTGCTCTTTGTGAATGACCTTTCACAGGCTGTCAAGTGTAGCTCCCTAAACATGTATGCTGATGACACCACTTGTACACTGCTGCCAGAACATTAGAGCAAACAATAGAAACACTTAGCACAAACGTGCAGTCTATGCTGGAGTGGTACAGACAGAACCAGCTTGTTGTCGATCTGAAGAGGACACATTTCAAGCCATACCGTTGCACTGGTCCAGCCACACACAGATTACTGTAGCGTGGTAGCTATGGGACTAACTGTCAGTTGTAGGCCCTGCTCTGTGGATGCACCTGTGAGCCACCTTCAGAGTATGAAGCAGCTTTTTTCTCTGTGCAAGAGTGGTCCAGTCTATCTGCTTCTGTCTCATCTCAGTACCACTGTTACTGATCTCACTGCTCCTAGAATGATTCTCAGCCTGGCATTCTGTATGGCCTCCACCTTCTTCTCCTGTTCATATCTCCACTGTAAGTTTCAGTACATCACTGGGCTAAGTGATAAACAAATAAGAGGGTGAAAACCTGACCCGAGAAGACAAAAAAATGGAGTACCTTGTGTTACCCTGTAACCCTTATGTCTCTTTGTTTTACATATATGTATTAGGTTAAAATCCTCACCAAAAATGCTAGCCTTTTGAAGGAAATAGCTGCTAATTTAACAAAAGGGAGAAGCTTCTTAAATAAATTCAAATTGGAAGAACCCCTTGAACTCTATGATGTTTCACATACACATCAGGCATGCAACTGAGAATACCACAATATGGTTGAAGTTAATGTTTTCACAGAACTTCATACAAGTGACTTTCTCTCCGGTGATTGTCATAAAGTGGACACATGGAGAAATTGTAATCACAAAATGGTGCTTTAATGCCATGCATTAACAGTGTAAACAGTGACTGTTAGTTACAGGGACTTTCTCCTGCACGATTTGTCCATGTGTCACTATAGTATGTATTTACTACTATGGAGAAAGAAATAGCTAGTCTGTACAAAGACTAGCATGCAAGATCTGCACCAAGAATTGGTCTACCTCTTAGACTACTTCAGTTCACCTTCCTTCTGATTCTTCAAGCTGCACAATGTAGCTTGCCTTGTACCCAGGCTCTCCCCGTTTTTCTGGGGCCTGGGTACGAGGCTAGCAATGTAGCTACAAGATCCTCCACAATACTTTCTCCTTCCCGTCTACTTGCCATGTACGTGTTCACAAACTCGTATCTACTCCCTAATCTTGCACAAAATCTTTATGTTCCAAATTCTTCAACTCTATGCCAAGACTATGGAATGTCCTCCCTATGACATCTTTTAATTGTCTTACTTTTTATGGCAAAAGATACACATTTGGCATAAATAAGAATGCTAGTCCACTATTACAAAATTCATGCATGTAGCCGCGAGACGACCGTTGTGTATGCGCGTGAATACGATTTAACTTAGAACTTTTGTTTACGCCAATGTTACTGGGTGTGGCAGACCAACGCCCATCTTTTAACGTGAAGTGAAGCTCGAAATGGCCGATGCTCTGTACAGTAAGCTTAACGCTCGCGGTAGGAAGCAGTTCAAGGGAGTGGATAAAGGAGAGTTCGCGGAGAACTATCCAAGCTATGCAAGTATTGGGTTGCCGGCGCATAAAGCCGCTCTGGAGGGAGACATTGAGTGTCTGAGGGACGTTTTTGCGGCAAACCGGGACGAAGGTGTGCCATCCAGGGATACCAATGGTGCCACGCCACTACACCTAGCCGTCAGGAGCGACCGTGTAGACGCCGTAAGGTAAGCGTATCTTGATTCTAGCAACTGTAATGCATGAATGCACGCGCGCGCAGTTGGTGAGCCCCACCCCCTTTCTCTCTCGCTGCATGCGGGTGATCGACTGATCAGCGGCTGTTAGAACATACTTAAATGATTAGCACGTTTTAAGCAGCTAGCTACCATGCTAACTACTGATCATAGCATAATTTCTTTTGTGGCAGATGGCTGGTCCGCTTCACTGACCTCTCTCCCCTGACCACGGCTAAACACGGGGAGACCCCAGTCCATGTTGCTGCTGCACAGGGCCATACTGAATGCCTGAAGGTGAGCCAAGCTGACACTGTCCCATGGCGCACTTAGCTCTCATGTTGATGTGCGCAGTACCTATGGTCAATGTTCCATTGCATGCTATAGCACAATGCACTGTCAATGATCTATGCATAATTCTCTGTGGATGAATGAAGTTCGGAAGAAAACTTTGACTTAATTATGCATGCACTAGGTGCTGTTGGGAGCAGACAGCAAGCTTGATGTGAAAGGAACTCTAGCAACTGCAGCTGACAACTCAGGTAAGCTGTTCTAGCCCTCGATCAGTCAAGACTGTTCTTCATAAGACAGTTCATATTAAATGTATAAGTCTGTGATGCTAAAGTAAGAAAAGTTGCTAATAAGAGCCGTTCAAGTAAATCCATAGCAAACTTGGAGTCAAGTGTATGCCAGACATGTTTGAGCACAGCACATGGCTCATGCCTAGCTAACTATACAATACTAAACATGAGATCCTATAATTAATGAATCCATGTTTGCTATAGATCATTTTGTATCATATATAGGATAAATTTCTTCTAATTGCTAACTGAGCATTAATTGAACTGCATGTCATTTATGCACACATAAAGGTTTCACTGCCCTTCACTTGGCCATTGTGAAGTACCGCAATGACAGTGCCAAGTTACTGATCAGTGAGCTGGGGACAAAGGCAGTTATGGCTGTCAATGAGTCTGGGATCACTGCTGCTCATGTTGCCTCATCTGCAGGTTAACTTTGTGACTAGACAGTCTCAGGTTTTATTTCTTACAGTCTAGGATATTTAAATTAATGTGTACTGTGGCATTCCAGAACTTGTTATGTTGTGCAGTAGGTGTATGTACCATATAGCTCCAAAGTTTTGTGGTTCGAAAATTTCATGAATCTCTCCAAATTAGCGTTAAAGTAAATTTCGTGATAAAAGTTTCGTGATCACTTTAATTCAATGTTGCCCCACCCATTTTTCAGCGAGCGCGCTATATAGGCCACCTCGTGACCTCCAATTTCATGAATAAAATTTTCGTGATCTCAAGGTTAATCACGAAATTCACGAAAATACTGTGCCACAAAAATTTGGAGCTATACGGTATATATAACAGCTAATAACTGCAGCAAAGTTGCTTATATTCTTAGTATATACTTAGCAATGTACAATGTCCATCCATACATATACTGATTAATTAATACTCATTTACATGGGCACTAAATTACAGGGAACATTGAAGTGCTGAAGATACTTGCTCAGAAGTACAAGAAGATCTTGTTTGTGGAGGCCAGTGATGGTATGTTAGTAGTCATAAAGTACTATTGATGCCTAACACTAAGGGTTCTCATTTCTGGTGACATGTCCTATTTATTGCATTAGGATTTAATAGTCTCAATTGATACTAGTCAAAGCATTTGTGCACTGCAAACAAGGTTTTGCTCACTACTTTCAAATTTCTATAGCAAAAAGATATTAAAATTACCTATTCTTGTTCACAAAACCCCATGTCTCTTTACCAGGCACCACACCCCTGTATTTCACCTGCCAGGAGGGCAGGGTGGAGGCCCTCAAGTTCCTCCACACCAAGGGCAAGTGTGACCTCACCACACCCAGCAATGATGGACTTAAGCCCATCCATGCTGCCAGCCAGTGTGGACACACCAATGTGGTAAAAGTAAGTAGCCTGCAGCTGCTGTAGTCTTGCAACACAATGTGTGCTATGAAGTGATGGTGTGCTGGACAGTTCTGGTTAATGATCACTCACAAGTCAGATTAAACATTCCAGGTCACTTGAAATATTCTGGATTTGACTATGGAACCAGCTAGGCATGTGCAGCAGTGTGCATAACTGTTACAGAACTGCACATGTGCATGTTCTTTAGTATGATCTGCCAACAGCATTCTCACCACATAACACACATACATATGTATCAATGTATCCTAGAGGCCTGCATGAATGTATACACATTGCTATTAGGCATACATAGTGAATATACATACTGTTGTGGTGAATCTAGTTCATGGAAATTATTCATGTATAGAGATTACCATGGGAAAAATAACTGCAATGTTGATGATGAAGTTCAAGTTGCATATTCATGGTTCACACTGTGCTTGCATTCCATTTATGGCTCTGTTGCTGCCCGTATGATAAATAAAGGAGACAGTTCTGTAACACTATACAGCAGGAGTGTACCAGTCACACAAGTTATTAGCATGTAATTTCTGTCAGGGAATTCTTGCAATGTTAAAACTGTACTTGACTACTTTATTGTAGACACAGAAACACCTCAGTGTGTAGCCTCATTTTCCAGGCTTTCATACCCCCAGCCTTCATCACTTGTGGCCAAGTCAGAAACCTGGCAATAGAGGCTAGCATGCATGTATATTGTAAAAATAACTGGATGATGTTATACAGTTCACTACATGCAGTAAAGGAAGAGATTAGTTGCTAACATGTTCAGTGGAACTTTATACTTTCATCAGAAGTACATTTTCAGCGCATTGTCTCAAAGTTTACTATATTCAGCATGTATACATTTATTATATTCAGCATGCTTATGTGTAACAATTTCATAAACAAGAAGACAGCTGTACGAAAGACAGTATAAATTCTGGTATAGTGCTACCCAAATTGTTTGGATAAGGCCAGCCATCAGACAGCTTGTTTTGTGTGAGATTTTGGTCTCCATCTCCCATAGTTACCTCAGTGTAGCTGACGAGGCTGAATTGCATCTTGCTCTGTGCATGGGTGATTCTGTATATTGTAGGCCTACTTCTTAACAGGGACAGTGTTTCATTGGCTGGACACACACACACACACACACACACATGCATGCATGCTGCACACACACACACACACACGCATGCATGCCGCACACACACACACAGTACATTGTCTCTCGTCTGGGCAACTCAGCTATTTTTGATGTAACACCAGATGGAGCTACTCCTCTCCACTTTGCAGCATGTAAGTATCTCTTTTATATAGTGTCAAGGTATACTTGAAAGCTCAGAAACACTACATCATACATCATTGTATACTGAGTTAGTTATCAGACTCACAATAGTAAGTACATGTATATGATATGTAAGTAACTGCTGAGTTCATTTGAATGAAAATTTTGGCATGTATGAAAGTGTCATGTTGGGAAATAGTGATTTTTTGGTTGTTGCTGTTTGAGCAGAGTGGTAATTACCATACTTATGATAGTAGGTGCAAGAGAATATCCATGACATTGATACATTAATCTGTGTTGGAGAAGCTACCCAAACATAGATAAAGGCTTTTGCTGCCCAGATATTGGTTTCTCCTTTCATTTCTGCTTCCATTCTTAGTCAGTTCATAGTTACCAATGTATGCTTATATGTATAGCTCACAGTGCATACGTAGTGTTAATTAAATACATCTCATCAAAGTAAGAAAGTAAGAGAGTATGTACTCTCACGCATACACACCACACATACACACACACACACTGCATTCAATCATATCCCACTAGCCGCTGGTCAAGTACATACAGCTCGTTGGTTGATCAACAGTGATGTAGGAGGTACACTTGTGGTGGCCAAGGACAAGAATGGAGACACTCCTGCACATGATGCTGCTGACAATGGGTAGGCTTTTTGAAAGTGACAGGATCGATTTGCATTTACAGTGACTGTTATGTCAACAGGGATATAGATATAACTGCAGCAACTGCACTGACAAGTGTGTGCATGAGATGACACACATGTCTCATGATCACTTCTGGTGAACTAGTTGCCAAATAGAAGCACATACTAAAATCACTGTACAACTTCTTAAACATACTTGATGCTTACTCTGGTAGTCCCCCTGAAGCTATCTTGCACTTTTACGAAGGGGAGAGCCCAAACATGCTATGCATAACACTGCCTATATCTGATGAGGATAACATTTGTATGAGCTGAAATGTCGTCCTCCCTCCTGCAGGCAAACACAGGTTCTCAAGTTACTTCTCGAGAGTGGAGCTGACCTCTATGCCATTAACAATGTAAGTATATTGCATGATTGTACTTACAAGTGACATACATACTAGATGTATATGGCAAGTGCATAACTGGCCTTCAAATCAGGGTTAGATTAGCCACTGATTGGGCTTGGATTATCTTGCCTCACGTTGGAATAAAAAGACTGATGGGACAACTGGAAAAGCAGGGAACAGGAAACAGGCTGGGAACAGGAACAGGAACAAAAATGGGAAACGGGAGCGGAAATTTTCGCAAAGCTGCATGGGCAGAGACGACTCAGAACTCACAGCTATCTTCTTCACGAATAGAACACGGGAAAGCTTTGGTAGTGGTCAGTAGTCTAATCTTGTTCACAAGTAGAACTAGGAAGAAGTGGGGAAGAGTACGACAATTTATCAACTCAGTCCACTGTCAGCGCGAAATACCTAGTCATGATGAATTTGTACTGAAAACCAACTGAACCCCCTTTTTCCAGTTATAGTGCTAAATCTTAGACACAGTAGGCAGTGCACATGCATGCAAAAGATGTCAAGATCCTTGTATAGATATGAAATTTATGTATCTTTCATGCTTTTCAAATTGAAACACACTTAACAAACATAGGATGGTAACACCCCCTACTCCTTGGCACTGAGTGGCCAGCACCCTGAGACAGCCAACTTTGTCATGACATATGCCTCCAAAGCTCCCCAAAAATCTGAGGAGGAGCCTGCACAGATGACCATCTTTGACATGCAAGGGGGAGAAGTAGATGAGGCTGACTTTGGAGTCCCTGCTACTGGTCCTCGTCGTGAGAGCAGTGAGGACTATCAACAAGTCGAGTCTGAGATGGGAGGAAAGGAAGAACAGCAACCTCAACCTGGGGATAAAGCACCAGCAATGGGGAAAAAGAAGTCGGGGAAAGACAAGAAGAAGGGAAAGAAGGAGAAAGAGAAAGAGAAAGAGAAAGAGAAAGAGAAAAGTGAGCATTACAGAATATGCATTTGCAACTGAATAGGAACCAGTTTGATTATCAGTTAATGGGGACATGTCATCTCATTGCCACATGACTAGTTTGCAAAGTACATGCATGAACCAGTGGTAGTCTCATGGTGGTGTTGATGACTTTGAAAAATATGTAATGCATTCATAAATGTATTTTTACACTTCATTACACAGATAAAAAAACATCATTTCGCGGCTCCACCAATCCCACCTTCCAGTCATTTGGAAAGGAAAAGCGTCCCACAACTAGCATGGGTGACAAGGATGATGATGTCTTGGAGTGGACACAGGAAGAGCTGGACATCTTCAAAACTCAGAAGAAAGATGAACCAGGTCCCGAAATTCGTGAAGGCAGTGACATAGTGGTGCGGTACTCAGATAAAGAAAGTCCAATGGAAACAAAGTTCCAAGAACCTGCATCTCACCCTGTCACATCAAACTATGCCACTGTGAATGAAATAGCCATAGATGAAGAACGCAAGCAGAAAAAGCGTGGAAGGAAGATCTCAAAGTCAATTCAGAAGGCCCTAAAACCTGGCCAGCGTGTGAAAGACTCAACCTCAACCAAGTCCTCACAGAAAGGTTTCAGCGGGCCTGAGATGGGTTTTAAGCCTCAGTTCCGGACAAACCCTCTTCAGAAGATGCCAGTGATGGAGACCCATCCTCCTCCCACTCCCCCACCCACTCCAGCCACTGGGGGAAGCACTGCTACAAGTGATGATGGTGTGTGTATATCATGCATGTGCATCTCCACTAGTGAGCCTACATCATATACTACACCATTATGTTAATACGTATCCTAGCTTGGGTTTTTTTTTCAATAAAGTGAAAGTATTTCCCCTCAACCCTAGCTAGAAGTCTCTGGCAGTGTATATTAGCTGTACTCACACAGTACCTGCCTGTTCCCTTCCTAAGATAGGCAACCATAAGCTACATACCAGCTAGAGAAAAGGAACATTACAAACGAGTCAATCTTTATTAGTTAGCAAAGCTGATTATTTTCTTACAGTACAAAAACAGGAGGAGGAGGAGGAGGAGGAGGAGGGGGCAGACAACCCATATGATGAATACTCCAAACCTGACCCAGAGGTGGTGGAGCAAGAGTCTCCAACAGCACAGAGTGACTCTGGGAACAAGAAACTCTTAGAAGATGCTCTGGTTGACCTGTCATCAGAAGAACCTTCAGTTCCAGTGCAACAACCGGCCAAGGAGAAAGAGACCAAACCTGAACCTGCAGCAAAAGGAGAGGAAGAAGAAGAAGAGGAGGAGGAAGAAAGTGAGTTCATACCCAAGGTTAAAACCATGTGGCCACCTCCTCCTCCAGAGCAGAAGGAAGACAAGCTGACGGTCCGGCCAACAGGAACCAGTGTGCTTCGCAAATGGCCTCCTGCCAATGCCAAACAGGAACAACCACCAAAGGTGACAAAGCCAGTCACAACTGCAGCTGCTACTGCCAAACCTCTAAGTTCTAAGTTCTCAAAGAAGTGGCCTCCTGAGCCCACGACAGAGGAGGTTTCTATTGCCGAGAAGATTAAAGCAATGAAGCCAAAGCATCTTCCAGCAGAGGAAAAGCCTCGTGAGCAGAAACTGAGACCCCCATCACCTCCAGTCGAGACCAAAAGGATAGTTTCTCTCCGCCCACTCAAAGCTGAAAGCAGCTTACAGAAGGGGGAGAGTCAGAAAACGACAGAGCTATCTGCAATAAAGCTTAAGAAGACTGATGGAAAGAAGGTAAGCTGCTTTACTATACTGTAAAAAGGTTTAGGTTGCTTCAACCATATTTTGGTCACCTCAGTTGCACTCCTTTTGAGTGTGTGTAACACCTGAAGTTGAAGGAATGCTTACATTATTTGAATCAGAGTGTAGTTGAGAAGCTTCAATGAACTTTCAAGAAAACCTATTTGGTAGCATTCCTTGGTCACACTGATGCTCAGTGCAATGTGGTTGAAGTAACCCAAGTGTTGTATAACATGATATAGATATTTTCTGCCTGCAAATACTTATACTGCCAACTTCACCACTAAACCTGTCATTAAGGGACCAATGTAGACCTTCTTACCTAATACTTAGCTTTCCAATGTCAATAGTTGTTCTGCATGGGGTCAGAAGGCCTAGGTACAATTAAGGCGGTGTGGTATAGTACAACAAACCATGAGCTACTTAGCAGATCGAGATGACTGCACACAAATTGGACGAAGTATCCACTAACTATGTCAGACTTCATCTCACACCAAGACTGTGAATATTGAATATGAAGCAGAGCGGTATTGGGGGATTGGTTGGCATGTGCCTGGTAGTTGAAAGCCTCTCGGGTTGGTTCTGAGGTCACTATCAGGCCAGGGTTGTCTGTCTTGCACTTCACACGGCATCGCCATAATGATGCGGATTTATATTTCACAGCATGCATATACATGGCTCACTAAAATTAACAGACGTACTATGAAGTGGTTGGTCAATTTGTTTCTCCTGCAGGGATCAGCTTTCAGCAGTCCAAATACTGAAGTGGCAAGTGGGGCTGGGGATGAACTGAAAAACTTGCTGCTGAGGAGGCAAAAGCCACAGTAATTAGACATGCAGTACATGCATCATGCACTCATATACCCTAAAGATTTGACTTCTACTTCCTATTTTTTCCCCCAAGTGACTTTTATGCTATAGCTAGCAGTAGCTAGATGCAAATGTTGTTTGAAGTTTTGCACTTGAGATTACGCCTTTGTAGTAGTGACTTGAGTTGATAGAGTGATTACTCATGCAAAGTGACAGAAGAACTACATGGGATCCAGCTTCTATAGGCTAGCTTGTACTCGTAGTAAAATTACTGTCATTATATAGTTTGAGTCAAATCTAACAAAAGTACCTTTATTCACAATAGATTGAGATCTAGGTCAGTCTAGCTAGGCCTGCATGGCTGGTAGCTATATATCTACAATGCTCAAAGGTTTCTACTTATATTAAATCAATACATGTACATGAAAGTCATGCCATCAATAGTTTCATGGAGTCTTCACTGCATGTGTAGCCTGCACTGAAAGCAGAAACTGCAAAACCACATTATTCTGTTTCTGACTGCAAGTTGCAAGGTTAGAAATGTTTCCAAAAGGGAGGCTGTCTTTTCACCCAATCCTTTGTGGTACTGCCCTAATTAATTGGTCATGTGACTTCTGGTGCAACTTATACACAACCAATCTGGCGAGTAACTTGTCCTCTGTCGCTCTTGCCTACCTCAGTCTCATGGTGGAACCTAGCCTAGTCTCTTGCCACATGGAACTAGCTATATGACTTAATTCCTTCAATGTTAGTACATGACGTTGTACGTACTTTACTAAAGTAGCCTGATTGTTGTTCTTTTACTGGTTTAAGTTGTTCAGCTGAAATTGAACCATGCAAATCAATGCAAAATCAAAACTGATTGTAGAATTTGACCATCAATACTTACAAGAAAATAACATCCTCACACCCAGGCCGCCTTCTCATCATGCATTTATAGTTTCTTGCAGTATGCCTGACAAGCACTGGAGTAAGAAGGACTGGGTGTAACGAAAATCGACTAGGTACAAAAATGACTACATACAACACGACAGCATTGAGTTCTTGCATGTAAGCATTATATATTATGTCTTCATGTGGGAGGATATGACAGGCAGATCTTGAATGAAGCTTCTGCACTTCTGCAAAGAGAAATATAGAAGCAGTTCTCTATCAACTCGACAACAGTAGGCACTATGAATATTGATTTTTGTTGAGAGAGCAAGAGCTCAGAATCCAGCTGGGATTCGAACCCGAGACCTTCTGAATACTAGTCAGACGCTGTTACCACTAAGCCAATTGGACCCCTGGCAGAGGAGCGGAAGACAAGCTACATAAGCAGCATTGCCTAGAGGCCTCAGCCAATTCTCACTCTCTCAGTGCTGACTAGTATCCAGAAGGTGTAAAAGCATCTGATTAGTATTCGGAAGGTCTTGGGTTCCCAGCTGGATCCCGGAATTTTGTTACGTGGACTTGCTATCTCAGCAATACATCAATAGCAACCAAGTACTTAGTACCTGTTTATGCCCAATGAGTCCATGGTGAAACGAAAAAATCAGGGGTTTTTAATCAACCACAGTGCACTACAGTTTACTATAATGCTGTAATGCACAATAAACTGATACATATATTCACACAAACAATCTTGAATTATAAATATAGCAGATTTACAGCTCTCCTTAACTCAACTGCACTGTTTGCAGTATGGAGTGTGCACAGAATCAAGGGTTTAAGGACCACAAACAAAAATATCAGTTAGGGGGCATCAAAAAGCTTTTTCCCCCCCCAAATAATTGACATTAAGGGGGAGGGGGTAGACTGTGTGATGTTATAGTGAGCCTGTTACAATACTAAGGTACGTACGAGTGGTACAGCTAATGGCTGGGGCTACGGAGTCATTTACACCGCTGGGCATACACTCTACTTCTCGGCAGCTAGCCACAATGTGATGACTGATGGACACTGGAACTGCCTGACAGTAGTCCCAGCTTCAGCTGTCAGTGGTAAAAACAAGTCGTGGAATATAAAAACTTCAGTGCTATAGCTAAATGACTGTCGTCTGCTTCCTACACTAGCCTACTATTTGAGGACGTTTCACTCTGAACTTCAGATTGTGTGGCTGATATTTGAGGGCAGTGTCTGTTCAACAGTCAACAGTATGTATGACTTTATGAGGAGGGGGGAGGGGGGTCATAGGTTCACGTCACAATGATATTATTTTGAAAAAAAAGTAGTTTGTAGATGCCCCCATAGAAGGGCCTTATGCTTATGCTTTTGTCTGCATTTTACTTTGGGCAAAGTAACCGCACCCCAAGATGCTCATAGGAGGTTAGTGCTGCAGGTTTATGTTGGCTCGAACACTTTAGAGTTCAGTGCTATACGTAGGTCTGCATTTTACTTTCACTGGCTCTTACTACTTTTAAAACCACTTATGTTATGTGATGAGGACACAGTTTAGCACAAAGGCACACCCAGTCACCCTCTATCAGTGCTATGAAATGCTCCCTTTCCTTCTGCCACACTCACAATCTACCAGGAGGTTTGGAGAGCTGACAAAAGCAGCCAGTAAGAAGTCTTTGTCCCCATCCCAGTATATCCAATAAGATACCTAGTCTCGATCTCGTGCTCAGACTACTTTTCGCCGAGCGGGACTGGTGAACTGCCTATACCGTTTTGGTTCCAATATTTTGAAACCACCATGACGTCACATCAGCTGGATTGTGAATTCAAAAACCCTCTAGTAAACAGCGAACTCCAAGACAGCCTACTTGTACTCCTTTCGAAAGATATTATTATCATATGAAACACTCCAACAGAGGAGTAGTGGACAAATATTACATTAAGAGTAAATGAAAAGAGAGAAGAGCAACACAATAAACATATACAATAAACATAAACATATAAATATGAGATATAAGAGTTATGCACAGCAGGCAAAAATGAACGTCATCCAGGAGAGAAGTGCTATTGAGTGCTGGGTAAGCCAGGACATCACGCATGAAGCTGGCAAACATAGAATCTTGTTCTGTGTAAAGTTTAAGGTGCTTCCATCCAAAAACACAATTGTAGCCAGCAAAGCAGTACACCAGCTTGGAGCTCTGGTAGAACACATCATGAAGAATGATGGAATCAGAGTTGATGGCCGAATTAACCAGTCTTAGTGATCTATCATAAACATTATTAAACACACTATCGAGAGCAGCAGTGAGGTGCAGAAGACTGGTGTGACACCGACGAGGCAAACCCCAGATCTTACGCAGGATATTATTAAAGGTCACTTCCAGAGACTTGAGCTGGGGACAAGCAATGGACCAGATAGCAGAACCTGACAATGAGAGGCAGAAGCTCATGAAAAGTGTAGATTTAGTGAGCCGGTCACATGAAAAGGTGTGGAGCATATAGTTGGCTTTCTTGGCCAGGTCTTTTGTTTTATCGATGATGTCAGGAGCATCTGAAAGATCATGGCTTAGAACGTGCCCAAGATGTCGCACAGTGGAACAAAACTTCAGAGAGTGCCCAAGAAACTGAATATTAGGAGTGCATTGAACAGCACTACCAAAACAAATGAGTTGAGTCTTATCAGCATTAAATACAAGAGAATGGGACTAGGCAAACTGATAACACCTGTTGAGCATCAATCTAAGAGCACAAGGGGAGGGTGCCAACAGGGCCACATCATCAGCATAACAAAGAGCTCCAACAAAATGCTGTTTCCATAAACAGCTAACACCAAGCTGATGCAAATCCAACAAAAAGTCATCGATGTAGACAGTGAACAGAATAGGTGACAGAACCCCGCCCTGCCGAACACCATTGGAGACACCGTGGGCCAAAAGGCTCAGAAAGGGAAGATTGCCATCTAACCTGCATTGACTGTTGTTGATACCAGAAGAGAAGCAACCGAACTACAACAGGCGGCAAGTTTCTCCTAAGAAGCTTCTGGAAGAGAGCATGGTGATCAACACGGTCGAAAGCTTTACTAGCGTCCAAAAAGCAACCAAACACCCTAGATCCCCTAAGAGCGAAAAATGCGGTCTGGGAACGAGACTATAAGATACCCTCTCTCATTTATGCGTAAAGTGAAACATCACTATATCTACAAAGCTGTCTTACCTGTCGAGGAGAACACGCATCTCCTGCCTTTTGCAAGGGGCCAAGTCACATTCAGTCTAGTCTCGTGCCCAGACCCCACCCCTCACCCCCAGAGGAGCAATGCGCGCGAGGTAGCAATTAGTGCTACGTGATGACGTAATCATACCGACTGCCATAGCGGCCCATAGTGAAAGGTCAACTCTCGATTTACACAAACAACTTTCGTTTGTCTGGGAGGAAATTCACTCAGTGGATACTGCTAGGTGAGCTCTAGATCTACCTCTACGGCATTTTATGATACGCAGAATTTTCCATGGGGATTCCCAAGGAAACACTCAAATGCTTCGTGCGTAAGGAAGAGCTATAGCGGTCGATCTAGAGCGCACCTGGCAGTATCCACTGAGTGAGTTTCGTCCCAAGCAAACACGAAAGCTGCTTGTGTAAATCGGGTTGACCTTTCACTATGCCTCTAGCTCTATGGCAGTTGGTATGATTACGTCATCACGTAGCACTAATGGCCGACTTGCATAATGACGTCACGTACGAGGGCTGGGGTAAAACTTCAGCAGCTGGCCATAGAGAATGTATGGGGAATTCCAAACGCGTGTTGAGAAGATCCATCAGTTTGCTTCGCGGAAAGAGCGATCGTCTCCATGCGCTAATATTTGCTACCCAAAGAGTTGGTGTATTCATAAGTGAGTCCAATGGCCGTATTGCGTGCAGTGCGCGGCGTTAATTGACTGGAAAGCCGCCGATGGTTCAGCTCATGATGTCTACCAATATGCTATTTCTGGAAAACGGCTAAGACCTCTGTCTTGAAACTATTTGTAAGCCACCTTTTTGTATATATTGTGTACAATATTTCTGTTTTGTGCAATGGGGAGGGTGGGAAGGCATGAATATAAGCCAGATTTACAGCTGAATTTGTATGATTTAATTAGTTGCAGCTGCTGGGATACTCTTGTACTTCATGTGGGTATGCAACTTTTTCTTGGAGAGAGTAACCAGAAAGTAGACTGTGTAGCCTCTTTCTCAGGCCCCCACCTGGCTTTCTGTTGCTTGCTGTATGGTGGTAAGGGACAGAAAGCTGGGTGGGGTGTGCATGGGAATGAGGCTACTGAGACTGTGTGTAGCTGAAGGTTTGCAGCAGGGTATCACATGTAGCATTGTTCCCAGACCTTCTCCAAGTCAACGTTCTGATTATTTGCAGCACGGAGAAGGCCTGGGAGATTTTCACATGATTGATATGAATTCGTGACGGAGGCAAAAGGGTCAAGAGATGTCAAGGTCTTTCTGGTAGTTAGTGTCTGTTGTTGTTGTTGTTGTTGTTCAGGGCAAAAGAACGCATGCATGGGTAAAACACATCACTATGAGTGATGTTCAATTTACACATTCCCCTCCATACGCTTTCACAGGGCCATAAATTGATGCTCTCCTTAGATGCCGATGAAGGCGACCATGAACTGTGCAGTGTGCAGCAGACCCAAGAGACAATCCTCGAAGAGCTGCTTCTGTCCAAGAAGGAGCACAACTGAACTTGCATGATCAGTGTTATACTGTTGTTCTGTACGTACTACCATTTTAGTCTTATAAAATATGACATGGTACAGTGTAGCTGAACCATGGCTAAATCATGGAGGTGTGCATGTATGTGGGCGGGGCAGCGGGTTCTGCGCCTTCTACAGGATCTATTCAAGTGAAGTAAGTTATCTCTGACGCTGACTCTAACTTGAGGTAGCTGTGAGGGCAGTTGTAGCGATTGTAATTGAGACTCTTGAGCGTGTGCGTAGCTTTGCATGCTAGCCGAAACGTTGCGCAACGTCCGAAGCGCATAGGACCTATTCGGAGGATAGAACATTCTGCTGTGGTCAATGCATGCGAAAAGAGCGGCAACAGCTACTATTGATCACAAGTTATAACGGTGTTTATCAGGTGGGATACAAAATCCCCATACATTCTCTATGGCACGCCATCGAAGTTTTACCCCAGCCCTCGTACGTGACGTCATTATGCAAGTCGGCCATTGCTAGCTCGCGCATATCACTAATTACTAGCTTCCAACCTCCTCTGCTCACCCTTTTCCTCCTCGTGAGGGGTGGGGTCTGGGCACGAGACTACATTCAAAATTCGTCTTGCAGCCTATCACGTGATCTGCATGGGATTGGGTGAAAAGACAGCCTCCCGTTTCCAAGTGACACTAGACTGTGCGCGGTACTCAACTTCCCCCTTCCGAAGATTTTGGCACCCACTGCAACTGAAGTCAGGAGCCCCAGTGGCGGTTTTATGGGGGGGGGCTGAGAGGGGCTGGAGCCCCAAACTTTCTCTGCCCCACCCCCTGGTATAGAGCGGCTGCAAGGGGTGTGGCCTAAAATTATTCCTGTTGCTATGGAGATGCCAATTTTTTATGTCAATTTTAGTAGCCTAAATTACCCAAATCTGAAAGATGAAAGTCTTGGACCTTATGGTTGATTTTATAAAAATGTCCAAAGTTCGGTCCTTAAGTATGGAGTACTATGGCGCATGGCAAGAAGTTGCCATGCGCCATAGAACTCCATACATAAGGACCAAACTTTGGACATTTTTATAAAATCAATGGTAAGTCTTCCATACTGCAGATTTGGGTTACTTGGGCTTCCAAGATTACCTTTAAAAATTTGCAGCTCTGTAGCATCAAAATTAAGGGAAGCCACACCCCCTGTGACGTCACATGCAGCCGCTCTATACCTGCGTGTTCAAGGGGGCATGCCCCCAGCCCTCCCTAGGTGGAGCGCGCTTACGTACGCTCTTACTCACACCCCACCTGCTACCTTAGCCCCCCAGTAATAGTGTCCTAGAACCGCCACTGAGGAGCCCACAAAAGTGTCGGTATGGGGGCACTTCGGGGGTGTGGCCAACGTAATGCCGTACCGTGGAGTGCGTGTTCTCGGCCCCATGCTCTTGTATAAGTTGCCAGTGTTGTTAGCATGCGTCCCCCTAATGGGGTATTCTGCCCCAGATGGTGAGGATGAACATGTGTGGGCGGTTAAAGTCCAAGGAAAAGAGAGATCGGATGAAGAAGTGCGAGCTTTAGCCGATTCTGTTGCCAGTAGACTGGGGCTGGCAAATCATGGCAAGATTGAACCTTTTCTGAATGTGTTCAGGTTTGGGGGGGATAGCTGGAAGATTGGGCGATCTACAGTGGGGACTGTCCACGCGTCGCTGCGGGAGCACCCAGCGGTCGTCTGGGCGTCATTGCAGCGCCCGCTCGTACGTACGACGAGGAATGTGGAGTTCATAGATCCCTACTTTCCCAGTCAGTGGCACCTGGTTAGCTTGCATGTGCTTGATGATAGATAACCTGCTACCTGGGGCGGGTATAGTCTCGCATGGCCACACCCCATTCCGCAAGACAGGCTGGTAAACTTTCGCTGCAGCCGCTCGTAGCACAGGAATTTCATTTACTCGCAATGCCCAAGCGCTAAGGCTGATAATTATCTCGAGAAGACTGACAAAGCAGCTGCTTGTGGTTTCACAGTTTGTTTCACACTTGTAATTTCCTATTGAAGTTGTGAACAGCACTCGTGTGACAAAATACTGCGCTGTGATTGGTCCCACACTGTACAGAGTGGCGCAACAAACTGCTATATATAAAAGAAGTTACCAGAACAGGGTGTGGCCACGCGAGACTAGGGCGGGTATATAAGGACTAGCCTTTTCTTCACTTCAATCCACAAAGCCTCAATGCCCTCATCCTCTAGATCCCATCTTCTAAGACTCCTATAACATCCTCAGATACATACACCATAATACCCCCCCCCCCCCCCCTCCCCCCCTTCTGTTTCTAAATTTCACGGAGCGAGGATTCCATTAGCCACACCCATTTTTGGCGGCCACATGTACAATTTGTTGCCATGCTCAGCTGCTAGCTTCCAAATCCAAGCGTTTTGTTCAGGGGCAAACGTCGTCTAGGGCCTTCTTGGTCGCCAGAGACGCCTCCCCATTGACAAACGCAATAGACGTCGAAGGAACTTTAATACGAAAGCGGGCCTCCAGGAATCATCTGGTGGCGTTCGCTTTAAAATAACAGTCGAGAGCCATGTTGCCTTTGACATCCACACAATGCAAAAGTGGAATAGCTATCGTTATGTTTCCAGACCATACACCACGGACTCTCGAGCATTTTAGCTGAAAAGTTTTGAGGAGCTTAATTTTCACGGTACCAGACGAATCCGCGAAAACCGTGAAAATTATGCACCTCAAAAATTTGGCGCTATATGGTAACCAGCAATTTATGGTACCTAATGTTCACATGGTCAAATGAGTTTTTTAGCATGTCAGTTGCTTACCCTTTGAGCCAAGCCCCTAGCAAGACTGCACTGCACTTGTGTGATACTATGTATGCTTGTTAGTTAGTTTGTTTGTTTGAACCTACTACCGGTATTGAACGTTTACATGTACTTCAAACTGCAGTGTCAGTGTGAGAGAAACAGGAAGTTAAGATGTTTGAAGACCCAAGTTCAATGCATATGGAGCATGCATGCCTCTGGTTTCCGTAAATTACCTGAAGAATAGACTATGCATGACAGACAAGCCAGCTATACAGCAGAGGCCCATGCATAAATAAGCTAGACTGCTCTTATACACAGCAGAGAGCTTCCTACTAGCTCATGGTTTGAGTAGCTATGAAACCTATTAAGTTAACGCATGCCATGTGTAGCCATAGTATCTGTCCTGGCAAAAAAAACTCACTTTCTTGCCTGCATGCATGTGTGGTTTGGTTATATTTCGCTAAATTTATACTACACAGGCATTGAAATGCCCTACTTATAAGTACCTCCTTGCTTTTTAGGTTGGTGTTCAAACTGAGGTGTTAAAGCAGAGCTTAGGAATGAGGCTAGCCCCCCTAGCTAAAGCTGTGTGTGCATGTGCTTGATATATAGAGGCGAAACTGGTTCAGTGCTATGGTTTTTCAGGATTTATCACCTTCATGGCTGGAGTTATTATGGTTGAATATATACACAGGCCTTGGTTACAGATTTGTTACTGACTGTACTGAAAGGTCAAAGGTCAGATCAATGCAGGCTGATCTTGATATTCAGTAGTCTCTAGTCTCATGCCCAGATTCCACACGCACATGAGGAAAAACGGTTCGATGAACCAAATCAAATTTCTTGGGCTAGTAGCTACACGCTTTTAGTACTGTAACCTAGCAACATTCAAAACATTTTGTACCACACCTAAGTAGAGAGGCAAAATTTTATTGCTGTAACGGAAGTGCTTGTACGTAAAAATTAGCGATTTCACAATTTTATTGGTCCTTATCACATTTTGGGAATAGGCCCAAGAAATTCAACTTTGTTCACCAGACCATTTCTCGCCAGGAGGCACACATAGGGTGAACTTCTTTTCATGCTATATGTGTGCACTAGAGCAGGAGCATCTTGGGGTGTGGTTTACACTTGTTCTACATTGTTGTAAAAATTACTATAGTATTATAACATATACACTTCATAATTACTGTTGATTTTAACTTCCTTTGAACACAAGTCTATAGTTGTTGTTCAATACCACCTCAAGTGGACATAATTGAATCAACTACAAGACTTATCAGCCACAAACCCTGTCTGATCCACTTGTGAAGTCAGTGAAACGCTTACTGTATACAGCTTCTGAATCAGTGTTCAAAAAGAGCTGAAATCATAATGCATTCTTATATGCATGGCAATTGCTCTACTAGGTACCTCCAGTTGAGGATCAGTTGTAGGTATAAACTAGGTTAATCTGTCCTCATCTTCTTTCCCCCTTCTCTCTCTATTCCCCTTCCCCCCCTCTGCTTCCTTCCTCCACTACTTCCCTCCTTCACTCCCCTCCTTCACTCCCCTCCACTACTTCCCTCCTTCACTCCCCTCCTTCACTCCCCCCTTTATCACTCTCTCCTTTACTTCCTCCACTCTCTTCCTTCATCCACTTCCCTCACTTCCCGTTCCTTTCCCACTCTCAAGGCAAATCATTATTACATGGGTCATCACATCAACGTTACAGGAGTGTGGTCTGATAACATTACTGGGATGGGTGTGGTTGTGGCTGTGGTGGACTCTGGTAAGGAAAGGACAACTAGAAATGTGGCAACCAATGTATGGTATCTGATACCCAGTCCTGTTCTGCAGGTCTGGAACATACCAATGAGGACATTTCACAGAATTATGTGAGTGTGTGGCCCATTTATGGCTCTGTGTCTAGTCGGTGTAGTCGAAAAACTTTTATTTACATGTGTATGCATGTGTACATGCACGTCTGAAACAGCTACATGTATACACATCCCAAACAAGAATATAACGTCTGTTGAATTTTTGTGTCTCCCTGAGAAATTTTAATGGCAGACTAACCTGAAATTTATACCTCACGTCACATTACTGAAACCGAGCAAGAAGCTTCAAAATCCTAATTTATGTATTAATGCATTCTGTACCAACAGCTAGCCCATTTTGCAAGGATATGCTAAACCATAAATGTATTATGACCACACTACACTTGCATATATGTACACATGCACAGAATGTCTTAGGGAGTTATGACTTTGTTGACGATGATGAAGACCCCATGCCAGATTTCAATGACACAGATTTGAAAAGAGCACAGGATACTTCACATGGTACCAAGTATGTGAAAACTCATGAAACTCCATAGCTATCGATAGCCACCACCGTGACTAAAGTTGAGAGATTTCGACGAAAACTGATTGTAAATGCTGTTTCACCATTGTCTACTTTTAACATGTTTTCATTGTAGCTATATATACACGAACAATCAACAAACTGCATCTCCCTAAAAAAAAGGTCTAGATGTTATGCAAAGTCATTCACTGCAGAGGACACATTTCGGCCAATGCATAGGTTAATCACAGACACTACACATTGGGAATATTCTTGAGACCATATAAGCTGTATGTATCTCAGTATAATATTTAAAGCTGGCTACAAAGCCACATTCTATGCAAATTTATTATTTATACATATATAGCCACTCAAAGGGTTTGTAGGTGACTACTGAGGGTTTCTGCATTTTCAGAGCTACTCGCCATTACCTATCTGATGTGGTTACAAAGTTGACAGTATCTGTGGGACTTCTGAAGCACCAGTCACCGCATCATTAAATTTTACTGTAATTTCACAGTAGTGTTCATAGGAAATGGTACCAGTCTCACAATGACGCACACAGTAATAGGTCTAACCACATTTTGCAATCCTGCATGGTTTACCAGTTGGCATCACGTCTCCATGTGATTTACAGTTCATTTTGTAGGTAACCATAGAGAATGATGGAATCAAAATCGGAACCCCTTTTACCACAAAACTCTATATGTATGCTCATATATGCAACACTTCCTCTACACCATCACACATGGAATTTGGCACTCTTTGTCCCTTTTCTTCACACATGCACACCTCCACACCCTCACAAAACAGCTGTGCAGGTTTAATAGCAGGAGTGGCTAACGAGGTCTGTGGAGTGGGCGTGGCCTACAAAGCACAGGTATCTGGCATACGCTTGCTGGACCGTAAAATGACAGACATCCTGGAGGCGAAATCATTTGTTCACAAGGCACATACCAACTGGATCTACAGCTGCAGGTGTGTGTGTGTGACCAAACATATTCACATGTACAGATGCAGTGATTTTAACTCAGGTGTCTGCTCACTCACACACATGCAGCTGGGGCCCAAAAGAAAATGGAACAGTTGTTGAAGGCCCAGGTTACTTAACGCAAGTAAGAACATACCCTTACATACACCTTACACACAAGCCTCACACATCGATCCCTACCTCTTCTCCTTACAGGAGGCTCTTCAGCTCGCAGTATCCCAGGGACGATATGGCTACGGTAATATCTTTGTATTTGCTGCTGGCAATGGCAGGACCAATGGAGACAACTGTAACTATGATGGCTATGCTAACTCTGTCTACACCATTGCTGTTGGTGAGTGTGTGACTGTGTTAGGACCCCCACACTCCCTCACACACTCACACATACATCCAGAAGATGGCAACTTCCATATATAGTCACTATGGTAAAACAGTGTACCCCATCCAGTGTCCTACTTGACCTCACTACAAAATGAGTTTGATCATACAAAAATGAACTTATTCAGCTCCCTTGACTATGGTCTCCTCTGAACAACTGATCGATGTTTGGTCCTCTTTCAGTCAGCACACAAATCTTCAACTGCATAAACACCAAGCATTACTATGACCTTTTGCAAAGGGTGTGGCTTGCAAAACTTTCTTAGACATCCACCTGACATCGCTGTACATGACAAGTTTTATTGTCTCACAAGCTACACACTTGTGAGACAATATAACTTAACACACATGTGTACCTTTCACTCACACACACACACACTCTCTCTCTCTCTCTCTCTCTCTCTCTGAGTTTACATAACAACATTAACCAAAATTAGATAAGCCACACAACTCTGTAGATGTCCAATTAGTGAGCAACACCCAACCAATTAGTAATCATATCGTAGGCCCACCTATGACATCATGAAAAAAGTCGGTCACATGTAGAAGAGAAAGGGGAGAGACAGCTAAAGAGAGGAATCTAGCAGCATCCATTGCCTTCCTAAGAGATAAGTCATACAAGTATACTTCTGGCATTACTACTACTTGCATTTTGCTAGTCTGTAAACAAAAAACCTATTTGATTCTCAGAGATTCAAGTTAAAGGTCAAATAGCTGTGACAGCCTACGTACAGTCATTTAGCTACAAAGATACCAGCAGCATGTGTAAGATCACATGTAGTGAGCCTACATGTTCCAAGCCCACATGTAGGGAGTGGCTCCGCCCTTTCTGTAGCCATTCACAGGTCGGGAGTTTAAAGGAGCCGAAACCTGTGTTTGTGCAAAGATCAGACTGGGAACTCCCCTGATGATCAGCTAAGAAAACCCATTTTGAAAGGAAATAGCAAAACAGTGCATACTCAAACGATCACATAGCTAGGTACTGCGTCAATCAGTTTGATTGTACTCTGTACAATATATCACACACAAACAAGCACCTCCAAAGGGGAATAAGAGAGAAAAATTAATTTTCACTGACTCAGAGTGCAATGGACAAGTTCCCTGCCACCCTCCTTAACAGGAAGACTCTCAAACACACCCACACACGTGCACACACACATTTGGAATGATGGATGCATATCACATGTCTCGTGCAGCTGGGGTAAGCGATCAGGTCAATTTTGCTTGGTCTCTGGTTAGAATGTCTCAACACACACACACACACACACACACACACACACACACACACACACACACACACACACATGCACTCATGTCTGTCTCACATACACTCACACACAGGTGCAATAGATGTGTGGAACCACAGGCCGTACTATGCTGAATTGTGTCCACCCATGTTAGCTGTAACTTACAGCGGCAACAATTATGGCATTAATATTGTGAGCATGAAGGATATGTACCTGTAGATAGTCCTGTGTGTGCACGGTGTGTGTGTGTGTGGTGTGTATGGTGAGTGACTGTGTGGCCAAGTGGTTAAAGCACTTGACTGTCAATCGAAAGATCACAGGTTCAAGTCCCACCAGTTACCACAGGAGAAAAAAAAAAAAACTTCTTTCTTTCTCCACTTGGCACCCAACCCAGGCCCAAGTAGAATAGTAAATTGGGAACCTGGCTTAGGCTGGGGAAGGACAAGACCACTGGCTGTGCCTAATTCCACTGAGGTACAGGTGGGACTTTGGGTACCCACACCACAGTGGAGGGGCATAGTCAGTGCTCCTGCGAGTGCTTGGCCCGGCTTCAGGAGTTTGTCTAACACTAGGCCCAGTGTTCCCTGAAGTAGCGCACAGGGGTCCCAGCCTTAATTGGTCTGGGGGGGCATATCCCCATTAGGGGAGCTCCTTACGTTTGTCCTTTGTCCTTACGTTTGTGTGTATGTGTGTGTGTATAAGTGATCAAAACACCTCCACAATGCTAATGTGAATGTTGTTTAGTAGAGAATAGTCTCGGTATCATCTCATCCACAGGTCACCACAGATGTTAGCATCAACAACGGCTGCACACAGTCCTTCTCAGGCACCTCAGCTGCTACAGCTATTGCCTCCGGCATGATCGCACTCATGCTGCAAGTTAGGTGAGCCTGCCGATTGTAACCAAAGTTGATCAATCTCCATGGTACATACTTTTATACTATAGGACTACTACTAATGGGCTCATCAGTGTCTTTTCCTTCTCCCACACTCTCTCCCTTGTCTACTATTCCCTCCACCTTTTCGTTCTCCTTCATCTATTACAGTAACAATATAGCCTCATACTCAGGCCACATGGCCTGAGTACAAGGCTAACAGTCATATGTAGGGATGGCCCAGAACAAATGGCACCTCATTAGATGTGTAATGTTCAAAAGGCTATATAGGGCATTATGAGCCATACCACTCATTCTGAGTGGTATGAGTAACAGGTCTGTTAACGTTGCTGGGAGCATACATATATCACTGTAAAAACAGTAGTATTTCAATCCTATATTTTGGTCATCTTAACTTAATGTGCATGACACAAAACAAAGTTCAATGGATGATTCCGAACTGGTCTTTTGAAAACCTTGAGTTGAAAGCATAGCTAAGAAGCTTCCCCCCTTAGTCAAATTAGTATCTCCTTTCAGAAGACCCATAAGCACACTCTTAGAAATGAAGTGGTGAAAGCACACCTATAAGTGGCACTAGCACACCAGCTTCACAGCACACCACTGGAGAGAAGTGTTCAAAGCACACTTTCATTGTACAGTGATGTGCTTTACACACCTATTGTAAAATAACTAGTGGGCATAGCACACCTGCCTTAAGTGGCATGGATCAAGAACGGGTGCAGAGCACACTGTTTTTGAGCTCTGGTGTGCAATGAACACCTCTGTACTTTACTGGCGGTAGCAGCACACCATAAGATCTACTACACATTGTTAGTGTACTCTGCACACTTTGTGCATTGTAGCTCCACCCATCAATCCATACAAGACAAAAATGAACTTCTGCTTAGCAAATTTGGTATCATTCAACCAAGAAATCAACAATCTGAATTGGATTGAGTGTCATTGGGGTACAGTGTTCGGTAAGCGTTTATCCCATTCCATTCCAGCCAAAGCTTCACTGGACACCCAATCCAACTTCAGATTGTGAATGTCCATGTTGAATGGAGTCTAAAGATACCAAATTTGTCCAGTCTAAGCTCATTTTGTTCTCCAAGATTCAAAAAAGGTAAGGCAATTCAAAGAGATACAGTGTTCGGTAAGTGTTTATCCCATTCCATTCCAGCCAAAGCTTCACTGGACACCCAATCCAACTTCAGATTGTGAATGTCCATGTCGAATGGAGTCTAAAGATACCAAATTTGTCCAGTCTAAGCTCATTTTGTTCTCCAAGATTCAAAAAAGGTAAGGCAATTCAAAGAGATACAGTGTTCGGTAAGCGTTTATCCCATTCCATTCCAGCCAAAGCTTCACTGGACACCCAATCCAACTTCAGATTGTGAATGTCCATGTTGAATGGAGTCTAAAGATACTAAATTTGTCCAGTCTAAGCTCATTTTGTTCTCCAGGATTCAAAAAAGGTAAGGCAATTCAAAGAGATACAGTGTTCGGTAAGTGTTTATCCCATTCCATTCCAGCCAAAGCTTCACTTGACACCCAATCCAACTTCAGATTGTGAATGTCCATGTTGAATGGAGTCTAAAGATACCAAATTTGTCCAGTCTAAGCTCATTTTGTTCTCCAAGATTCAAAAAAGGTAAGGCAATTCAAAGAGATACAGTGTTCGGTAAGTGTTTATCCCATTCCATTCCAGCCAAAGCTTCACTTGACACCCAATCCAACTTCAGATTGTGAATGTCCATGTCGAATGGAGTCTAAAGATACTAAATTTGTCCAGTCTAAACTCGTTTTGTTCTCCAAGATTCAAAAAAGGTAAGGCAATTCAAAGAGATACAGTGTTCGGTAAGCGTTTATCCCATTCCATTCCAGCCAAAGCTTCACTTGACACCCAATCCAACTTCAGATTGTGAATGTCCATGTCGAATGGAGTCTAAAGATACTAAATTTGTCCAGTCTAAACTCGTTTTGTTCTCCAAGATTCAAAAAAGGTAAGGCAATTCAAAGAGATACAGTGTTCGGTAAGCGTTTATCCCATTCCATTCCAGCCAAAGCTTCACTTGACACCCAATCCAACTTCAGATTGTGAATGTCCATGTCGAATGGAGTCTAAAGATACCAAATTTGTCCAGTCTAAGCTCGTTTTGTTCTCCAAGATTCAAAAAAGGTAAGGCAATTCAAAGAGATACAGTGTTCGGTAAGCGTTTATCCCATTCCATTCGAGCCAAAGCTTCACTGCACACCCAATCCAACTTCAGATTGTGAATGTCCATGTCGAATGGAGTCTAAAGATACTAAATTTGTCCAGTCTAAACTCGTTTTGTTCTCCAAGATTCAAAAAAGGTAAGGCAATTCAAAGAGATACAGTGTTCGGTAAGCGTTTATCCCATTCCATTCCAGCCAAAGCTTCACTTGACACCCAATCCAACTTCAGATTGTGAATGTCCATGTCGAATGGAGTCTAAAGATACCAAATTTGTCCAGTCTAAGCTCATTTTGTTCTCCAAGATTCAAAAAAGGTAAGGCAATTCAAAGAGATACAGTGTTCGGTAAGCGTTTATCCCATTCCATTCGAGCCAAAGCTTCACTTGACACCCAATCCAACTTCAGATTGTGAATGTCCATGTCGAATGGAGTCTAAAGATACTAAATTTGTCCAGTCTAAACTCGTTTTGTTCTCCAAGATTCAAAAAAGGTAAGGCAATTCAAAGAGATACAGTGTTCGGTAAGTGTTTCTCCCATTCCATTCCAGCCAAAGCTTCACTGGACACCCAATCCAACTTCAGATTGTGAATGTCCATGTCGAATGGAGTCTAAAGATACCAAATTTGTCCAGTCTAAGCTCATTTTGTTCTCCAAGATTCAAAAAAGGTAAGGCAATTCAAAGAGATACAGTGTTCGGTAAGCGTTTATCCCATTCCATTCCAGCCAAAGCTTCACTTGACACCCAATCCAACTTCAGATTGTGAATGTCCATGTCGAATGGAGTCTAAAGATACTAAATTTGTCCAGTCTAAACTCGTTTTGTTCTCCAAGATTCAAAAAAGGTAAGGCAATTCAAAGAGATACAGTGTTCGGTAAGCGTTTATCCCATTCCATTCGAGCCAAAGCTTCACTTGACACCCAATCCAACTTCAGATTGTGAATGTCCATGTCGAATGGAGTCTAAAGATACTAAATTTGTCCAGTCTAAGCTCGTTTTGTTCTCCAAGATTCAAAAAAGGTAAGGCAATTCAAAGGGATACAGTGTTCGGTAAGTGTTTATCCCATTCCATTCCAGCCAAAGCTTCACTTGACACCCAATCCAACTTCAGATTGTGAATGTCCATGTCGAATGGAGTCTAAAGATACTAAATTTGTCCAGTCTAAACTCGTTTTGTTCTCCAAGATTCAAAAAAGGTAAGGCAATTCAAAGAGATACAGTGTTCGGTAAGCGTTTATCCCATTCCATTCCAGCCAAAGCTTCACTTGACACCCAATCCAACTTCAGATTGTGAATGTCCATGTCGAATGGAGTCTAAAGATACTAAATTTGTCCAGTCTAAGCTCGTTTTGTTCTCCAAGATTCAAAAAAGGTAAGGCAATTCAAAGAGATACAGTGTTCGGTAAGCGTTTATCCCATTCCATTCCAGCCAAAGCTTCACTTGACACCCAATCCAACTTCAGATTGTGAATGTCCATGTCGAATGGAGTCTAAAGATACTAAATTTGTCCAGTCTAAACTCGTTTTGTTCTCCAAGATTCAAAAAAGGTAAGGCAATTCAAAGAGATACAGTGTTCGGTAAGCGTTTATCCCATTCCATTCCAGCCAAAGCTTCACTTGACACCCAATCCAACTTCAGATTGTGAATGTCCATGTCGAATGGAGTCTAAAGATACCAAATTTGTCCAGTCTAAGCTCGTTTTGTTCTCCAAGATTCAAAAAAGGTAAGGCAATTCAAAGAGATACAGTGTTCGGTAAGCGTTTATCCCATTCCATTCCAGCCAAAGCTTCACTTGACACCCAATCCAACTTCAGATTGTGAATGTCCATGTCGAATGGAGTCTAAAGATACCAAATTTGTCCAGTCTAAACTCGTTTTGTTCTCCAAGATTCAAAAAAGGTAAGGCAATTCAAAGTGATACAGTGTTCGGTAAGCGTTTATCCCATTCCATTCCAGCCAAAGCTTCACTTGACACCCAATCCAACTTCAGATTGTGAATGTCCATGTCGAATGGAGTCTAAAGATACCAAATTTGTCCAGTCTAAGCTCATTTTGTTCTCCAAGATTCAAAAAAGGTAAGGCAATTCAAAGGGATACAGTGTTCGGTAAGTGTTTATCCCATTCCATTCCAGCCAAAGCTTCACTTGACACCCAATCCAACTTCAGATTGTGAATGTCCATGTCGAATGGAGTCTAAAGATACCAAATTTGTCCAGTCTAAGCTCGTTTTGTTCTCCAAGATTCAAAAAAGGTAAGGCAATTCAAAGAGATACAGTGTTCGGTAAGTGTTTCTCCCATTCCATTCCAGCCAAAGCTTCACTGGACACCCAATCCAACTTCAGATTGTGAATGTCCATGTCGAATGGAGTCTAAAGATACCAAATTTGTCCAGTCTAAGCTCGTTTTGTTCTCCAAGATTCAAAAAAGGTAAGGCAATTCAAAGAGATACAGTGTTCGGTAAGTGTTTCTCCCATTCCATTCCAGCCAAAGCTTCACTGGACACCCAATCCAACTTCAGATTGTGAATGTCCATGTCGAATGGAGTCTAAAGATACCAAATTAGTTAATACTATAATTATGTTACACTGTGCAAATTAAAAAAAAAATCACATAATAAGTTAATACACAGGCCAGAGGAAGCACTGGACATCCAATCTGAGTGCATGATGGTTAGTGGCATGGTGCACCTACCCTGTAAACGAAAGTCTTGTTTACTAACAAGCGTAGGAAGGTGGTGCTAGACAGCAAAAACCCTTAACAGGGTCAATATACCCCAGTATGCTCCAGACTAACAGTTTACTTAACAGCTGAATTGTTCATGTCTTGTGCAATCCTGAAGCCTCTAGTAGGTTTTGTGAGCATCTTGGGGAGCAGCTTACACTTGTAGGGATTTATGGTCAGTACTGAGTCCAAGGATGTGCAACTTACGCAGATTACAAGATTAAGTATAGTTAAAGCATGGCTGTTACCTAGGATACAAAGGTGAGTAGGATACATTACTTAAATATTGCTGTAGGTAAATTGTTCATTGTTGCATTGCCTGTAATATATAATTATAGATTTTGTCCATGGCTTGGAGCATAATACTTATGTATACAATCCTTATCTTGTATATAGGAGAGTGCGAACGAAGAGGTACAATTGACGTTTGAGCAGAGGCGACAAAGAAATATTACTGAACTGAAAGAGTTTAAGAAAAAGATTGGATTGGTATGTTAAAAACCTTTTTCTGTATTGTTAATGCACAGTTCTTGATTTAGTCATGCGTGAAAAGAGGTAAAATACAGTTAGTTATTGTTATATTCTAAGATTGCAAATAGTTTATTATGGACTAGGACTGCACAACCAGGTCGACAGCCAGTAACAGTTCTAAACAATTATTATTATTATACTTGAAGACAAGAGACTACAATCACTCAACCAAACTAAGCAGCTGACTTAAATACTTATACCAAACATCTAAGCGTGATGAAAGACAGTGGGCTGATACAAAGAGACAGGGAGGTGCAAGTATACAGGTAATATAAAGGTGACAGCTAAAACATGTAGTGACAGTGCTATTCAGTGAAAAGAACCACATGGTGTACAAAATCAGCGAGATAAGGAACTGAATACATCAATACTATTACATAGACCTACTATAGAACCACAGAGAGTACAGTGCAAACCAGATGTACAAATAAGGTAACCAGCTACATACACAATGGCACACTAATCAATATTAAGCAAGAGTTAATTAAGCAGTTCAATCAGTATAACAATAACAAATAGTCCAATAACAAATAGTTCAATCTCTTACACAAATGCTTTCCAGTACTACCTGCAAACAACTGCATGTAGGATCATTGCTATATATATTTTTTGTTTATATACATACATGTATAGTCAATTTTTGAGTCTTCATGTTGCATGTTAACCTCCTTTGAACTGTAGCTACCCTCCACTCCATGTCGTGGAAATGGTAATGCAGAGCAGCCCAGCAAGAAAATTTGCAGATCACTACTGTCACCTAGCATCGTCTTGGACCAATCCTCAGAAGATGAAAACACAGCAATGGGTAAGTTTCATACTTGGATTTCGTCCATGCATAATTTAATTTTATGTTTCACATACTGTAGGGATGAAACCCAACATTGGACCAATTACTCAAAAGAAAGCCTTCAAACGAGAACGCACAGTCGAATCACCCCTACCAAATCCATTTCCCCTACCACATCACTTTCCATCTAGTGTGGAAGCTGGCCTTATCGCACAGAACCCTGCAGTTATTCCCAAATATCTCTCATGTGTGGCTAGCAGCATGTTATGTTACAAACTCTACCCTACGCGAGAAGAGTACATCCAGGTGGCTGTTGAAATTCTGAATAAGCATGGCTGGATGAAATCCAAGCTTGGGCCCCCCACGGTGAGTACACCCATATGCAATTTGGGAAGATATCACTAAGCAACAGATAGAATCTATAATCTGATAGGTTTGTGGTGGTGGTGTAATTGGTGTACTGGTAATTTGTTTATGTTAAGTAGCAGCTGCAGACCTGTCTGTGGAGGTAATTAGTGATTCACCAGCATTTTGTTCATGTCATGTCACATACATATAGGGTGCAATAGTTACCAGTCTACAGAACAGATTCAAAGAGTTCAGAAGAGACCGCAAGGCTGTGAAGACTGACACCTGTGAGAACATCTCAAAGACCCCTGCTAAAATCAAACAGCCAATAGAATCCCAGAAATCTCCGTCTATTGCATGGATGCAGCCACCACCAGTTCCAATGGGAGAGGACAAGTGCTCCTTTGATCGCTTTTCATCACAGCTGCGAGATGAGGCAAAGAGAAGGAAACCAAGAAATGAGGTGACCTCAAAGCTAATGGAAGCCACATATGCCCACAGAAGACAAGACATCCTAGAATCTCCAGCTCCCATTCCAGAGTTGCTTAAAAAGTACCCATTTTTGGGTAATGAGGATGAGGTATGTCTTACATCTGCTTTCATTTCTATGTAACATGTCAGCATTGTTATAGTTCTTTAGTTACATGATTATCTGTTCTTACACATGCAGCTTTTGAAAGACCTGCAATGAATTGCTGGCAATGGTGACCTTACAATGGAGATAGTGAGCAGCTGGAACAACACCTGGGCACGAAGAATAATGGAGCTAAATGTTGATAGCCCCAAATCATCTGTGAGATCTCAAATCCTGACTGACTATGACCATGAAAATCCTGGTATGTATCTCATGATAGCATGCATTTACATAGATACCATATGGTTGGTAATTTTCGTGAAGAATTAATTTGCACACAAGTACACACAAGTACGTAGCTACCCACAAAAACGGCCAACCATACGGGTGAACTCCTAGTAATACCATTTCTCTACCAACTATTTTAGCATTTCTCTTTTGCATGAAAGATTGCTATAGTTGATAGCTGTAAAACAACAACAAAATTCATGCATAGTGTACCGTTTTCCTCTTTTACATGCAGATAGTCTATCTCTTGCTGCACTTTGCACCCTCTGCTGCATAGCTCGGGACAGTCGAACCAAAGCCACATACAAAAATGTGGTTCACTTTGCGCCGGTATGTACTTTATTCCTTTCTCCACACATGCATGCATGCACGAGCATCTACATATAGCCAGCATGTAAATGTGCTCTAAGTCTATATGCATGCTGTTACATAATAGTGTACATGCTCTTCTATCCAGGAAAATTGTGATCCTCAGCAAGTTGCGGCAGAATTGCACCAGCCACAACCAGTACTCGTGGTTGAAGGGACCCTGGAGAACCCAAAAAGTTGCTACATCATGGCTGAACAAACTTCCATCCTACACGGACAAGTAAAAAATGCTGTAGCAATGCTACTAGCGTCTTTTTTTGTATTTAACATACATTACCCACCCCGTCTCGGTAATTTCTACACCATTTTAGAAATACTTTTGTTGAGGCAAACCCCTAAAAAGTGCCCAATTATTGTTTCAAATGTACTGTCACAATTAAACTACGAAGCTTAGTGTATTGTTCTGTGATGTGTAACTAGTATTTCATAATGTATGAACTTGTATACTATAGCTAGCCACCATGTGTTGTATTTATATTTGTATCTGTTGTGAATACTGAACTGTTTCATCGAAAATGCGGCTAAAGTGTGCATGAGAATATACATGGAGCAGCCATTCCCAGGCCACTTCCAGTGGCCTGGGAATGGAGCTAGGGCGGCCACACTCTTTTAGTTATGGAGTGCAAGGCACACTATAGAAGGTGTGACAGTCACACTTATTATGATGTGCTAATCACACCACTAATAAAAGTGTGCTCAGCACACCAAAAAGAGGTGTGCTGTATGGTACCCTACCAGCACACCTAATTAGGTGTGCTATTGCCACTTTATTTCTAAGAGTGCAAGCATTGCTGGAAGAGGTTGGTGTTGCTTTGATCTTGCACAACTGGCTCTGGAGGATTGTGTTGGTTGCATGATTATGGTAGAAATGCTAGGAATGTAGCCAAATAGGTCTTATGAAAAAAGTGATTGATTAAACTAAAGAAGAGTCTTCTCAACACACTCTCAAAATCTTATATGGTAGCTTTCCATGGATATTGCATTACACTGATATATTTGAGATGGCCAAATGTGGTTAAAGTACACTGTAACCCAAGGGTTTTCTTTACAGAGCATCACTGAAGAGCCAGACCCAGTCCCCAAATAAGCAAATTGTTCTTCTTCTACTTTCAACTAAATCATCTAGGTGCCACATCACTCTATTGACAGCGAATAAACGATTGCATCACTTCAAAATAATACATCTGTCATGTACATCAACATTCACTTCAGGCGTGAGCTCCACAGCCTTCCACACAAATAATGTACAAGACGATCCCCTGATCTGTCCTAGCTCAAATAATGTAGAAAAACGTCCCACTCATTACCACTAAAACTACCAACTTTAGAATCTAGTACATCCTCACTCCTCCTATTGATGTGGACAATGACATCTACATTTTTAAACTGTAAGAACAGACTCTGAAATGCCATCAGCAAACATTTGTAATAATATTATTACAGCATTTTTTGCACTCATTCATAAAGCAACACAAGCATGATTGATAGCAAAAAATATTGTGGTTTCATTCCTACCTTGTTTCGTTAGCATTTGGGGATGCCATCCCTTCATACACTTTCCCTCTCCTCTCCTTTCCTTTCACTCCTTCCTTCTCTCTTCTCCTCAGGGATGTAGCCAGAGCATAGTGGTTGGTAGAGTACTAAGCAAGTATAGTGAATGACAGTACCGAGTTCTTTAACCACGTGTCACAGTGCAATCATAGTTAACAGCTTCTTGCTCGCCAGCAGTGAACTTTAGTCTTATACTTATTCCAAAACTGCTAAAGATGGAAATTTTCACAAGAGTTGTGCATGGATGGGTTATTAAATAGTTACAAGTATTGGCTGTATTGCTAGGGCCCAGGTCCTAGCAGACCCAGGCTTGGCTATGCCCCTGCTCATCCTCTCCCTCCTCCTTCCTTCTCCATCTCTCCCTTCCTTTCTTCTTTCTCATCCACTTCTTTATTCCTTCTTTAACTCTCCCTTCTTTCCTCCCTTCTGTTCCCCCCAGGCCGTGCCTGAGTTGGCGGGACGTGCAGGCACTGCTAGTGTATACAGCAGTAAAGGTGGAAGGTGTCCAGTGGGTGAGAAACACAGTCGGGTTTCAGCACAGTGATGAATATGGGTTTGGACTGATGGATGCATATCGCATGTCTCGTGCAGCTGGGGTAAGTGATCAGGTCAATTTTGCTTGGTCTCTGGCTAGAATGTCTCGTCACATACACACTCACACACTCACACACACACACACCATAGATTATATATAACTTTCGGACCTTATACATTATCTATGCACACACACACACACACACACACACACCAGGTATGGCCGTTGCTTCCTGGTGTCCAAATGGTATCATTTACACAGACTCCACACATGCGCATCTTTGAGACAGTTCAAATGACAAAAACTGGCAAGCACATATACTCTTAATGTACATAGATTTACATGTCAGAGTTCACCACCTATCTCCTGCAGTGGGTGTGACTGATATTCCCAGTGAGCTCCACACATTGGAGTATGTGGCAGTCACTGTAAGTTAATTAACCACTGTGCAACATGGTACTGGTTGTATAACTGTATGTGTAATCAATGTGTAATGCTAGGTAACTTTGGATCACTCATGTCGTGGTGCACTGGAGTACACCCTCATCTCTCCACATAACACAAGTTCAACTCTGGCTACCACAAGAAAACATGACAAGTACGTCACTCCGCTTGTGTGGATGAGTGGGAGAAGGAATTTAGCATGTTTCAGAGGTTTTTAAATTGGATGTTTGCAATCAGTTCACGCAGTCATGCTCTAGATATTTATTTTGTGTGTGTCATGGATTCAAAGATCCAAGTCACTTAAAGTAGCATACATGTATGTAGGCCAATCAGCAAACCAAAATATAAACCTGGTCTCTGACTTAAATAGCACTATTGTACATGGAACACATATACAGTGGAACCCCACACCTTGAATTTGCGACTAACATGCATGCATGTTCCTAGTCTATCAAGCCAGACCACCTCTCACCTTCCAGAAAAGTAAGAAGTCTAGCAAATGTCATTTGTTCACAGCTTGCTTAAGCTGCAACCCTAAAACTGCACCAGAATACTGTCTCAAAATGGAACAGTAGGATCTGATTGGTCAGCAACTCATGACTACTAATGACATCTGCTAGACCTTCTCTCACTATTCTGGAGGTTGAGAGATGGTGAGTTGTGACAGACTAGCATGGTGTGATAGACTACCATGGTGTGATAGACTAGCATGGTGTGATAGACTAGCATGGTGTGACAGACTAGCATGGTGTGATAGACTAGCATGGTGTGACAGACTAGCATGGTCTCACACACTTGCCATGTACAAATCGCCCCCTGATTTACAGCTCGATATTCTGTAAAGTAGACAGGTCTCTCAATCACAACAGTAGCTACCTGAACTGTACAAAATTCACTCAATAATGCAGACTCTTGTCTACGACTTTCGTCTGCCACTGTTGCTGTATTCAAAGACTGGGTATTAAATTAGCATTGTCACTCATAGTACTTGCCTTTCACACCAATGTACAGCAATGGAGACATCTGGAAAATGTGACAATGTTTTGATGAACAGCCTGTGTACGCATTGAGATGCCTACCAGAAATATATCAGAAACCTCTGAATTACAGATGCCGTCCATATACCAGACATGCAGTGGTGGTCCCTATGGTGTTCACTTTAAAAGGGTTGCACATGTGACGGCCACTTCAATTTTTTATAGACATGCAACCAACATGTAGATACATATCAGTGAGCAACTATATAGAGCTTATCCTTCAACTTCACACATAGCACTCATCATATACACCCCTCCCTCTGCATACCCACACATACACACCCACTGCATGAAGTGCTACTGATGGGCTAGATGACTGGACATTCACAACGGTCAAGTTCTGGGGAGAAACGCCACTAGGAAAATGGACACTTGCCATCACTGACCACCCACACAGTAACCAATATACTTTGTACATTTCCTACTGGTCTCATACCTGAATCCCCTAAGGGAGAGTATGCCAAAGCATCCTTGCACTTTCCATTGAAAATGTAGCCTCATCCCCTGTCTTACTGCATGCAGGATGAGAAAGTGCCTGAGTACAAGGCTATTGCAATGGCTTACTTACTTCAGGAAGTGTGCTTGTGTAGGTAGGTCTAGGTACTTAGTGTGAGGAAGCCCATTACATGTGAGGTTTAAATCTCATGCAGGTCAGCCAATCAGATGTACTAAACCAAGCACCCCTTTTCTGCTTGCCTATTTACATACCTCATTGACATCAGAAACAGGGACCAGGATAACTATGGCTCCCTCCTATCCCATTTTTCACAGTAAACCTGACTTAATCAGCAGTCATTCTTCTGCTCTCCAAAGACTTATAGACCTGTAATTAACTGGCTTCAGTTCTGAATTCGTACCCAACTTCAGCTTATAAGAGAGTTTGCTGCAAGCCACATTATCACCCTTGATGTGTACAGGGTCAGCAACCAGCAACCAAGCAAGCACCGAAGCACCTGTATTGCTTCAACAAAGTAATGATTATGCTAGTGCTCAGTGCTGCATGCAAAAATACTTTCATCAGAGTACTACGTCCAGTACTACGTCCAGTACTACGTCCAGTACTACATCTAGTACTACGTCCAGAGTACTACGTCCAAAAAAAAAACCTCAATAGAATTCTCTGGGTACGTATCAAATTTATTTCCTAGTGGAGCATGCCCCAGACCCCTTAGTTGCTGTGTGCTTCACATCCACTCATCATTGTCCCCCACCCCAATCTGAAGTATCTTCCATCACTACTGCTATAATGGGGATTCACTGTGTGATTTTACGTTATGGTGAGGCATCCACTAATAATGATCATTGTTAATGTTATATCTCTGCATTGTGATGTCATGCCTGTTCACTGGTCAGTTTATGTATGCTCTGTATGCATGTGCAGTTTGTCCACGTAAGTCCCACAGTGGTGTGCTGAGAAAGTGGGTGCTCACACTGCGGGGATCAAACATCACCCACGTGGAAATTAAAGAGAGGATAAGGTGCATGGGGAGGGTGAGGGGCAGGGCAGGGAGAGCAGGATGAAGGCACATCAAAATTCTAATCATAAACATCCTCCTTAGGCTAGTGGAGAAAGCTGTCGCCAGTGGTACTGTCTGGTCACCTCTTCCCTGTCCTCCTCTTCCCTCCCACCCCCAGGAACTCTCTGAACTGGTACCCCTGACTCTGGTAATCACTGTCAGTGTGACCACCTTCCTCTTACTTCTTTTATCCTCTCCCACTTCCCTTCTTTCTCACAGGATGAAAAGGAATCTTTAATCATGGTGGCAGGAATTGTCAATATCTTATTCATCTTCATTACAATGTGCTTTCAACGTCGTCGACGTCAACATCATACCTCCGTTTCTGCTGCCCAGTTCAAAGGAAAATGCAATGAGGTATGATATCTACAGTCATTTTATTTCTCCCCCTTTCTCTTCTTCTCAGCAAGTGATCCAAAACTGTGTTAACTCTCATGTATATACAGAGTGTACAGCCACACACACAGTGTGAAGAAACGGTCCAGCTTCTGAAGGATGAGGAAGGAAGTGTGGAGGTGGTAGCAGAGGGTGGGAGGAGTGAAGAGATTACTCTCCTGGTAATAATACATGCTAAGTTCAACAATAGCCTCATCGCTGTGGACAAGATTGATTCACTTAAATTGGCCTCAAATAAAACCTGCGTGACACAGAAGTATTCAGAGAAATTGCCATAGTTCACGCACGTTTACGGACATAGTTTCCTTGTGTAAGCCTTTAGGGTTTGCTTTTTGTATGTTCTGTGTAGTTCTGTGTTATCACTAGTTATGAACTAAGTCTTTCTGACTTTTGGAGGGGCTATCTTTTTGCTCGAAAGCTGTGTATTTTTTGGAACAAGACTGCAGCTCAAGTGATGATGACTCAACTACCTTTGGTGGTTGAAGTAGGTAAAATTTCCCACTGCCTTGGCAAAATGGCATTCTACGTCCTGTCCCCTGCCAGTTGCCATCAATTCTACTTGATTATTCTATCCTTAGTGTATACAGGTGGTATACAAGACACTAAATGGGAGCAAAGTCAGTAGAAAAGCCAGGGATATCATGGGCATAGTCAGAAAACTCCTTCAGTGAAGGTACATAAAGTTTCTCAAGATAATAGTGTGTGGTGATACTGCTGGTGGTTACAGTCACTGAATGTTGCAAACGTAATTGTCGTGAATCATACACGCAAGGTGGTCGATGTGCTTCCGTGGTCTAGGTTATGACACTTCTGTAAGCAGGATGTGGAAAGCATGCTAGCTACACACAAATTTTACACATACTGTAGAGAACATATCAAGTGCCCATCACGGAGCAAATGCCCATCCCCCTCTTTTCGCCAAACAGGGTCGAAAAGAAATATAGTATGGGCCCACCTATATAATTATGCCAAGATACAATAATTGCTGACACCACAATTATTGTGCTAATGTAACTGCTATAATCTATTTCTGAATTCAAATAACCTGTCTGCACAAAATGAAGATCAGTTTGTAGGCCTCTCAATAATACATGCACATGGTCAGCAAAAACTTCTCAGGAATAGGCTTGAAGCTATGGACACAGAACACAGGACAAAGATTGGCAGGGAGAATGGTTCTAAGTCTAAGAACACATCACAGCTTGAGCGGTATGCACATTGTAGGTGGTCTATAATGTCCCCAAAACATGGGTGCTTAATACGTACTCTATAGTAACATTAACAAAAAAAAACCACCCTCCAGAGTGTCTGCATTAGAATTGAGCTTCAATACTGCTGGAAAGCTGAAAAGCGATGAGAGCTTCCCTAAATGCAGTTAATTACTAAATTACAAAATTCGCCATGCGCTATGCACGAGATCCTTTGGAAGCCCACTTTCTAAATTTCTGGCTACACCGTGGATTCTGTCCCTAGCATAATGGCATGCATGGATAGGTTAGTAACCAAGCCAGCCTAGGATTCTGTAGACACCCAGAGTTTATTTGCTTGCAGATCTACTGCATTTTCCAAAAATGGTGGTATGAACCAATGATTTTTTTTTTTTGCATCATTTACAATGGGCGTGTCTTCCTATGCAATGAATAATGTTACACAAACAAGCAACAATGCCATAGTAACAACACAATTATGTTTCCGTAAAGTAAATAGAAAGCATGATGTAGCACTAATGCAGACAATATAGTATCCTATTTGTTGGAGTTTTATTGTGAGAAAAAGTTAAGGCTGCTTTAACTTGTCTAAGTCATTGATTCACTGACTGGTTGCTCAATTGATCCATACATGGACAGAGTGATGAACCAGAGGAGAATGCTCTCTTCCTCCATGTCCCCACAACATCACACACTTCCTTCTCCTCCCCTAAACCATCCCAGGAAGCTGATAACACAGTACCTGACACTGAGCCAAGTGCTGCACAGAAACTGTTAACAAACTCAGTGGTGGAAGTGGACACTTACCACTCAACGAGCAGTGGTCATGACCACTCAACGAGCAGTGGTCATGCAACTGGGAAGCTGTAACAATCGGAGTCCACCAACCAGTGGTATCCATGAGAATTGATGCTAGTGATAACCATGGCAACTGTAACAAAGCTTGAGTTAGTAGAGTGACGTCAACGTTTGAACTATTCCAGGTCTCCAGATAGGCATGCATTATCACATTCCTACTTGTATAGCACATGCAGGCATATTTTCAACTGGTGCAGTTGTTCAGTCATTCATTCTCATCACCTATTATGTGTTCAACAGACATCAATGGCTAACATAATTGACAATGACTATAGCATAATTGTTTACTGTGCAAAGTGTGCACCAGTGGGGGATTCACATGGAAAAGTTAGTGGAGAAGACAGCAATTGATAGACTTTGAGTTCAGGGCACATAATGCTCATCCCCATTTAGTTTAACCAGCATACGCTCTACATTCCAATAGCTCATACAGTTAAGTTCTTGATGCTTGTCATACAACAAGTGCATAAAATTCCAGGTTGCACAACTGCATGGACAGGATAAAAATGATTCAGGCAATTCACCGTTTGCTTGAACGTGTTTGAGTCAAGGCATTGCTAAACTGCCCATAGCAAGTGATAGCCAGGTATGACGGTATGAAACAACTTGAGTTATGAATATGTTTACCAGCATTTAGAAACTGGCATAATTTTGAGCATAAATAGGTAAGTCAATCATTAACCACAATCAGGTATGAAGCCACTCTGGGTTAACATAACCACGAGCGTGTAGTTAAAGTTTTAACTTCAGCTTCTTTGTGCTGACCTGATTAAGTTTTACATGTAAAAGTAGTAACCCAAATATGGGGTAATCTTAACAGGTCATGTTAAATTGGTTGGGTTAGTTCAAACGATCAATTCAGATCGAGTAGCCCAATGGATAAATCCTCAATAAGTCTGAGAAGATATTGTCTTCTGGTGTCATATCTACAAAACTTACAGCTCCTTGCAGATCAGAGCTGAGTCAAAAGCATATCAAGTATAAGTCATGTGATTGAACACAACAGATCATATGATCAGGAATAGCATATAGTAGGTGAATTTACAAGCATAATGGTTGGTCCCTATTCATGTTAACTAGGTTGCATGAAGCCACAATAGTATTTCCAAAAAAATGTACTTAGGTAGCAACCACCTATCAACACAAAACTTTCCCTCGAGCTTCATTATCCTGGGTGTGTCACTGCACTGTGTGTTTTACACTAGGGACTTTCTCTCTAGGGTGGTTATATTTGCAACACCCATCCGGGCTTCTAGTGATTCTGTTTTGTCCGCTGCTTTATAAACTACTTTAAATTAGAGCCAAAACATCATGTTATCAACTGCTGCAACAGATAGACCAAACTTATACTCATGCCTGAGCTAGTACACACACATGCATATGCACACAGCTGTATATAAAGGGATTGTCAAAAGCACAGCACTCTACAGCTGTCAATACAAAGTCTTTGATGTGCCAGAATATCAGTGTGTCTGCCACACAATCATTAAGAGTACTACTCTTGGTATAGAGCTAGAGGAGCACAAAGTGAAACTGCATCGCAGTAATCAACTCTTGACAATGCAAAGCAATAAGTGAAGCTCATGATGAAAGAGATGCCAAGAGGAAAGAAAATAACAGGTAATTACCTATATTTTCATAGAACAGAATGTACTTAAAGTTCTTCAAAGGCTAGAGTAACTTACTGAGGAACACTGAACTGATAGCCTTTTTCCCTAGGCACTCTGACTCATTCCCAGGTGCTCTGGGTTTTCCATGCACCTGGAACAAGGCTAGCACACTGATTGCTCTATCTCAACTGTGCATGTGTGCATGGGGTAATAAGCTTGCATGTTATGTTTTAATTAATGCATGTTACATCCTTGTATACATGGGAGTTACATGTGACTGTTTTGATTTGCTCGCTTCAGCTAATTTTGAGAAACTGGGCATGAATGTGTGCTAGTCTAGCTATGTGCCGCATCTATGTAGTCAAGTACCAGAAATTGCCTTTAAAAAGGCACTAAAAATTTTAATTTGGCTTGTTACATTCAACCGAATAATTTTGTCCTTAAATTCCTTACACTCATCAGCAGCTGTGTGCACCCTCATCTATATAGACCTATGTATGTGTAAGTAATGTGTTATCACAATGGTATGAAGTGATTCCAGATCAATGTTGCCACATACTGCCTGTAATGTTACAACTTTCTGGCACCTTGAGTTAAAACCACCGTCACCTAGTTAAACAGTTAAGAAAACAGCTGTAGTTTATCTTGTACTTGTGTGGCTTCTTAGGTCCCACAAAAGTGGTTGCATTCACCTCTAACAGTGCACATAAAACTGTGAGCATGTGACAATGTATAGAAATGACAGGGAGTGAGGGTATGTACTGTAGCTGTAGTTACATCCTGTACATCTGTGTGTCATCACTAACTCCATTGTGATGCTTCCTAGGGTTGTAGTGTATATGTATGCAAACATTATGGATATAACATTTACAAACTGTCACATCTCCCTATCAGCCACACTCATCACAAGGGCCTCTCAGCAGGCAATGTTCACTCTGATCCTGACTGTCGCAGTACTAGCCCTTCCTACAACTGGAACAATACTCACCATTAAACCAAGCTCAAATACACCCTGTCTCAACAATCCCTGCTTGACTCTCTTTGAGTATGCACAACACCATTCTCAGTATTTCAGTAGCCCAAACATCACACTGCAGCTCCTTCCTGGTAACCATACTCTTGCATCCAACCTCATCATAGCAAACATTCAACGCCTAGACATTCTCGGAGATGCCACTTCACTGACACCAAGTACAATTAAATGCAGTGACTCCAATGTTGGGTTTGCATTTAGAAACATTTCAGAAGTAAGAGTTCATGACATGACATTCACTTCCTGCGGAATATCACACAACATCATTGTTTACAAAATAAACAGCTATATCGTTCATAAATTTATCTACCAGTCCTCAATTGTACAACAGTACTATGCAATTCTATTTGAATCAGTGCAACACATTGAGGTCGTTGAATGTGTTTTCTATCATAACTTTGGTACTGCACTTGGGATATTCAAGAGTAGTGCAACCTTGAGTGGAAACAATATGTTTTCTAGCAACTGTAAATGCTCAAATGTTCATGGGTGCATTGGAGGTGGGATCTATGCTGAAAAAAGTAATGCAAAATTCAATGGAAACACCACCTTTGATGGGAATCCTGGTGGGGGGATATACGCACAGTTTAACAATTTTGTGAGCTTCAGTGGTAGCACCACCTTCAAGGGGAACGTAGCAGTGAATGGTGGTGGAGTACACGCATCGCACAACAGTATAGTGAAATTCAGTGGTACTGGTACAATCAGTGATAACATAGCTAAAAATGGAGGAGGAATCTACTTAGAAAGCAGTAGCGTTGAAATGAGTGGTAACATAACAGTAAGAAACAACAGAGCTTATCTTGGAGGAGGAATCTATTTAGTAAGGTTTCATGATCGAAAATTCACGCGGTCCAATATAAGGTTCAGTCACTTCAGTAGTACTATTACAATTAGTGATAACACGGCTGAACGTGGAGGAGGAATCTTCTCAGTCAGGAACAACATTAACATCAATGGTAGAACCACAGTTAGAAACAACACAGCTTTACAACATGGAGGAGGTATCATGTTAATCAGCAGTACCATTGACATCAGTGGTAATGTCACAGTCAGAAACAACACTGCTAAACAAAACGGAGGAGGAATGTACTTAGACAATAGTGCAATCGACATCACTGGTACTGGTGTTGTGGAAGTGAATTTTGCTATTTCATATGGTGGAGGGATCTACATGAGCAGAACTCACCTGACACTTACTGGAGTCAACTTCACTAACAACTTAGCAAGAGAAGGAGGAGGAGTATATGCTACAACAAACAGCACTCTTTACTTTGATGGAACAAACACTTTTGACACCAACAGAGCAGCTGTTAGCGGTGGTGGGATCTGGATGGATAATGGTAACCTGACATTAAATGGAAGCAACTCCATTGTAAGGTGCACTGCAGGGTATAAAGGAGGAGGAATAAGCATCTATAATGTCGCAATCAATCTTCCAGGAAACAACAAATTTATATCCAACACAGCAACAAGTGGTGGAGGCATCAGTTCACGCTGGAGTAACCTTTCTTTCACCAACAGCAGTCACTTTAGCAACAACTCAGCAGTAGACAATGGTGGAGGAATCTCCGCTAGCTTCAGCACTTTAGTCTTTGATGGCAATGACAACACTTTTGATAATAACTGTGCTGACCTTGGTGGAGCAGTCTATATACTTACAAGTTCCCTCAATTTTCCAGGAAGCAATTATTTCATTCTGAACCATGCCAGACGAGATGGAGGGGCAATCTATGGACAAGATAACAGTACAGTGAATCTGAATGGACCCAACAGTTTTCAAAGCAATGAAGCAGATAGGGGAGGAGGACTATTTCTAGAGTTTTGCAGGTTGTGTATGTCAGGTAGATCGTCGTTTCACAGCAACAAAGGAATGACAGGAGGAGGACTATACTCCTTGCACAGTCACTTGGAATTCTCTGGGACGTACAGTCATTTTACTGCTAACTCAGCCATAAATGCAGGGGGTGGCCTTGCTACTGTATACAGCACTGTAGATCTTGCTGGGAACACAAGCTTTGAAAGAAACGTTGCACTTAGTGGTGGAGCAATGTATATGGAAGATACTCAAGTCAACATGAGTGGTACCAACCATTTCATTCAAGACTGTGCACGATATGAAGGTGGTGCAATTTACATACGAGCTAGCAAAGTGAATATAAGTGGCAGGAATGTATTAGAACACAATTCTGCAGCAATGAGAGGTGGGTCACTCTTTGCAACATGTGCCACTATCAACTTCACTGGTATTACTATCATTCATAACTCAAAGAGCCCAGAGGGTGCTGCAATTCACGTGGCTTATACTTCCATGATCTTTGAAGGAACAACTCAATTTAGGAATAATTCAGCACATTATGGTGGAGCAGTGTTCTCAGAGAACAGTAACTTTACCTTTGGTGAGGCTACTTGTGCTGGAGAGCAATGGGATGTAGAACCTGGCAGCTCCTTTATAAACAATGCTGCTTTCCGGGGTGGGGCAGTGTATTTAGACCAGCAATCCAGCGTCTTCATACACCATCCTGCTTGCATGCTTTTCAAGAACAATGCAGCTACAGAGTATGGTGGAGCAATTTATGTCATTGACATTGCTGGAACCAACACATGCCCTCCACTGTTGGATCTACCATCACGAAATGAGTGTTTTGTTCATGTGATTAGCAATGAAATGTCTGGTAGAATCAATCTAACATTTCAAGGCAACACGGCCAGAAAAAGTGGGAGTATTTTGTATGGTGGCATGCTGAACAAGTGTAACTACAGTCATTCAGAAGAATACACCTTACACCTCTTCAATACTTCCATCAAAGATGAAACTACTACCCATGAAGTTGCTGCCATTTCATCTGACCCCAAGCTCTGCTTCTGCACTGGAGGGGGATCACGCAAATGCAAAGAAGAAAAGCACATAAGTGCTTTCCCTGGACAGAAAGTCAATGTATCAGTGATCGCAGTCGATCAAACAGGCACACCTATTCCAACAGCAATCCATGCAGACCTGATTTCTGATGAAAAACACAATTCAAAAGTGTGTGAAGCCTTTTTACAGGAAAGAGAAGGATTGTGCACAAACAGAAGTTACACCATCACATCTCCAAACACCACTAGCAAACTTCTGCTCTATCCTACTACTGTGTCTGGCAACCCGACTCCAGCTGTTCTCCACATTACATTTCAGAGTTGTCCAGTAGGATTTGAACAATCCAACTTTACTAACAAATGCATCTGTGATCGCAGGCTTCAGATGTTCACAAACACGTGCAACATAGACAGCCAGACAGTACTGCGAACAGGTGAGATGAGCTTTTGGGTGAACGCATCGTATGACAATGACACTTTAGAGGGCTATGTTACTCACCCTCAGTGCCCCCTCAACTACTGCACTAAAGAGAGAAAACATATCAACTTGAACAATCCAGATGAGCATTGTAACTCCAATCGTTCAGGACTTCTCTGTGGAAGTTGCAAAGAGGGTTTCAGCCTTATACTGGGCAGCTCCCAATGCAAGAAATGCAGCAATAATTACCTAGCCCTTCTTATACCATTTGCACTAGCTGGAGTGGCTTTAGTGGTCTTCCTCTTTGTGTTGAATTTGACAGTAACAACTGGGACACTCCATGGGCTGATATTCTATGCCAATATTGTCACTGCAAACTATCATATCTTCTTTCCACCCAACTCCAACCTTACGGTTAGAATCTTTATAGCTTGGCTAAACTTAGACCTTGGCATTGAGACCTGTTTCTATAATGGGATGGATGCCTACAGTAAACTATGGTTGCAGTTTGTGTTCCCTCTCTACATTTGGGGAATAGTGGGATTCTTAATTTACATCAGTAGGCATTCTCGAAGAATGGTACAGCTGTTAGGAACCAATCCAGTGGCTGTCCTAGATACACTCTTCCTATTGTCTTACACAAAGGTTCTACGCACTGTCATCACCACCCTTTCTCTCACCACCCTTCATTATCCAAACCATGACAGTGTTGTTTGGCTGTATGATCCAAGCATCTCCACACTGAAATTGATCCCATTTATTTTGGTAGCGCTGGTATTTTTAATCTTTCTCTTGCTCCCATACACTTTGCTTCTCCTCCTGGGTCAGTGGCTTTGGACAGAGAGAGACTGTTGTCTGTCATCCTGCTGGAACAAGCATCCAAAGCTAGGACTCAGACTGAAAATAATCCTGGATCCCTACCATGCTCCCTACAAGTCAGAGTGTCGCTACTGGACTGGGCTGTTTCTTCTGTTTCGTTGCATTCTGTTTCTTGTCTCTACCTTCAATATCAGTGGGGATAAAAACAGTGCTAATCTTCTTGCCATTTTGACTGTTGTCATAGTCAGTTTGGTAGTGTTTGGGCTTTCTGGAAGGGTGTACAAGAGCTGGTGCCTGAATGCTCTTGAGCTTTCCTTTCTTCTGAACCTCAGCATCTTTACTGCTGCTACCTACCATGTGAATCTGGCCAAAGGAGACCAGGCTGTTATAGCATACATCTCAGTAGGAGTAGCTTTCCTAACATTTGTTGGGATTGTTACTTACCATGCTTACCTGCAAATTAAACCATGGACACCACAGGACACCTTTTGCTGCATTGATAAGAAATCTGATTTGGACAAAAGTAAAGAGAATGATAATGCTCAGAACCATGTGCACAAGTTACAAACCTGGGGCAAGACTCCTCCAACCACAACATTTGTTGAGATTTATGATCTTCGTCATCCACTGGATTTGATTGATACCAACTAAATGTTTATATGCCTTCATGCCAATTGTTGATTAAGTAATGTTTGCAATAACTAGGACATTTCATAACTGCATTGCTGATTATGTTATATTCTGTATGCAGACTGTTAATTGCTATTATGTTTTACATTCAGTGCTAACCCACAATGAAGATTGTTAATTTTGTGGCAGTTGTATGGGTAAATGCATGACCCATGTATTTTTGTAGTTGTTTTTATACATTTCTGAAAAGAGAATAAACCATGAATACTCTCTTCTATGTTTTAGAGGGATCAGTCTGAGTTTAGTACTATGTTCAGTTGCAGTTTGTGAGCAATGATTATCAGGCTTTGCAGCTATCCTGTAATGCAATTCTACTTCTATGATACTGTAGTCTAGAGCCCTATACTGTAAATACAGATTGGTTGTTTTAACCAAAGAGTGGTTACCCTGGTTGCGTGGATTCTTTTGGTATCATGGGCTAATTGTATAAAACAACTTGAGTGGTAGTTTCTTTGTTGTTTCCTACTCTTTACCTTATTCCTGAAAGAGGAAAGGAGGAGGAAACAACAAGGAAACTGGTCATCAGGCTTATACAATTAGTACCAAGTTAACCATGCAGCCAGGTAACCATTCTGCAGTTAAAACAACCAATCTGTTTTGTGAGTTTTACCTTCATCGTTTTAGGCTACCAGTTTTGTTGAACATGGATACCCACAGCAGTTCTGGAAGAGCTCTCAAGCCAGCGCAAGAACAAGAAGTCGCCGAAGATCGGAGATGGCCCAGAAACGAGAGAGACAGAGCTCAACGTGCTGCAGAGACTCCGGAACAAAGGAGCAAGAAAGTGAAGGGAGAGAGGTCGTGCTAGGCACGCTGCTCAAACTGCTAGTGAAAGACAAGGTACTTTACAGCGAAAGGTACCCGCGAACGCGAAAGAATGGCAGATGAAACCCCTCGTCGGAGAAACAAGATTACAGCAGACAAGCACCAATCAACGCGAAGGTTGACAGTTGAAACCCCCGAGGGGAGAAACGAGGTTACAGCAGATGAGAGATAGACTGTAACACCCCACCCCCACATATTAAAACAATGTCTTTAATCTAACTGTACGAGGTGTATTTCCCCAGTGGTTTGACAAAGCGCCTCATTTTTAATGACACAACTCAGCACAAATGAGTCATCCAAACTTGCATACCTGCATACAAGGGACAAAAAAAATAGCATTGCACAACAACACTTTCAGATTTGTGATTAATGTGTATTATACTATTACCATGCCACCCATGTGATATACTGCCTCTTGCTCAGGCTCGCCTCATGATGCTTTTCATCTACACTAGTATATATACTAATGGTTGTATTCACTCTGTTATTTAAATCACCTACATAACTAATTCAATATTATGTGTGAGAAGGTTGGAGTACCAAATGACTGGTACTTAGTTTATAGACTGAACAGGTCAAAAATAGACATTGAACATCGTTGGCTAGACCAGGTACATCTATAACATCAAAAAAGTTATCAAAAACATGAACAGTATATGTGGATTCTACAAGTGGAGAAAGTCTTTTTAAAGTCAATCATTACTACTTATTCATCATGCATATACAGCACAGCACTGTAACTGTCCAATGATTCCACTCATTGTAGGACTTCTCATAGGTTCTTGTTCCATGCATTCTTGGACTCAGAGCCACCATGGCTGGCTGCTGCATTTGCTCCTTACCATCTCCTCAGCCATGGCCAGCTGTTGCTCCAACATGCCTGACTTCCCCTCAGATCTGTGTGATGAATGCAGCTGCAGCTTCTCCATCTGCTCCCTCAGCCTCTCCACTGGTCTTGCAAGCTCCCCCTTCGTCACCACCCTTGTCACATCCCACCTGTCCCCACGACATTCTGAGATGGAGGAAAGGAGTGAGAAAGTGTGGGAGGAGGAAGAAGAGTTGTGAGAGATCTGTTCTGGTACTTAACAAAAGTTGTCCTGGAAAATACACAGACAGGCATCTGAATGGTATAGGCTACCAATATTCATAATCAAACCAAAAACTGACATAGCTAGAGGGTGACATAACAGCTGGAATATTGAATAGAGAACATTAGTGCCATGTATATACAATGGACTTCACCACTCAGAGAGATAAAAATGCTTAAGTGTTCAACTGGAAGTTGATTCTGAGTGCCAGTAGATATTGAACCATTTACTGGTACTATAATGTAATCCAGTCTTTGGGCCTTAGCTAACCAGCTGATATTTCTCTCTCATGATTTTGCTAGCTTCCTTACAAATGGGGGCTGTGGGGCTGGATGGGTGAATGTATACAGTGGTGGCTTTTGCCAGTCCGATTTTGGATAGGCCACCTTTTGGCCCAGCTGTTTATAACTATATCACATGCAGAATCAGTTACATTAGAGGAGTTGCTTAAAATTTCATAGCTCTGGTCTCATAACTAAACAGCAATAAAATACAACTATCTCTATCACATTACTAAGTTCAGGTTAAGTCATGTATTTGCTTTCATACTGCTCTTATCTTGTAGCTCAACAGCACTGAAATAAAGAGGTTGCTAGCTACTTTTTTAACCGTCAGGAAGCATTACCCTAGTATGTTGGTGTTTCAGTTATGACTATAAAAATACAATGCTAAAAGCAAAATATTTATAAGCTAAATGTGTGCAAATGATCACCTCTTTCGTAAACATTCTCTATCATACATTATAGTGATGCTTCCATACTTGTACTGCTCTTGTCTTATTGCTGAACAGCACTGCAAGTGTTCCTGGTAGCCAAAAACGATGCTTAAACAAAAAATCTTCCATGCTTCATGTGAATTATTACTCTAGTGGCCTGACCTGTCTCTGGTGCCCCTGATATAGCTAGTCACTTTACCAAAGCCAATGTTCCTGCTCATGTAACATGTCATGTTCCAAACTGCCACTCACCAAGATGGAGGAGAGTTGTCCCAGCTGTTAGGTCTCCCGCAAGCCTCCACATCCCACCAAACATGACCACCATCCTGAAGTTGTGTCCAGACCCAAACACAGTAGCAGTGTGGTCACGTCGTGGTTCCATTTCTTGGGGAAGAGTAACCTGTACAGGAGGAGGCAATGGCAACCGATGAAACATCCGTTGCATAACATACTTGTGTTAGTGTGTACACTAGTACTGCAAGTACATTTGAATACACACTGTTCAGGTATGCAAACTATGTTTAGCATAAATATGAGTCTATACCACTAGTAAACATGTGTCTATGTACATTTATCCACTGGGTACATCTTACTGTAGCTAGCTATGCAAGAGATTCAAGGCACACAGTCATGTATGTAAGCAACAGCACATATGCATTCTTCATACAACTCATTATACACCAGGCATATCAACTCACTAACCTCACTCCACACTCCTCTGTCAACATCCAACACCCACACGTCCCTGAGAACACTCAGAAGTTCACCGAGACCACCCCCCACCAGCAGCAGTGGGTGCTCCTGTCCAGTGAGGGGACCAGCAATACAACATGCAGCATGTTGGTGCCTTGCAGGTGGCCTGGGACCTCCAATGGTGTCCAGTTTGGTCCAGTGCTGAGGAAGTCAAGACCCACACACTCATGTACACAATGAAGGTGATACCCAGCTTTGTGTACCAGGCGATTGTATTAGAGAAGGTAGTGTTAATATGTCATTATCAAGAAATAAAAGGCTGGCTATACTTACCTAAGCAGTGCTCATAATACATAGAAACTTCCTATAGCATAATATGACATTGATTGCAAATGATCAAATGACAGATGCTGAACATGTCTGTGTAAAAGACACTCTCACAGGAAAGATTCACAATCACTCTGATAGTTGGTATACTGCCTAATTAGCCCCCTTGTTCGAGTGATAAAATGTGCTGCAGTATTTTAATTAGATTATGAGTATGAAAGTCCTAGCATGACAACATCACCTAGTTAACAACTATAAGACTAGTATTTCAGCTTCTTTCCAAGCACAGCTAGACGTATTGTCAAATAATTACAGGTTCTATATTGCACGCACCCACTTATCCTGCTCAAGTATATAGCCATGCCCAAGTCTTCCTCTATCTGTAGCCCCTCCATACACCACAGCCCTCCTGCTGTCAACGTTGGTAAAGGAGAACCAGGAGAGAGGAGGAGGCTTTGTCCCAGTCACAGCTGGAGATGACCACTCCCCTGTAATAGTGGAGAGGAACACGCATGATAGTACAATATTGTGTACTGATTAATTGGTCATTGATCCACACATAATTCTAGGGAAGAGAGTCTCAGCTGGAGATGACCACTCCCCTGAAGCAGTGGAGATTAAGAAACACAAATTTATAATACACAACACACACATAGCTGAGATTGAGATTTCCTCCAACTACCACATTATTGTGTTGGACAATGAACCACACATACAGCTAAGAGGAAACTGCCACTAGTCTCATTGCCAGGCCACAATTCAATCATCTGAGGCTTGGTGACTTGTTCAGATGGACTAGTCTACTCAACACCCTCCTCAACAAGACAGCAAGTGGTGTGACATGAAGCAAAAGGAACTATTCAACCACCTTTAACCCTTTAACTACGAATGATGACTATAGTTGTCATCGAAATTCGGCCGCATGTTATCAGTTGGAGTAATCCGTTTTGAAGATAGGTTCTGTAGTAGCAGAAAGGGTGGGACAGGGGGAGGTGGGTGGGTGCACCGCTCTGGCTGACAGTGCATGGCGGCTGTTGCAGCTGGCTATAGAAAAAGCCTGGTCAGCGCTGGATGGCCCGTTCTTCTGCTTTCTTGTACAAACGAGCGTAGAAAACGGTGCTTTCACCTTGTAGGGACTCCATTTCTGGCTTTTTAGGCAGCTTTCAGTCTGGAGGAGCGTTCTTTGGTCGGAGGGCCCTGACTATTGAACACTTGGTAAATGAGTGGGTGTGGTCAGGGTCATGAACCTGCAAAGAACTTCTGAAGGAAGCTGTGGATCAAGTTTCTCAGGCTAACTCCTGGCAGAAGTGGAAATACAGGTGAAAGAAGGTGGGACAAGTCTACACAAGACCATTAGGGAAATTAATTTAGTATTTAAAGGGCTAACCATACTACAACAGAGTATGCTCAATGATACTAGCAACCAACACAAGGTACACTTTGTGTACAATCAAATCAGTTTACATTTATCATGAGTGCCATCTTGTTGCCACCACCCTACTTGTCTGGCGTCACCTTGCAACTTCTGGAGTGACTATCATACACACTCACACAATAACTTCTTACTGCACCACATGAACCATATGATATTGCTTGGCTTGTGGTTTGGTACCCAGACAGTACTCACCTTTGTCTAAATCAAAGACATGCAGTTCATCTGTCCATACACTGCCCGTGGACCCAGCAAAGACCACCAGCTGGTTATCACCATAAGACACCATCCCACAGCCTCTCTTCCTCTGTGGGGCACTGGAGGGGTTTGAAATTCTCACCTTCTCCCACTGATAGGTACACAGGTCAAGCTTAAACACGCCGTTGTGATAGGAAACACCATCATACCCTCCAAACACAAACAGACATGACCCCACCACTGTGTATGCAGTGTCGCACAGTTCAGGTGGTGGGGTACCATGGGTTGGTTTCTGCTCCCATAGCTCCGTGGAGATGTCAAACACCTCAATGTTTTGTGCTACCTCTCGTGACTTCTCCTTTGACCCAGCCCACCCACCCCACATGTGCAGCTTATTGTCCACAGCAACAGCAGCATGGCTAGATCTGGGCAGTGGCTCATAGCTGGTGTGATAAGCAGCCATAATTTGCTGTACAGGGTGATAGCACAATATAAAGTGAGATATAATTATGCAATTAGAGATGAGCAGGCATATGATAACAAAAACTCCAAAATAGCATTGCGGTATTTTGTTTGGAGACATCTTGACCGCTAAAATAACAGAAGTATCTTTGTGTATGGTATCCACATGTATCATAGTTCCCTGGATTTCAGGTTAAAGAGACATTAGTTAGCAGGTAGCTGAGACAACCATCATATAAATTGGTTGGTAATTTTAGAGAGCACTTTATAATAATCCCCGTAACTTCTGGCCATACCCCTTGGTGGGATTACTGGGCTATTCCATTTATTAAGGGTGGATGACATCACTGTTTGCCTACCTAAAGACAAAAATTTTGCCTTCCTGGGACACACACTAGTTTAAGGAGAATTACAGGAAATTTAATGAGGCTTTCAATACCCCTAGGGGCAGACCCTGAAAATCATTCATAATTAAGAGGGTACGCCTTTTCATGGTTCATACTTGGTGTTGTCTCCTAATAGTGATTCCGGAAGACTGAAATAAGCAGCTTGTTCTCAGAATTGGCTTGTGCTATGAGTGACCCACACACATCAAACAATGTCCTAACAGCTACTCTTTGCAAAAAGATTGGTAGTCTGAAACTAGCTAATTGTACCCACAGTTTTTAATTCTCGTTTAATTAGAACTTGAATGGGAAGAAAAACCAAAAGGGTGTACCTTCCGTATCAACAAGGTTTGCAACTACCAATGGTGATCAGTCAATGGAGCTGAGAGCTTCTCGTGTATAGATAACCATATAAATTGGCTAGTAATTTTAGGTTAGTCTCGTTCCCAGACCGCATTTTCATGCCTGCTGGAAAAATGGGTCCAGTAAACTGTCTATTCCATTTTCGTTAAAGTGTACCGGAATGCTGGTGCATTGCTCTTTTCTAATTTAACACTTCATGTCATTGAAGATTACATTCCACACTACATCCCAATGATCTGCTAGCAAAATGGACATTGATCGGGCGACCCTAGGTACCATGTGTAGACTAGCCTATTCTATCTTTTGAAAGGAGCTCAACCAGGCTGTCTTGGAGTTTGCTGTTTGCTTGAGCGTTTTTGAATTCATAATCCAGTTGACATGACGTCACAGCAACTTCAAAATATTGGAACCAAAACAGTATACGCAGTTTACCAGACTATTTCCCGCTCAGTGAAAAGTAGTCTGGGCACGAGACTAGGGTGGATACTGGCAATGTGTTAGTGCCTTGCAACACCAAGTTGCCTCCCTTTCCATTATGCACTGTGGAAGTAGCAATCACAGTTGCACAATTTGCAGGAATTATTATTAAAAAGCTTTCCTAAAACTATCCAACCAATTTATACCCCAAAACTCACTCTCTTTGTTGTAAACAGCACTCCTAGTGTACAACACTCCTTCAAGTTCGGATTACATTCCAGCCTCGCCCTCATTTGCCTCTAATTAGAGCCCATCAGCAAACACTTGTAAGGTTAGTCCCGTGCCCAGACCCCGCCCTCTCACGAGGGTCTGGTGACCTTCAGCCGATTCCTCGGGCTTCATTTGCTTTTCGGCGGACAATTTTCCAACCGCCAATCACGTTGCAGAAAACACAATCTGTGGTTGCAACACCGGCTTTCGGCGGACAATTTTCCAACCGCCAATCACGTTGCAGAAAACACAATCTGTGGTTGCAACACCGGAAATTCTTGACACAGCACTTTTTTGGCGCGTAAATTAGTTATCAGTTCGCAACTATGCATACTAGTAAGCTATGAATTTTTAATAAAGCCCGAGGAATCAGCTGGATGTCACCAGACCCTCTCCTCGCGGGTGGGGTCTGGGCACGAGACTGTTGTAAGGTAGCCTCGTTCCCAGGCTCTCCCCGCTAAGGAGGGGAGCCATCCCGGGGTACCTTTTCTAAGGTCTCTCCTGATTGGTCAAAACAGCTAAAGTGTGACATGCACGTGACCTTTCTAAGCTGTAATTTGATTGGTCAACCAACTCTACCTGTAAAATTCAAACACAAGCAAACACAGCAAGCACAGCAAACACATGAAACACAAGAAACCCGAAAAACACAAACATGAGAAACACAAGAAACACGAGAAACACAAGAAACCCGAGAAACACGAGAAACACAAGAAACCCGAGAAACACGAGAAACACAAGAAACACGAGAAACCCAAGAAACACAAGAAACCCAAGAAACACGAGAAACCCAAGAAACACGAGAAACCCAAGAAACACGAGAAACCCAAGAAACACGAGAAACACAAGAAACACAAGAAACACGAGAAACGCAAGAAACACAAGAAACCCAAGAAACACGAGAAACACGAGAAACACAAGAAACACGAGAAACACAAGAAACCCGAGAAACACAAGAAACATGAGAAACACAAGAAACCCAAGAAACACGAGAAGCCCAAGAAACACGAGAAACACAAGAAACCCGAGAAACATGAGAAACACAAAAAACACGAGAAACACGAGAAACACGAAAAACACAAGAAACACGAGAAACACAAGAAATCCAAGAAACGCGAGAAACACGAGAAACACGAGAAACCCGAGAAACACGAGAAACCCAAGAAACGTGACAAACCCGAGAAACACAAGAAACCCGAGAAACACAAGAAACCCGAGAAACACGAGAAACCCAAGAAACATGAGAAACACAAGAAACACAAGAAAAACACAAGCTGTAACTTAAGTGGATCCATGGTATAGTGTAGTACAGTCACATACGTATAGAGCCATGGTACAATGTAGTAGAGTCAAGTAGAGCCAAGTAGAGCAGCCGTACAATGTAGTAGAGTCAGGTAGATCCAAGTAGAACCATAGTACAATGTAGTAGAGTCAAGTAGAACCATGGTGCAATGTAGTGGAGTCAGATAGAGCCAAGTAGAGCAACGGTACAATGTAGTAGAGTCAAGTAGAGACATGGTGCAATGTAGTAGAGTCAGGTAGAGCTAAGTAGAACCATGGTACATTATGTAGTAGACTCAAGTAGAACCGGCATGGTGCAATGTAGTGGAGAAAGGTAGAGCCAAGTAGAGCAAAGGTACAATGTAGTAGACTCAGGTAGAGTCACATAGAGCCATGATACAATGTAGTAGAGTCTTGTAGAGTAAAGAAGAGCCATGGTAGAGTGTAGAAGAATCAAGTAGAGCCAGGTAGAGCAATGGTATAATGTAGGAGTGTCAAGTAGAACCATGGTACAATGTAGTACAGTGAGGTAGAGCCAAGTAGAACAATGGTACAACGTAGTAGAGTCAGGTAGAGTCAAGTAAAACTACGGTACCATGTAGAGTCAGGTAGAGTCAAGTAGAGTCATGGTACAATATAGTAGAGTCTTGTAGAGGCATGGTACAATGTAGTAGAGTCAGGTAGAGACGAGTAGAGCCATGCTACAATGTAGTAGAGTCATGGTAGAGTCAAGTATAGAGCCATGGTAGAGTGTAGTAGAGCATATAGAGCCATGGTACAATCTAGTAGAGGCAGTTGTGTGTCGAGTGGGGGAGCACCAACACCGCTGGCACATCGATGTTCAAAATTTCACACATACATGAAGTGTGAAGTTAAAACATAAAGGGAGATGGGGATGGGGCATTTATGGCTTAATTAAATGGATGGGGCATTTTATGGCTTAAATGGGTGGGGCATTTATGGCTTAAATGGGTGTGGCATTTATGACAAATTGGTGGGGCATTTATGGCTCAAATGGATGGGGCGGTTTAATAGTTACTGTTTTTGGGAGATATGCTCCAAAAATACGGGTCTTCAGGGGAGTACCCTTTCCGGTCCTCGCAGGTAGAGCCAAGTAGAGCCATGGTACAAGGTAGTAGAGTTAAGTAGAGTAAAGAAGAGGAATGGTAGAGTGTAGTAGAGTCAAGTAGAGCCAGGTAGAGCTATGGTACAATATAGTAGAGTCAAGTAGAACCATGGTACAATGTAGTAGAGTCAGGTAGAGCCAAATAGAGCCATGGTACAATCTAGTGGAGTCATGTACAGCCTTGCTATACAATGTAGTAGAGTCAGGTAGAGTCAAGTAGAGCCATGCTACAACATAGTAGAGTGTGGTAGGGTGAAGTACAGCCATGGTAGAGTGTAGTATAGAGTCAAGTATGGCCACATATAGAGCCACGGTACAATGTAGTAGAGTCAGGTAGAGCCAAGTAGAGCGACGGTATAATGTAGTTGAGTCAGGCAGAGCCAAGGAGAGCAACAGCACAATGTAGTAGAGTCTGGTAGAGTCAAGTAGAGCCATGGTATAATGTAGTAGAGTCTTGTAGAGTAAAGTAGAACCATGGTAGAGTGTAGTAGAGTAAAGTATAGCAAAGTAGAGTCATGCTACAATGTAGTAGAGTCAAGTAGAGTCAATTAGATCCATGATAGAGTGTAGTAGAGTCAAGTAGAGTCAATTAGATCCATGGTAGAGTGTAGTAGAGTAAAGTACAGCCAAGTAGAGTCATGGTACAATGTAGTGGAGTCAAGTAGAGCCATGGTAAAATGTAGTAGAGTCAGGTAGAGCAAAGTAGAGCAACGGTACAATGTAGTAGGGTCAGACAGAGTTAAGTAGAGCCATGCTACATTGTGGTAGCGTCTGGTAGAGTAAAGTAGAGCCATGGTAGAATGTAGTAGAGTCAGGTTGAGTCAAGTAGAGCAAAGGCCCAAAGTAGTAGACTCAGGTAGAATCAAGTAGAGCCATGCTACAATGTAATAGAGTCTGGTGGAGTGAAGTACAACGATGGTACAGTGTCGCGTACAGTCAAGTAGGGCCACGTATAGAGCCATGGTACATACAGTGTAGGAGAGTCAGGTAGATCCATATACAGTGACGGTACAATGTAGTAGAGTCAGGTAGAGTAAAGTAGATCCATGGTACAATGTAGTAGAGTCAGGTGGAGCTAAGTAGAGCCATGCTACAATAGAGTCAAGTAGAGTCAATTAGAGCCATGGTAGAGTGTAGTAGAGCCATGCATATAGTGTAGTAGTGTCAAGTAGAGCCAAGTAGAGCCATGGCACATTCTAGTAGAGTCAGACAGTGTCAAGTAGAGCAATGGTACAATGTAGTAGAGTCAGGTAGAGCCAAGTAGAGTAACGGTACAATGTAGTAGGTTCAGACAGAGTCAAGTAGAGCGTACATTGTAGTAACATCTGGTAGAGTAAAGTAGAGCCATGGTAGAGTGTAGTGGTGTCAAGTAGAGCCAAGTAGAGCCATGGTACAATGTAGTAGAGTCTTGTAGAGTAAAGTAGAGCCATGGTAGGGTGTAGTAGAGTGACGTATCTCCATGTAGATGCATGGTAGAATGCAGTACAGTCAGGTAGAGCTAAGTAGAGCCATCCTACAATGTAGTAGAGTCAAGTATAGAGCCATGGTCGAGTGTAGTAGAGTCAAGTACAGCCATGTTGAGCCATGGTACAATATAGTAGAGTCAAGCAGAGCCATGGTACAATGTAGTAGAGTCATGTAGAGCCATGGTACAAGGTTGTAGAGTCAGCTAGAGCCACGTAGAGCAATGGAACAATGTAGTAGAGTCATAGTAGAGTCAAATAGAGCCATCATAGAGTGTAGTAGTGTCAAGTAGAGTCAAGTAGAGCCATGGTACAATGTAGCAGAGTCAAGTACAGCCATGGTCCAATGTAGTAGAGTCAGGTAGAGCCAAGTAGAGGAACGGTACAATATAGTAGAGTCAGGTAGAGCCAAGTAGAACTATTGTACCATGTAGTAGAGTCAGGTAGAGTCAAGTAGAGCCATGGTATAATGTAGTAGATTCTTGTTGAGTAAAGTAGAGCCATGGTAGAGTGTAGTAGAGTCAAGTAGAGTACAATGTAGTAGAGTCAAGTGGAGCCAGGTAGAGCAACGACACAATGTAGTAGGGTCAGGTGGAGTCAAGTAGAGCCATGGTACAATGTAGTAGAGTCTTGTAGAGTAAAGTAGAGCCATGGTAGAGTGTAGTAGAGTCAAGTAGAGCCATGTAGATCCATGGTACAATGCAGTAGAGTCAGGTAGAGCTATGTAGAGCCATGCTACAATGTAGTATTGTCTGGTAGTGTCCAATAGAGCCATGGTAGGGTGTAGTAGAGTCAAGTAGGTTACAAGGTAGTAGAGTCAAGTAGAGCCAAGTAGAGCGACGGTATAATGTAGTTGAGTCAGGCAGAGCCAAGGAGAGCAACGGCACAATGTAGTAGAGTCTGGTAGAGTAAAGTAGAGCCATGGTATAATGTAGTAGAGTCTTGTAGAGTAAAGTAGAGCCATGGTAGAGTGTAGTACATTGTAAAAAGGTTTAGGTTACTTTAACCATGTTTTGGTCACCTCAGTTGCATTCCTTTTGTGTGTGTGACACTTGAAGTTCAAGGAGTGCTCACAATTTGAATAGAGTGTAGTTAGGAAGCTTCCCTAATTAGTATCTCATTTCAGAAAGCCTATAAGCCAGCATTTCTAGTGAGGTTCGTTGTTTCTTTGATCTTACGTATCTGCTCCTGGAGAGTTCCTTGGTTGCATGGCTGTGGTTAGAAATGCCAGAAAATGCCAGGAATGTAGCCAAATAGGTCTTCTGAAATAGGAGACTAGCTAATGTAACTAAAGGAAAGCTTCTCAATGAACTTTCAAGAAAACCTATTTGGTAGCATTCCTTAGTCACACTGATGCAACTGAGACAACCTAAAAGTGTGGTTAAAGTAACCCAAGTGTTTTTGCAGTGTACTACATTGTATAGCAAGGCTGTACGTGACTCCACTAGATTGTACCATGGCTCTATTTGGCTCTACCTGACTCTACTACATTGTGTCGTTGCTCTACTTGGCTCTACTTGACTCTACTACCTTGTAATCTACTTGACTGTACTACACCCTACCATGGCTCTATTGGATACTACCAGACAATACTACATTGTAGCATGGCTCTACTTGGCTCAACCTGACTCTACTATATACCAAGGCTCTACTTGACTCTACTACATTGTACCATGGCTCTACTTGGCTGTACTTACCTCTACTACACCCTACCATGGCTCTATTGGATACTACCAGACAATACTACATTGTAGCATGGCTCTACTTGGCTCAACCTGACTCTACTATATACCAAGGCTCTACTTGACTCTACTACATTGTACCATGGCTCTACTTGGCTGTACTTACCTCTACTACACTCTACCATGGCTCTAATTGACTCTACTTGACTCTACTACATTGTAGCATGGCTCTACATAGCTCTACCTGACTCTACTGCATTGTACCATGGATCTACATGGCTCTACTTGACTCTACTACACTCTACCATGGCTCTACTTTACTCTACAAGACTCTACTACATTGTACCATGGCTCTACTTGACTCCACCTGACCCTACTACATTGTACCATTGCTCTACCTGGCTCCACTTGACTTTACTACATTGTACTCTACTTGAATCTACTACACTCTACCATGGCTCTACTTTATTCTACAAGAATCTACTACATTATACCATGGCTCTACTTGACTCTACCTGACTCTACTACATGGTACCATAGTTCTACTTGGCTCTACCTGACTCTACTACATTGTACCGTTCACTCTCTGATGGCTCTACTTGATTCTACTACATTGTACTCTACTTGGCTCTATCTGACTCTACACTGCAAAAACACTTGGGTTACTTTAACCACACTTTTAGGTTGTCTCAGTTGCATCAGTGTGACTAAGGAATGCTACCAAATAGATTTTCTTGAAAGTTCATTGAGAAGCTTTCCTTTAGTTACATTAGCTAGTCTCCTATTTCAGAAGACCTATTTGGCTACATTCCTGGCATTTTCTGGCATTTCTAACCACAGCCATGCAACCAAGGAACTCTCCAGGAGCAGATACGTAAGATCAAAGAAACAACGAACCTCACTAGAAATGCTGGCTTATAGGCTTTCTGAAATGAGATACTAATTAGGGAAGCTTCCTAACTACACTCTATTCAAATTGTGAGCACTCCTTGAACTTCAAGTGTCACACACACAAAAGGAATGCAACTGAGGTGACCAAAACATGGTTAAAGTAACCTAAACCTTTTTACAATGTACTACACTCTACCATGGCTCTACTTTACTCTACAAGACTCTACTACATTATACCATGGCTCTACTTTACTCTACCAGACTCTACTACATTGTGCCGTTGCTCTACTTGGCTCTACTTGACTCTACTACCTTGTAACCTACTTGACTCTACTACACCCTACCATGGCTCTATTGGACACTACCAGACAATACTACATTGTAGCATGGCTCTACATAGCTCTACCTGACTCTACTGCATTGTACCATGGATCTACATGGCTCTACTTGACTCTACTACACTCTACCATGGCTCTACTTTACTCTACAAGACTCTACTACATTGTACCATGGCTCTACTTGACTCCACCTGACCCTACTACATTGTACCATTGCTCTACCTGGCTCCACTTGACTTTACTACATTGTACTCTACTTGAATCTACTACACTCTACCATGGCTCTACTTTACTCTACAAGAATCTACTACATTATACCATGGCTCTACTTGACTCTACCTGACTCTACTACATGGTACCATAGTTCTACTTGGCTCTACCTGACTCTACTACATTGTACCGTTCACTCTCTGATGGCTCTACTTGATTCTACTACATTGTACTTACTTGACTCTACTACATTGTACTTACTTGACTCTTGACTCTACCTGACTCTACTACATGGTAGAGTCAGGTAGAGCCAAGTAGAACTATGGTACCATGTAGTAGAGTCAGGTAGAGTCAAGTAGAGCCATGGTATAATGTAGTAGATTCTTGTAGAATAAAGTAGAGCCATGGTAGAGTGTAGTAGATTCAAGTAGAGTACAATGTAGTAAAGTCAAGTGGAGCCATCAGAGAGTGAACGTTACAATGTAGTAGAGTCAGGTAGAGCCAAGTAGAACTATGGTACCAGGTAAGTACAGCCAACTAGAGCCATGGTACAATGTAGTAGAGTCAAGTAGAGCCTTGGTATATAGTAGAGTCAGGTTGAGCCAAGTAGAGCCATGCTACAATGTAGTATTGTCTGGTAGTATCCAATAGAGCCATGGTAGGGTGTAGTACAGTCAAGTAGATTACAAGGTAGTAGAGTCAAGTAGAGCCAAGTAGAGCAACGACACAATGTAGTAGAGTCAGGTAGAGCCAAATAGAGCCTTGGTACAATCTAGTGGAGTCACGTACAGCCTTGCTATACAATGTAGTAGAGTCAGGAAGAGTCAAGTAGAGCCATGCTACAATGTAGTATTGTCTGGTAGTGTCCAATAGAGCCATGGTAGAGTGTAGTATAGAGTCAAGTAGATTACAAGGTAGTAGAGTCAAGTAGAGCCAAGTAGAGCAACGGCACAATGTAGCAGAGTCAGGTAGAGCCAAATAGAGCCATGGTACAATCTAGTGGAGTCACGTACAGCCTTGCTATACAATGTACTAGAGTCAGGTAGAGTCAAGTAGAGCCATGCTACAATGTAGTAGAGTGTGGTAGGGTGAAGTATAGCCATGGTAGAGTGTAGTATAGAGTCAAGTATGGCCACATATAGAGCCACGGTACAATGTATATAGTAGAGTCAGGTTGAGCCAAGTAGAGCCATGCTACAATGTAGTATTGTCTGGTAGTATCCAATAGAGCCATGGTAGAGTGTAGTATAGAGTCAAGTAGATTACAAGGTAGTAGAGTCAAGTAGAGCCAAGTAGAGCAACGGCACAATGTAGCAGAGTCAGGTAGAGCCAAATAGAGCCATGGTACAATCTAGTGGAGTCACGTACAGCCTTGCTATACAATGTACTAGAGTCAGGTAGAGTCAAGTAGAGCCATGCTACAATGTAGTAGAGTGTGGTAGGGTGAAGTATAGCCATGGTAGAGTGTAGTATAGAGTCAAGTATGGCCACATATAGAGCCACGGTACAATGTATATAGTAGAGTCAGGTTGAGCCAAGTAGAGCCATGCTACAATGTAGTATTGCCTGGTAGTGTCCAATAGAGCCATGGTAGGGTGTAGTAGAGTCAAGTAGATTACAAGGTAGTAGAGTCAAGTAGAGCCAAGTAGAGCAACGGCACAATGTAGCAGAGTCAGGTAGAGCCAAATAGAGCCATGGTACAATCTAGTGGAGTCACGTACAGCCTTGCTATACAATGTACTAGAGTCAGGTAGAGTCAAGTAGAGCCATGCTACAATGTAGTAGAGTGTGGTAGGGTGAAGTATAGCCATGGTAGAGTGTAGTATAGAGTCAAGTATGGCCACATATAGAGCCACGGTACAATGTATATAGTAGAGTCAGGTTGAGCCAAGTAGAGCCATGCTACAATGTAGTATTGCCTGGTAGTGTCCAATAGAGCCATGGTAGGGTGTAGTAGAGTCAAGTAGATTACAAGGTAGTAGAGTCAAGTAGAGCCAAGTAGAGCGACGGTATAATGTAGTTGAGTCAGGCAGAGCCAAGGAGAGCAACGGCACAATGTAGTAGAGTCTGGTAGAGTCAAGTAGAGCCATGGTATAATGTAGTAGAGTCTTGTAGAGTAAAGTAGAGCCATGGTAGAGTGTAGTAGAGTCAAGTAGAGTACAATGTAGTAGAATCAAGTAGAGCCAGCAGAGAGTGTAATAGTGTCAAGTAGAGCCAAGTAGAGCCATGGTATAATGTAGTGGAGTCATGTAGATGCATGGTACAATGCAGTAGAGTCAGGTAGAGCTAAGTAGAGCCGTGCTACAATGTCGTAAAGTCAAGTACTATCACTTACAGCCATGGTAGTGTGTAGTAGAGTCAAGTACAGCCAAGTAGAGCCATGGTACAATGTATAGTAGAGTCAGGTAGAGCCAAGTAGACCCATGCTACAATGTAGTGCAGTATGGTAGAGTCAAATAGAGCCATGGTAGAGTGTAGTAGAGTCAAGTAGAGTCACGTAGAGCCATGGTTCAATGTAGTAGAGTCAGGTAAAGCCAAATTGAGCCATGGTACAATCTACTGGAGTCACATACAGCATTGGTGCAATGTAGTAGAGTCTGGTAGAGCCAAGTAGAGCCATGATAGAGAGTAATGGTGTCAAGTAGAGCCAAGTACAGCCATGGTACAATCTAGCAGAGACAGGTAGAGCCAAGTAGAACCATGGTACAATGTTGTAGAGACAGGAATAGCAAAGTAGAGCCATGGTATATTTTAGTGAAGTGAGGTAGAGCTGAGTAGAGTTAAGTGGATCCATGGTATAGTGTAGTACAGTCACATACGTATAGAGCCATGGTACAATGTAGTAGAGTCAAGTAGAGTCAAGTAGAGCAGCCGTACAGTGTAGTAGAGTCAGGTAGATCCAAGTAGAACCATAGTACAATGTAGTAGAGTCAAGTAGAACCATGGTGCAATGTAGTGGAGTCAGATAGAGCCAAGTAGAGCAACGGTACAATGTAGTAGAGCCAAGTAGAGACATGGTGCAATGTAGTAGAGTCAGGTAGAGCCAAGTAGAACCATGGTACAATGTAGTAGACTCAAGTAGAACCGGCATGGTGCAATGTAGTGGAGTAAGGTAGAGCCAAGTAGAGCAAAGGTACAATGTAGTAGACTCAGGTAGAGTCACGTAGAGCCATGATACAATGTAGTAGAGTCCAGTAGAGCCAAGTAGAGCAGCCGTACAATGTAGTAGAGTCAGGTAGATCCAAGTAGAACCATGGTACAATGTAGTAGAGTCAAGTAGAACCAAGGTGCAATGTAGTGGAGTCAGGTAGAGCCAAGTAGACAATGGTACAATGTAGTAGAGTCAAGTAGAGCCATGGTACAATGTAGTAGAGTCAAGTATAACTACGGTACCATGTATAGTCAAGTAGAGTCAAGTAGAGTCATGGTACAATGTAGTAGAGTCTTGTAGAGGCATGGTACAATGTAGTAGAGTCAGGTAGAGACAAGTAGAACCATGCTACAATGTAGCAGAGTAATGGTAGAGTCAAGTATAGAGCCATGGTAGAGTGTAGTAGAGCCTATAGAGCCATGGTACAATCTAGTAGAGTGAGGGAGAGCCAAGTAGAGCCACGGTAGAATGTAGTAGAGACAGGAATAGCAAAGTAGATCCATGGTATATTTTAGTGAAGTCAGGTAGAACTGAGTAGTGTCATGGTATAGTGTAGTACAGTCACGTATAGAGCCATGCATGGTACAATGTAGTGGAGTCAGGTAGAGTCAAGTAGAGCAAAGGTACAATATAGTAGACTCAGATAGAGTCACGTAGATCCATGAGAGTCTTGTAGAGTAAAGTAGAGCCATGGTAGAGTGTAGTAGAATCAAGTAGAGCCAGGTAGAGCAATGGTATAATGTAGGAGTTTCAAGTAGAACCATGGTACAATTAATGTAGTACGGTGAGGTAGAGCCAAGTAGAGCAACGGTACAACGTAGTAGAGTCAGGTAGAGTCAAGTAGAACTACGGTACCATGTAGAGTCAGGTAGAGTCAAGTAGAGTCATGGTACAATATAGTACAGTCTTGTAGAGGCATGGTACAATGTAGTAGAGTCAGGTAGAGACAAGTAAAGAGCCATATTAGAGTGTAGTAGAGTCATGGTACAATCTAGTGGAGGCAGGTAGAGCCATGTAGAGCCATGGTACAAGGTACTAGAGTTAAGGGTAGAGCCAAGTAGAGCAACGGTACAATGTAGTACAGTCAAGTAGAGCCATGGTACAATGCAGTAGAGTCAGGTAGAGCCAAGTAGAGCAATGGTACAATGTAGTAGAGTCAAGTAGAGCCATGGTACAATGTAGTACACTGTAAAAAGGTTTAGGTTACTTCAACCATACTTTGGTCACCTCAGTTGCATTCCTTTTGTGTGCGTGACACACAAAGTTCAAGAAATGCTAGTTCAGAAGCTTCTCCCATTTTGTTAAATTAGTATCTCCTTTCAGAAAGCCAGCCAAAGCCAAATCAGCGTTTCAGATGAGGTTTGTTGTTTCTTTGATCTTATTGATATGCTCTTGGAGAGTTCCTTGGTTGCATGCATGGTTGTGGTAGAAATGCCAGGAATGTAGCCAAATAGCTATAGGTCTTCTGAAAAAGAGATTAGCTAATGTAACTAAAGAAGAAGCTCCTCGATGAACTTCCAAGAAAACCTATTTGGTAGCATTCTTTGGTCGTACTGATGCAACTGAGACAACCTAAAAGTGTGATTGAAGTAACCCAAGTGTTTTTGCAGTGTAGAGTCAGATAGAGCCAAGTAGAGTAATGGTACAATGTAGTAGGTTCAGACCGAGTCAAGTAGAGCCATGCTACATTGTAGTAGCGTCTGGCAGAGTAAAGTAGAGACATGGTAGAGTGTAGTAGAGTCAAGTTGATTTAGGTTTATAGTCAAGTAGAGCCAACTAGAGCCATTGTACAATGAAGTAGAGTCAGGTTGAGCCAAGTAGAGTCTTGTTACAATGTAGTAGAGTCAGGTAGAGCCAAGTAGCTAGAGCCATGGTACAATGTTGTAGAGACAGGAATAGCAAATTAGAGCGATGGTATATTTTAGTGAAGTCAGGTAGAGCTGAGTAGAGTTAAGTGGATCCATGGTATAGTGTAGTACAGTCACGTATAGAGCCATGGTACAATGTAGTATAGTCAAGTAGAGCCATGGTGCAATGTAGTAGAGGCAGGTAGAGCCAAGTAGAGCAAAGGTACAATGTAGTAGACCCAGGTAGAGTCACGTAAAGCCATGAGAGTCTTGTAGAGTAAAGTAGAGCCATGGTAGAGTGTAGTAGAATCAAGTAGAGCCAGGTAGAGGAATGGTATAATGTAGGAGTGTCAAGTAGAACCGTGGTACAATTAATGTAGTACAGTGAGGTAGAGCCAAGTAGATCAACGGTACAACATAGTAGAGTCAGATAGAGTCAAGTAGAACTACGGTACCATGTAGAGTCAGGTAGAGTCAAGTAGAGTCATGGTTCAATGTAGTAGAGTCTTGTAGAGGCATGGTACAATGTAGTAGAGTCAGGTAGAGACAAGCAGAGCCATGCTACAATGTAGTAGAGTCATGGTAGAGTCAAGTATAGAGCCATGGTAGAGTGTAGTAGAGCCTATAGAGTCATGGTACAATCTAGTAGAGGCACGTAGAGCCAAGTAGAGCCATGGTACAAGGTAGTAGAGTTAAGTAGAGTAAAGTAGAGGAATGGTAGAGTCAGGTAGAGCCAGGTAGAGCAATGGTACAATGTAGTAGAGTCAAGTAGAACCATGGTACAATGTAGTAGAGTCTGGTAGAGCCAAGTAGAGCCATGGTACAATGTAGTAGAGTTAGGTAGAGCCAAGTAGAGCAACGGTACAATGTAGTAGAGTCAAGTAGAGCCATGGTACCATGTAGTAGAGTCAGGTAGAGCCAAGTAGAGTCATGGTACAATGTAGTAGAGTCTTGTAGAGGCATGGTACAATGTGGTAGAGTCAGGTAGAGACAAGTAGAGCCATGCTACAATGTAGTAGAGTCATGGTTGAGTGTAGCAGAGCCTATAGAGCCATGGTACAATCTAGTAGAGGAAGGTAGAGCCAAGCAGAGCCATGGTACAAGGTAGTAGAGTTAAGTAGAGTAAAGTAGAGGAATGGTAGAGTGTAGTAAAGTCAAGTAGAGCTAGGTAGAGCCATGGTACAATCTAGTAGAGTCAGGTAGAGCCAAGTAGACCTATGGTACAATGTAGTAGAGTCAAGTAGAACCATGGTACAATGTAGTAGAGTCTGGTAGAGCCATGTAGTAGAGTCAAGTAGAGCCATGGTACAATGTAGTAGAGTTAGGTAGAGCCAAGTAGAGCAACGGTACAATGTAGTAGAGTCAAGTAGAGCCATGGTACCATGTAGTAGAGTCAGGTAGAGCCAAGTAGAGTCATGGTACAATGTAGTAGAGTCTTGTAGAGGCATGGTACAATGTGGTAGAGTCAGGTAGAGACTAGTAGAGCCATGCTACAATGTAGTAGAGTCATGGTTGAGTGTAGCAGAGCCTATAGAGCCATGGTACAATCTAGTAGAGGAAGGTAGAGCCAAGCAGAGCCATGGTACAAGGTAGTAGAGTTAAGTAGAGTAAAGTAGAGGAATGGTAGAGTGTAGTAAAGTCAAGTAGAGCTAGGTAGAGCCATGGTACAATCTAGTAGAGTCAGGTAGAGCCAAGTAGACCTATGGTACAATGTAGTAGAGTCAAGTAGAACCATGGTACAATGTAGTAGAGTCTGGTAGAGCCATGTAGTAGAGTCAAGTAGAGCCATGGTACAATGTAGTAGAGTCAGGTACAGCCAAGTAGAGCAACGGTACAATGTAGTAGAGTCAAGTAGAGCCATGGTACAATGTATTGGAGTCAGGTAGAGCCAAGGAGAGCAACGGGACAATGTAGTAGAGTCAGGTAGAGCCAAGTAGAGTAACGGTACAATGTAGTAGGTTCAGACAGAGTCAAGTAGAGCCATGCGGCACTGTAGTAGCGTCTGGTGGAGTAAAGTAGAGCCATGGTAGAGTGTAGTAGAGTCAAGTTGATTTAGGTACATAGTCAAGTAGAGCCAACTAGAGCCATTGTACAATGAAGTAGAATCAGGTTGAGCCAAGTAGAGTCTTGTGTAGAGTCAGGTAGAGCCAAGTAGAGTCATGGTACAATGTAGTAGAGTCTTGTAGAGGCATGGTACAATGTAGTACAGTCAGGTAGAGACAAGTAGAGTCATGCTACAATGTAGTAGAGTCATGGTAGAGTCAAGTATAGAGCCATGGTAGAGTGTAGTAGAGCCTATAGAGCCATGGTACAATCTAGTAGAGTTAAGTAGAGTAAAGTAGAGGAATGGTAGAGTGTAGTAGAGTCAAGTAGAGCCAGGTAGAGCCATGGTACAATCTAATAGAGTCAGGTAGAGCCAAGTAGAGACATGCTACAATGTAGTATAGTCTGGTAGAGCCAAGTAGAGCAATGGTACAATGTAGTATAGAGTCAAGTAGAGCCATGGCACAGTGTAGTAGAGTCAGGTAGAGCCAAGTAGAGTAACGGTACAATGTAGTAGGTTCAGACAGAGTCAAGTAGAGCCATGCTAAATTGTAGTAGCATCTGGTAGAGTAAAGTAGAGCCGAGGTAGAGTGTAGTAGAGTCAAGTTGATCTAGGTATATAGTCAAGTAGAGCCAACTAGAGCCATTGTACTATGAAGTAGAGTCAGGTAGAGCCAGGTAGAGTCATGGTACAATGTAGTAGAGCCATGGTAGAGTGTAGTAGAGTCAAGTTGATCTAGGTATATAGTCAAGTAGAGCCAACTAGAGCCATTGTACTACGAAGTAGAGTCAGGTAGAGCCAGGTAGAGTCATGGTACAATGTAGTAGAGTCAAGTAGAGCCTTGGTACAATGTAATGGATTCACGTAGAGCCAAGCAGACCCATTGTAGAATGTAGTAGAGTCAGGTAGAGTGAAGTAGAGTCAAGTAGAGCCATGGTACAATGTAGTAGAGTCAGGTACAGCCAAGTAGAGCAGCGGTACAATGTAGTAGAGTCAAGTAGAGCCATGGTACAATGTAGTAGAGTCAGGTAGAGCCAAGTAGAGTCTTGTTCCAATGTAGTAGAGTCAGGTAGAGCCATGGTACAATGTAGTAGAGTCAAGGAGAGCCATGGTACAACATAGTAGAGTCAGGCAGAGCCAAGTAGAGCAACGGTACAATGTAGTAGAGTCAAGTAGAGCCATGGTACAATGTAGTAGGTTCAGACCGAGTCAAGTAGAGCCACTATGATGCTACATTGTAGTAGCGTCTGGTAGAGTAAAGTAGAACGATGGTAGAGTGTAGTAGAGTCAAGTTGATCTAGGTATACAGTCAAGTAGAGCCAAGTAGAGCCATTGTACTATGAGGTAGAGCCAGGTAGAGTAATGGTACAATGTAGTAGAGTCAAGTAGAGCCTTGGTACAATGTAGTGGATTCACGTAGAGCCAAGGAGACCCATTGTAGAATGTAGTAGAGTCAGGTAGAGTGAAGTAGAGCCAAGTAGAGCCATGGTACAATGTAGTAGAGTCAGGTAGAGCCAAGCAGAGCCATGCTACAAAGTACTAGAGTCTAGTAGAGTGAAGTAGAGCCATGGTAGGATGTAGTTGAGTCAAGTACAGCCAAGCACAGACATGGCACAATGTAGTAGAGTCAGATAGAGCCAAGTACAGCAACAGTACTATGTAGTAGAGTCAGGTAGAGTCAAGTAGAGCCATGGTTCAATGTAGTAGAGTCTTCTAGAGTAAAGTAGAGCCATGGTAGAGTGTAGTAGAGTCAAGTTGATCTAGGTATATAGTCAAGTAGAGCCAACTAGAGCCATTGTACAATGAGGTAGAGTCAGGTTGAGCCAAGTAGAGTCTTGTTCCAATGTAGTAGAGTCAGGTAGAGCCAAGTAGAGCAATGGTACAATTTAGTAGGTTCAGACAGAGTCAAGTAGAGCCACTATGATGCTACATTGTAGTACTGTAGCGTCTGGTAGAGTAAAGTAGAGCCATAGTAGAGTGTAGTAGAGTCAGGTAGAGTCAAGTAGAGCCATGGTAGAATGTAGTAGAGTCAGGTAGAGCCAAGTTGAGCAATGTTACCACGTAGTAAAAGTCAGGTAGAGTCAAGTAGAGCCATTGTAGAATGTAGTAGAGCCTTCTTGAGTAAAGTATACATGGTAGAGTGTAGTAGAGTCAAGTAGAGCCAAGCAGAGCCATTGTACAATGAGGTAGAGTCAAGTGGAGCCATGGTAGAGTGTAGTAGAGTCAAGTTGATCTAGGTATATAGTCAAGTAGAGCCAACTAGAGCCATTGTACAATGAGGTAGAGTCAAGTAGAGCCATGGTACAATGTAGTAGAGTCAGGTAGAGCCAAGTAGAGCAACGGTACAATGTAGTAGAGTCAAGTAGAGCCATGGTACAATGTAGTAGAGTCAAGTAGAGCCATGGTAGAATGTAGTAGAGTCAGGTAGAGCCAAGTTGAGCAATGTTACCACGTAGTAAAAGTCAGGTACACTCAAGTAGAGCCAACTACAGCCATTGTACAGTGAAGTAGAGTCAGGTTGAGCCAAGTAGAGTCTTGTTCCAATGTAGCAGAGTCAGGTAGAGCCAAGTAGAGCAATGGTACAATGTAGTAGAGTCAAGTAGAGCCATGCGCTGGTACAATGTAGTAGAGTCAGGTAGAGCCAAGTAGAGCAACGGTACAATGTAGTAGAGTCAAGTAGAGCCATGGTACAATGTAGTAGAGTCAGGTAGAGCCAAGTAGAGTAACAGTACAATGTAGTAGACTCAGGTAGAGACAAGTAGAGTAATGGTACAATGTAGTAGGTTCAGACAGAGTCAAGTAGAGACGTGCTACATTGTAGTAGCGTCTGGTAGAGTAAAGTAGAGCCATGGTAGAGTGTAGTAGAGTCAAGTTGATCTACGTATACAGTCAAGTAGAGCCAACTAGAGCCATTGTACTATGAAGTAGAGTCAGGTAGAGCCAGGTAGAGTCATGGTACAATGTAGTAGAGTCAAGTAGAGCCATGGTACAATGTAGTAGAGTCAAGTAGAGCCATGGTAGAATGTAGTAGAGTCAGGTAGAGCCAAGTTGAGCAATGTTACCACGTAGTAAAAGTCAGGTACAGTCAAGTAGAGCCAACTACAGCCATTGTACAGTGAAGTAGAGTCAGGTTGAGCCAAGTAGAGTCTTGTTCCAATGTAGCAGAGTCAGGTAGAGCCAAGTAGAGCAATGGTACAATGTAGTAGAGTCAAGTAGAGCCATGCGCTGGTACAATGTAGTAGAGTCAGGTAGAGCCAAGTAGAGTAACGGTACAATGTAGTAGGTTTAGACAGAGTCAAGTAGAGACATGCTACATTGTAGTAGCGTCTGGTAGAGTAAAGTAGAGCCATGGTAGAGTGTAGTAGAGTCAAGTTGATCTACGTATACAGTCAAGTAGAGCCAACTAGAGCCATTGTACTATGAAGTAGAGTCAGGTAGAGCCAGGTAGAGTCATGGTACAATGTAGTAGAGTCAAGTAGAGCCTTGGTACAATGTAGTGGATTCACGTAGAGCCAAGCAGACCCATTGTAGAATGTAGTAGAGTCAGGTAGAGTGAAGTAGAGCCAAGTAGAGCAACGGTACAATGTAGTAGAGTCAAGTAGAGCCATGGTACAATGTCGTAGAGTCAAGTAGAGCCATGGTATAATGTAGTAGAGTCAGGTAGAGCCAAGTAGAGCAACGGTACAATTTAGTAGGTTCAGACAGAGTCAAGTAGAGCCACTATGATGCTACATTGTAGAACTGTAGCGTCCGGTAGAGTAAAGTAGAGCCACTATGATGCTACATTGTAGTACTGTAGCGTCTGGTTGAGTAAAGTAGAACGATGGTAGAGTGTAGTAGAGTCAGGTAGAGCCAAGTAGAGCCATGGTAGAATGTAGTAGAGTCAGGTAGAGCCATGTTCAGCAATGGTACCACGTAGTAAATGTCAGGTAGAGTCAAGTAGAGCCAACTAGAGCCATTGTACAATTAAGTAGAGCCAGGTTGAGCCAAGTAGAGTCTTGTTCCAATGTAGTAGAGTCAGGTAGAGCCAAGTAGAGCTATGGTACAATGTAGTAGAGTCAAGTAGAGCCATGGTACAATGTAATAGAGTCAGGTAGAGCCAAGTAGAGCAACGGTACAATGTAGTAGTGTCAAGTAGAGCCATGGTACAATGTAGTAGAGTCAGGTAGAGCCAAGTAGAGCAACGGTACAATGTAGTAGAGTCAAGTAGAGCCATGGTAGAATGTAGTAGAGTCAAGTAGAGCCATGGTACAATGTAGTAGAGTCAGGTAGAGCCAAGTAGAGCAATGGTACAATTTAGTAGGTTCAGACAGAGTCAAGTAGAGCCACTATGATGCTACATTGTAGAACTGTAGCGTCTGGTAGAGTAAAGTAGAGCCACGGTAGAGTATAGTAGAGTCAGGTAGAGCCAAGTTGAGCCATATGGTAGAATGTAGTAGAGTCAGGTAGAGCCAAGTTTAGCAATGTTACAACGTAGTAAAAGTCAGGTAGAGTCAAGTAGAGCCATTGTAGAATGTAGTAGAGCCTTCTTGAGTAAAGTTACTTTAAAATGTAGTGGATTCACGTAGAGCCAAGCAGACCCATTGTAGAATGTAGTTACATACTTAGTATACATGGTAGAGTGTAGTAGAGTCACGTAGAGCTAGGTATAGAGTCAAGTAGAGCCAAGCAGAGCCATTGTACAATGAAGTAGAGCCATGCATGGTAGAGTGTAGTAGGAGTCAAGTTGATCTAGGTATATGGTCAAGTAGAGCCAACTAGAGCCATTGTACAATGAGGTAGAGTCAGGTTGAGCCAAGTAGAGTCTTGTTCCAATGTAGTAGAGTCAGATAGAGCCAAGTAGCTAGAGCCATGGTACAATGTAGTAGAGTCAGATAGAGCCAAGTAGAGCCACTATGATGCTACATTGTAGTACTGTAGCGTCTGGTAGAGTAAAGTAGAGCCATGGTAGAGTGTAGTAGAGTCACGTAGAGCTAGGTATAGAGTCAAGTAGAGCCAAGCAGAGCCATTGTACGATGAAGTAGAGCCATGGTAGAGTGTAGTAGAGTCAGGTAGAGCCAAGTAGAGCCATGGTAGAATGTAGTAGAGTCAGGTAGAGCCAAGTTGAGCAATGGTACAATGTAGTAGAGTCAGGTAGAGCCAAGTAGATCAACGGTACAATGTAGTAGAGTCAAGTAGAGCCATGGTAGAATGTAGTAGAGTCAGGTAGAGCCAAGTAGAGCAACGGTACAATGTAGTAGAGTCAAGTAGAGCCATGGTAGAAGGTAGTAGAGTCAGGTAGAGCCAAGTTGAGCAATGTTACCACATAGTAAAAGTCAGGTACAGTCAAGTAGAGCTAACTAGAGCCATTGTACAATTAAGTAGAGTCAGGTTGAGCCAAGTAGAGTCTTGTTCCAATGCAGTAGAGTCAGGTAGAGCCAAGTAGAGCAATGGTACAATGTAGTAGAGTCAAGTAGAGCCATGCGCTGGTACAATGTAGTAGAGTCAGGTAGAGCCAAGTAGAGCAACGGTACAATGTAGTATAGAGTCAAATAGAGCCATGGTACAATGTAGTAGAGTCAGGTAGAGCCAAGTAGAGCAACGGTACAATTTAGTAGGTTCAGACAGAGTCAAGTAGAGCCACTATGATGCTACATTGTAGTACTGTAGCGTCTGGTAGAGTAAAGTAGAGCCATGGTATAGTATAGTAGAGTCAGGTAGAGCCAAGTAGAGCCATATGGTAGAATGTAGTAGAGTCAGGTAGAGCCAAGTTGAGCAATGTTACCACGTAGTAAAAGTCAGGTAGAGTCAAGTAGAGCCATTGTAGAATGTAGTAGAGCCTTCTTGAGTAAAGTATACATGGTAGAGTGTAGTAGAGTCATGTAGAGCTAGGTATAGAGTCAAGTAGAGCCAAGCAGAGCCATTGTACGATGAAGTAGAGCCATGGTAGAGTGCTAGGTATATGGTCAAGTAGAGTCAACTAGAGCCATTGTACAATGAGGTAGAGTCAGGTTGAGCCAAGTAGAGTCTTGTTCCAATGTAGTAGAGTCAGATAGAGCCAAGTAGAGCCATGGTACAATGTAGTAGAGTCAAGTAGAGCCATGATACAATGTAGTAGAGTCAGGTAGAGCCAAGTAGAGCAACGGTACAATGTAGTATAGAGTCAAGTAGAGCCATGGTACAATGTAGTAGAGTCAGGTAGAGCCAAGTAGAGCAACGGTACAATTTAGTAGGTTCAGACAGAGTCAAGTAGAGCCACTATGATGCTACATTGTAGAACTGTAGCGTCTGGTAGAGTAAAGTAGAGCCACGGTAGAGTATAGTAGAGTCAGGTAGAGCCAAGTTGAGCCATATGGTAGAATGTAGTAGAGTCAGGTAGAGCCAAGTTGAGCAATGTTACCACGTAGTAAAAGTCAGGTAGAGTCAAGTAGAGCCATTGTAGAATGTAGTAGAGCCTTCTTGAGTAAAGTATACATGGTAGAGTGTAGTAGAGTCACGTAGAGCTAGGTATAGAGTCAAGTGGAGCCAAGCAGAGCCATTGTACGATAAAGTAGAGCCATGGTAGAGTGCTAGGTATATGGTAAAGTAGAGCCAACTAGAGCCATTGTACAATGAGGTAGAGTCAGGTTGAGCCAAGTAGAGTCTTGTTCCAATGTAGTAGAGTCAGGTAGAGCCAAGTAGAGCGATGGTAAAATGTAGTAGAGTCAAGTAGAGCCATGGTACAATGTAGTAGAGTCAGGTAGAGCCATGTAGAGCAACGGTACAATGTAGTAGAGTCAAGTAGAGCCATGGTACAATGTAGTAGAGTCAGGTAGAGCCAAGTAGAGCAACGGTACAATATAGTACAGTCAAGTAGAGCCATGGTACAATGTAGTAGAGTCAGGTAGAGCCAAGTAGAGCAACGGTACAATTTAGTAGGTTCAGACAGAGTCAAGTAGAGCCACTATGATGCTACATTGTAGTACTGTAGCGTCTGGTAGAGTAAAGTAGAGCCATAGTAGTGTGTAGTAGAGTCAGGTAGAGCCAAGTAGAGCCATGATAGAATGTAGTAGAGTCAGGTAGAGCCAAGTTGAGCAATGTTACCACGTAGTAAAAGTCAGGTACACTCAAGTAGAGCCATTGTAGAATGTAGTAGAGCCTTCTTGAGTAAAGTTACTTTACAATGTAGTGGATTCACGTAGAGCCAAGCAGACCCATTGTAGAATGTAGTTACATACTTAGTATACATGGTAGAGTGTAGTAGAGTCACGTAGAGCTAGGTATAGAGTCAAGTAGAGCCAAGCAGAGCCATTGTACAATGAAGTAGAGCCATGCATGGTAGAGTGTAGTAGGAGTCAAGTTGATCTAGGTATATGGTCAAGTAGAGCCAACTAGAGCCATTGTACAATGAGGTAGAGTCAGGTTGAGCCAAGTAGAGTCTTGTTCCAATGTAGTAGAGTCAGGTAGAGCCAAGTAGAGCAACGGTACAATGTAGTAGAGTCAAGTAGAGCCATGGTACAATGTAGTAGAGTCAGGTAGAGCCATGGTACAATGTAGTAGAGTCAGGTAGAGCCAAGTAGAGCAACGGTACAATTTAGTAGGTTCAGACAGAGTCAAGTAGAGCCACTATGATGCTACATTGTAGTACTGTAGCGTCTGGTAGAGTAAAGTAGAGCCATGGTAGAGTGTAGTAGAGTCACGTAGAGCTAGGTATAGAGTCAAGTAGAGCCAAGCAGAGCCATTGTACAATGAAGTAGAGCCATGGTAGAGTGCTAGGTATATGGTCAAGTAGAGCCAACTAGAGCCATTGTACAATGAGGTAGAGTCAGGTTGAGCCAAGTAGAGTCTTGTTCCAATGTAGTAGAGTCAGGTAGAGCCAAGTAGAGCGATGGTAAAATGTAGTAGAGTCAAGTAGAGCACTGGTACAATGTAGTAGAGTCAGGTAGAGCCAAGTAGAGCAACGGTACAATGTAGTATAGAGTCAAGTAGAGCCAGGTACAATGTAGTAGAGTCAGGTAGAGCCAAGTAGAGCAACGGTACAATGTAGTATAAAGTCAAGTAGAGCCATGGTACAATGTAGTAGAGTCAGGTAGAGCCAAGTAGAGCAACGGTACAATTTAGTAGGTTCAGACAGAGTCAAGTAGAGCCACTATGATGCTACATTGTAGAACTGTAGCGTCTGGTAGAGTAAAGTAGAGCCATGGTAGAGTGTAGTAGAGTCAGGTAGAGCCAAGTAGAGCCATGGTAGAATGTAGTAGAGTCAGGTAGAGCCAAGTAGAGCAATGTTACCACGTAGTAAAAGTCAGGTAGAGTCAAGTAGAGCCATTGTAGAATGTAGTAGAGCCTTCTTGAGTAAAGTATACATGGTAGAGTGTAGTAGAGTCACGTAGAGCTAGGTATAGAGTCAAGTGGAGCCAAGCAGAGCCATTGTACAGTGAAGTAGAGTCAGGTTGAGCCAAGTAGAGTCTTGTTACAATGTAGTAGAGTCAGGTATAAAGCCAAGTAGAGTCATGGTACAATGTAGGAGAGTCAGGTAGAGCCAACTAGAGTAACGGTACAATGTAGTAGATTCAGAGAGATTCAAGTAGAGCCATGCTAAATTGCAGTAGCGTCTGGTAGAGTAAAGTAGAGCCATGGTAGGGTGTAAGTTGATGTAGGTATATAGTCAAGTAGAGCCAACTAGAGCCATTGTACAATGAAGTAGAGTCAGGTAGAGCCAAGTAGAGTCATGGTACAATGTAGTAGAGTCAAGTAGAGCCTTGGTACAATGTAGTGGAGTCAGGTAGAGCCAAGTAGACCCATTGTAGAATGTAGTAGGGTCAGGTAGAGTGAAGTAGAGCCAAGTAGAGCCATGGTACAATGTAGTAGAGTCTAGTAGAGTGAAGTAGAGCCTTGGTAGGATGTAGTTGAGTCAAGTATAGAGCTAAGCAGACCCATTGTACAATGTAGTAGAGTCGGTAGAGTGAAGTAGAACCACGTAGAGCCATGGTACAATGTATTAGAGTCAGGTAGAGCCAAGTAGAGCAATGGTACAATGTGGTAGAGTCAAGTTGAGCCATGCTACAATGTAGTAAAGTCAAGGTAGAGTCAATTAAGTAGAGCCATGGTAGAGTGTAGTAGAGTCAAGTAGAGCCATGGTACAATGCAATAGAGTCAAGTAGTGTAACGGTAGAATGTAGTAGAGTCAGGTAGAGGCAAGCAGAGCAACGGTATCATGTAGTAGGGTCAGGTAGAGTCAAGTAGAGTCACGGTACAATGTAGTAGAGTCTTGTAGAGTAAAGTAGAGCCAAGGTAGAGTGTAGTAGAGTCAAGTAGAGTACAATGTAGTAGAGTCAAGTAGATCTAGGTAGAGCAACGGTACAATGGAGTAGGGTCAGGTAGAGCCATGGTACAATGTATAGTTGAGTCTTGTAGAATCAAGAAGAGCCCTAGCCTGGTAGTGTGTTGTAGAGTCAATTAGAGCCAAGTAGAGCAATCGTACAATGTAGTGGAGTCAAGTAGAGCCAAGCAGACCCATTGTACAATGTAGTAGAGTCAGGTAGAGTGACGTAGAGCCAAGTAGAGCCATGGTACAATGTAGTAGAGTCAGGTAGAGCTAATTAGAGTCATGCTACAATGTAGTATAGTCTAGTAGAGTGAAGTAGAGCCATGGTAGGATGTAGTTGAGTCAAGTAGAGCCAAGCACAGACATGGTACAATGTAGTAGAGTCAGGTAGACCCCAAGTAGATCCTCAGTACAATGTAGTATAGTAAGTTAGAGCCAAGTAGAGCGATGGCAAAATGTAGTAGTGTCAGGTAGAACCGATTAGAGCCCCGTGGAATAGTGTTGTAGAGTCACGTAGAGCAAGTAAAGCAATGATACAATGCAATAGAATCAGGCAGAGCCAAGGAGAGCCGTGGTACAATGTAGCTGAGTCCGTTAAAGCCTAGTAGAGGCATGGTACAATGTTGTAGAGTCAGGTTGAGCCAAGTAGAGTCATGGTACAATGTGGTAAAGTCAGATAGAGACAAGTAGAGCCATGCTACAATGTAGTAAAGTCTGGTAGAGCCAAGTAGAGCCATGGTACATTGTTGTAGAGACAGGTAGAGCCAAGTAGAGTCATGCTACAATGTAGTAGAGACAGGTAGAGCCAAGGAGAGCCATGCTACAATGTAGTAGAGTCTGGTAGAGCCAAGGAAAGAGCCATGGTGCAATGTAGTAGAGTCAGGTACATCAAAGGAGAGCCATCATAGAATGTCGTAGAGTCAGGTAGTGTGTGTGTGTGTGTGTGTGTGTTTGAGAGTCTTCCTGTTAAGGAGGGTGGCAGGGAACGTGTCCATTGCACTTGAGTCAGTGAAAACAAGATAGCGGGAAATTTTCGCTGGGTGCAAATTTTCGCGATTTTCGCGGACAGACCTGCTTCCGCGAAAATATAAACCGCGAAAAAATGAGCAAAGATGGAAATTGATGACGTCATTACGTGCGTACGTCGAGTACCCATGTGAACGAGATGGTTCTCTACAGTCTGTCTGCCCTCTAAATGGTTACTGTAAAGAAGAATCAGCCTGCTACTGTGCAAAATACCAACGAAACCGTAAGAGACGGTCCAAAGATGTCGCATCAACCGGTAGGGGTGTGGTCAGAGCGTTTCGCGTTCCGCGAAAATAAAAACCGCGAAAATTTCTTCGGAGTAGTCAGGACGCTTTTTCGCGAAAATTTGCACCAGCGAAAATCTCCCGCTATACGGTAATTGATTTATCTCTAGTTCATGTTTGGAGGTGCTTGTTTGTGAGTGATATACTATACAGAGCTGAACTAGTTCCTATGTGAGTATCGTTTACTTTGCTGGTCATCAGGGGAGTTCCCAGTCTGGTCATCGCAGGTTTCGGCTCCTTTAAACTCCCTACCTGTGGATGCATGGCTACAGAACGGGCGGAGCCACTCCCATGTTTACATGGAGTCCAGCTCAGTCTGGTAGTTGGGACATGCTGCATGTGGGCTTGGAACATGTAGGCTCACTACTTGACCTTTAACTTGAATCTCTGAGAATCAAATGAGTACTTGAACTTGTTTACAGACCACAGCAAAAAGAAAGTAGTAGCAATGCCAGAAGTATAGACTTATCTCTTAGGAAGGCAATGGATGCTGCTAGATTATTCTCTTTAGTTGGTCTCTCTTCTTTCTCTTCTACATGTGACTGACTTTTTCTCATGATGTCATAGGTAGGCTATGATTATGGTTGCTAATTAGTTGGGCGTCGACCAATGATTGTTATCTACAAGTTGTGTGGCTTATCTAATTTTGGTTAGTGTTGTTATGTAGACTCAGACAGAGAGAGGGTGTATGTGTGTGTGTGTGTGTGTGTGTGTGTTTGAGAAGGGGAGGGAGCTAGGTGTCTAGCACTGCCTACCCTGTGTACTTCTGTTATATATTTCCAGCCCCCCCTACTTCTTTTTGGTTGCATAAAAGTAGGGATGAGTCTGGGGCCAAGACTACCTCTATTAGAGGTACTGGTCGTCTGTCCAGATGTTATTACCTTTTCCTGCTTCTCCCAGAAAAAGGCGGTGGCAGCGGGAGGGGATACTGATGATCTGCAGGCTAGACTGGACAATCTGAGAAGGGAAATGATGACTGAATGAAGTGCCACAGCTCTTGTCATTAGTACATGACTTACGGTAGTAAAATTAAAGCAATGTCATGTATTTAGCACCTGCATTTCTGGTCAGTATAGAGAATGTTTATGTACATGCAATTATTGTTATTCATCAAGTGTAGAGGCCATGCCGTACCGCGCGAAGCGCGGCGGCGAATTTTTTCAAAGTGTGCACCTTTAGACTGCAAAATTAAAGCCTTTTTTTTCAAGGGTATAAGCCTTCAGACCTTCCCAACCATCCAGTAAAATATTTGGAAAACAGTAAGTTTATACGTATACTGACTTCGTCGTCGTTCCCAGGATACCGCCCAGCTTTCGTCGCTTGTAGTAGTCTCTGTGAAAATGTATATTAGCTTTGTACCAAGCCATCTCACCGCCAGGATTTCGATCGCTTTATAGTGTACTTTAAATGTACGCATGTAACTTATTTTAGCGATAATGACTCTGATCGCTAAAATCGATAAATTTAGTACGCGCAATTAAAGGTAACAGTATAGTAACTAGCAGGTTATGAATATTAATTTGCGGCCTGAAAAGTGTAGCGGGCAAAGCCGCTACGGCCGCTACGGTTCCTATGCCACTGCTTTATATTGTGTTCTGCAATTTTGTGAAGATTTATTATTGGCACTGGTATGCCAACGTTGATATTCATTTAAGAGGTTGCATGCGTCAGCCCCGCCCATTTTAACGATATAGGGACGTCGGACTGTCGTGTGACGGTATTGTTATAGCTGGCTGGTGTTCGGTGCTGCAAATTTACTTCAGTGAAAATGCTGGCCTTCAAAGCTACTTTCCTGGCAACGTTTGTTTTGCACTTTGCTTTGGTAAGCTGATCTTTCATTAGTCTCGCAAGCCGCACCCTAGCTTTTCGTCGCCTACAGTAATGTACTGCAAGCGACGAAAAGTAAGTTGGAGAGGAGGTGGGCGACGTATTATAATAGTGCAGTGCACTCTGACACAAACATGTTCCGTAGTTTATTAGCTCAGCTAGCTAGACTCTCCTGTGAGTTGCTAATTTATTATGCACCTATCAGTGGTATGTCCTACTTCCAGTACCTGGGGCTTGGTGGTGGAAAAGAGGGGAATTGACATGTCCTAATGGAACAAGCCCCCATACCTGGGGCACAATCCTGCGTACCACTCCCCAATATATCCCTTACAAATACCCCATATCTCCCTGTTGTGCACAGTGTGTGACAAGGAGATATGGGTATCTGTGGAATTCACAAAGAATTTCCAAAGACATTTTTAACACAACAAAAGAGAATATATATGCAATTTGAGTGGATTGGGACAATCCCGACTAAGTACCAACCCCTCGGGGAAGATTCCGAAGACAAATCCCCCTCCTTTCTCCAACATCCGTCCCAGGTATACAAGGTGGGCGCATACCATTGATAGGTGCATTATTACTCTATGAAAACCAAAGGCTGAAAAGAATCAGTAGTGAGCTACAGGCTGTGCATGTACACGTGCTCATAGCCTATGGAAACATATGCACTTCCAGCTGAATCCATAGCTATGTCCTCCTTTTATACTATGAAACTCCGAGGTAACCACCATAAATTTATTATCTGAAAAGTTATTCCCTAACTCCTAGCTGCCTGCGGCTAAATCTAACTATTAATAATCAAGACACCATATAATATTTCTAATCCCTTACAGGGAGGGAGCTCAAACAATACCACCAAGCAGTACAACATCTGCAAGAAGACAGGTAAGTGCACTGCTTGGATCTGCACACAACTGAGCAAAGTCCTTCCTTCTTAAAATTCTGTTTCTGCCAAATTTCTACAAGACAAAGGTTATGTGCAGTCCAACAAAAATTTGTCTTGCTGGTGGGAGTACGTAGAATTGAGTAATGACAGGTTGGGTAGGTTGGAAACACCAGAGCCAATGGCAAGAACAGCACTGCTCTAGGAGAAGACAATTTGATCGAGGACTGAAATTTTAGTAACTTACCACAACCAAGCATATGGTTGATTGTTCATTGAATGTAGCTAATTGGCAAAATAGTATGTGCAAACCATGCTGTAACATCTAAAAACACTCACCTGTGTTGCCACACCTCTCAGTCAGTACTAAGGGAAGAAACACCTGCCAATTTTAGGTATATTCATAGTAATTCCTGATGTATAGTAATCTGTGATGAAGTGCACATTACAAATACCATGAAGAGACAGTGGTTGTGAGAGGTTTGCTTTGATATTGAAGACTTATTGCATAAGGCAACCAGAGAGGCAGCTGCCCAGTTCATCTTACAACCACAATACACTGACAACCCTCAGAACATCTGTGAAGGAGTCATTACAAATGCACTTCAAAGTTGCAGTAAGGAACTTTCATGCTCTTAACATAACCAGGTGAGGGAATTACAGGTTTTCACTATATTGTGGTTGTAAGATGAACTGGGCAGCTGCTGTTGGGCTGCCTTATGCAACGACAATATGCTGCACAGTTGCATGTACATTACACATTATTTATGTTACACACTTTGTTACATGGACATTTCACACACATTTACAAACATTCATGCACAGATGAGGCAGCCCACATGCCATTTGTGATGGAACTGAAGCTGGAGGAGCACAAGAAGTGTGTTACTGAGCACCGCTGCCCCACAGTGGCTCCTGCACTAGCCTTCACTAAATGTGACAATGGCAAAGCTGATGTCTATGAGTGCAGCAACATTGATCTCCTCTCGTTTGTCCCTCTGAAGGATCTGGGCAGTAATGGTGATGGGAATGACATCTGGGGATGGACTGATCCTGAAACCAAGCAGGAAATTGCGATAGTTGGGTGTGCCGATGGGACTTCATTTGTGGATGTGACTGAGCCTACAGCACCACAGGTTCTTGGGTTTCTACCCACCCACACATCCTCCAGCCTCTGGAGGGACTTGAAGGTGAGGAGGCACACTCAGGTATGTGCTAGACATCCTGTGGGCACTGGAGGTGTGGCCCATTTCCCATAAAAGGAAGTCTGCCAATATCTAGGCAAATGACTAGACAAGATCACAGCAATCATGGATCGATTGCCGACTGTATCTGTTTCCTGTTCTTGAAAAGGAATGTGCCACACCTCCAGATGTCAATTAGTCTTGTTTCCAGGCTTTCTTCCCACACTAAGAGCCTGGGAATGAGTGTAGTTGTCCATCTGGTGTCCAGATACATTACTGCACATACCATATATAGAGTACATACCAAGCACCCACCATGAATCAAGCACTCACCCCCTATTTAATCTATGGACATTAAAATAAAAACTAGCAAGTAAATGTGGCCTCTCAATAATACATATACATGAATCAGCAAAATATTTTGAGGGGTATGTACATTAGTTCACACTATGGATTGGTAGGCAAGATCACAGCAATGATGGATCGATTGCCCTTGTTCTTGAAAAGCTGTGAACATGGAACATGGTACAAGGATTGGGAGGGAGAGAGACTCTAAGCCTAAGAACCTTTAGAGCTTGAACATTTGCACATCACAAGTGGGTGAGTACTACATGTGGTTTACATATCCACCCCTCGTTTTTATACATGTACAGCACACAGTAATGTATGCCACCACTATGTTTCACTATACATCTTCTCCTCATTTAAAAAAGGTTTTTATTTGTACCTAATATCTTTCCTGATCTCCGGGGGAGGGGGGGGGGGGGGGGGGGGGGTGCGGCGAGTGCGAAGCGCGAGGTGCAGAGGCTCAGTTATTTTTCTTTCCTGATCTCCAGGGGGGGAGGAACACATAGTTTACCTGGGATGCAACAGGTGAGACGTAAACATGACTTTTGCCCCACAATCAAGTGGTAGCTTTGATCTGCGAATCACAATCTAGGATTATAGGGTTAATATTGCAAGTGGCAGAAGGTGGGTTGGGAGCTAGTACCAGCCTCGTACCCAGGCCGTTTGTTTAATGAGTGGCCTGAGTACGAGGCTAAGCTAGTACATGTACATATTACTAGCCTTGTTCCCAGGCCTTGTGCGTGTTCGTCGCTTGCAGTACAAAATTTGCGAATTTTGTACTGCAAGCGGCAAATGCGTGCAAGGCCTGGGAATGAGGCTAATTGTATTACTACGTAATGAATATTTTCATATCTGCACAGGTGTATTCCAACCATGCATTCATTGTCAGTGAAGCCAGAAACCATGGTATGCAAGTGTACGACCTCACACAGCTCCGGAACCTGAAACCACCTGCTGAAGGTGTGAACATCCTTGAAGAAACAACCCACTACCCCAACTTTGGCAATGCTCACAACATTGTCGGAAACCCTGACACTGGGTTTATGTATGCTGTTGGATGCAGGCAAGGAGGGCAGTTCACCCCCTGCAACAGTGGGCTACATGCAGTGAATGTTCGAGACCCCACTAATCCGACATTTGCTGGATGCTTTGGTGATGATGGCTATGTCCACGATGCCCAGTGTGTTGTGTACAATGGGCCAGACAGCCGTTACACAGGGAATGAGATCTGCTTCTGCTATAATGAGAACACTCTCACAATTGTAGACACATCTGACAAAGAGAACATGAAGATGTTGTCCCGGGTTCCCTATGACAATGCATACTACACTCACCAGGGATGGCTGACAGAGGATCAGTCTCATCTGCTTTTGGATGATGAACTGGACGAATTGTATGGCCCCACCCCATACACCAGGAGCTTGATTTGGAATGTGGAATACCTCACAAAACCCGAGCTTATCAACTCATTCTACTCGGAGAAGCAAGCCACAGACCACAACCTTTACATCAAGTGAGCTTACCATGAATACCATTAAAGCTGCCACTCACCATTCAAGTTTATATTGTAGGACCACTGCAAAAAAACTTTTAACACCATATGCAGGCCTGTAGGCAGGGGGAGTTTGAGGGGGTTTGCTCGAACCCCCCTTTTGGCTTTCAAAAGATTTTATACACTGCGTAGCCCTACCATTTGTAAGTGGTCCACTAATAATTGAACATCACTGTCCAAGCAAATTTGGTTGCAGCTATGTACTCTGTTTGTTCATAGAGGACCAGCAGATGAATGCGGAACGTGTGCATAAGGGATTTACGAGAGTTCACCAGTTGTCCTTCTAGTGAGTCACCGCCAACAATTAAGCGCCGCAACTAAACAGCCTATAGAGATAATTATACGATCTTTTCGAAAACGCATGGAAACGTATGGTATATTATAGACATCTTACTCTGTGAGCTATGTAGCTATGCTATATACGGCTCCACTTCTGTCCCAAAACCTCAGAAGCAATTTCAGAGCATCTAATTTCTAAAAATTTCCTGGGGAGGCGTGCTCCCAGATCCCCTAGTCTTACACAGCAAAAACAATGGTATGAAGTTCATACCAAAATAGGTATGATTTCGCTTTTTACACTGAGCATACCAAAAACGGTATGAATTTCATGCCAAAAATGGTATGGATTTCATACCTAAAACGGTATTAATATCATACCAAAGTGGTATTAATATCATACCAAAACGGTATGAATTTCATACCAAAAAGGGTATGATCATCACACGAGTAGATAGTATGATTTTCATCCATGAATTGGTATGATTGTCATGCTGCTTATAGCAGTATAATCTATGCATTGTACATTCAGCTTGTCCTTGCTGTTGAATGACAGTATTGTGGCAAAACAGATTATAATGCACACAAGGAAATGCACTGACAGCAAAAGCAAGTAAACCTTAGTATATAGCATCTACTTAGTTCAAGTATAAAGTCACTTGTTACTTTTGAACTTTCTGCAGCATAGATATCTGCATCTGTGGGGAAACAAGACAGCATAAATACTAGTATATCATTGGGCAGAAATAAAAGGGAAAGTGCATGTATGGGCTCTGGGAAAGGAGAGAGTAGGGTATAGTGGAGAAACAAAACACAAGTTTATGTGTGTGTATAAGTATACATGTGCATGCCGTACCTGTACTTCTTCACTTTGTTATTGTTCTGTGTCTGTGTGAGTGTGTGTGTGCAGAGGAGGGAAGAGAGAAAACGAGGAAGGAACATCTACCTCTAATTCTTTGTTTGGCTCACTTTCCGTGTTTGACTCTGAATGTGGGAGTAATAGGAAAGGAAGAGGTTATCATTGTAGATTGCCTCTATCTACCCAGTGTGTATATACGAGGGGTAAGAATATCGTGCAAAGAATGTGGGTACAGTTATGGGACAGAAAGGACAAGGGTGCACTATGAGAGAGAAAGAACTGTACCTCTAATTCTTTACTTGGCTTTTGTTCTGTGATAGACCCTGGATGTAAAAGTGGTGAGGAAGAATGTAAGGAGCAAATATTCACTGTGGCAATACATCAGGCTGGCTTCTGTCTACCTTTGTGTGTACGTGCGTGGGGAGAGAACAATATCAAAGAGGGAGGAAGTGTACTATGAAACAGAAAGAATGTGGAATTGGAGTATGGGACAGAAAGAAGAACGAGGTTACACTATGCGACAGAAAAATGAGGGTGCAGTACGAGACAAAAGGGAACTGTACCTTTAATTCTTCACTGGCTCACCGCTGAAAGTATGAAAGTCATACTCGCTCAATTCATACCATAGGTATGAAATTCGTTGGGATGAAGGTCATACTCTTTTGGTATGAACTTCATACCGTTGTTTTTGCTGTGTACATGCTTATACATGCATACATACACTTCGGACATCCATGTAACCCCCCTTCTGGAAATCCTGGCTACGGGCCTGATATGTCTGATGAATACCCTTAAAAGTGGTCCCAAACAGTCTTGAAAGGTTAGTGGGATGATGCTATAATCACTGAAGGAGAAAATGTGTCTACTATGGAAAGATTTTATAATGATTGAATATCCCGCTGTCTCATGCAGTGTATAGGCATGCTGAGGCTGCTTCTGGGGCCCCCTAGCCTAGCTTGCAGCTCACAGAATGAAAAGTAGGGGGATTCAAAGTTGTCTAGTTGACGTGCCTCCCACATCAGATGAATGTCTGAAGGTGTGGCTAGCTGTTTCACTTACAAGGTAGTCTTCGCCTGAATTAAAATTGGACAACACTTGATCCTGGTACTGGTCAATTTAGAGATTGTGCCACACTTCTAGATGTTCACCTGATGGTACTCAACACGTTTGCCAGAAGCAATACCAAATGCTGGCCTGGGCGCAAGGCTATAGGATCCAGTAACCTGGCTCTTGACTGACTTGTGAGGGTGGGAGGGGAAGAAAGAGAAGGAAAGGGGAGGGGAGAGATTTTTAGAAGTGATGCTACACAAGGGCCATAGGAAGCAAGAAAAAGCCTGTCCGGTTAAGTTCCAAAGGGATGCAAAGTATGCCGTGATCTAGAGGGTTCTGGGGGCATGCTCCCCCAGTAAAATTCTAAGACTGCTTCTGCATGGTGGCTTCTCGAACCAACCAAATGCCAAAAAAGTGTGCCTGACAATGTTGGACTTGCTTAGAAACAGGTGACACTCAAGTTCTTTGGGAAATGCAACCTGCAAATCAAGTGAGAAGACTAATTTTTTCTCCACTTTCTCATCCTACAAGAACCAATTTTAGATATGGCAATGCCTAGTCTCGTACCACCCCCCCCCCCCCCCCCCCCCCCCCCCAATTTTTCTGGGGAGGAGCCTGAGTATGAGGCTAGCAATGCCCTTGTAGCTGCTGCTGTTGTATGTACAGTAGCTAGCTAACAGTATGTAGTTGTATGTAGTCATATTGGTCACTTGATAACTCAATGCTTGATTGATAGTTGTTGCACCCAGATAACAAGCATGTTTACAAGTATTTGAACTTTGAACCTTGATTGATTTTGTAAACGTCTTGCAAACAGCAGCACAGAAATGCAGTAGCTTACTAAAACCAGTACAGACATGAATATACTGGTTTTTGTCATAGTCACTCTTACTGCCTTGAATATAATTCTAGAAGCAAGTACTAATGCAGCCACATGGAACATACCAACCACATACACACACGCACACACGCACGCACGCACGCACGCACGCACGCACGCACGCACGCACACACGCACGCACACACACACACACACACACACACACACACACACACACACACACACACACACACACACACACACACATACACACATATATATACACACACATACACACATATATACACACACACACACAGGGGTAACTTGGCCTATGAGACAAACTATACTGTGCTGGCTTGAGAGTCCTGGATGTGACAGACATAAAGGCAGGGAAGTTAAATGAAGTTGGATTCTTTGATGTTGCTCCTGATTGCAGCACCCCAGGGTTCCATGGATCCTGGTCCAACTATCCCTACTTTGAAAGTAGTAACTAGCAGGTTATGAATATTAATTTGCGGCCTGAAAAGTGTAGCGGGCAAAGCCGCTACGGCCGCTACGGTTCCTATGCCACTGCTTTATATTGTGTTCTGCAATTTTGTGAAGATTTATTATTGGCACTGGTATGCCAACGTTGATATTCATTTAAGAGGTTGCATGCGTCAGCCCCGCCCATTTTAACGATATAGGGACGTCGGACTGTCGTGTGACGGTATTGTTATAGCTGGCTGGTGTTCGGTGCTGCAAATTTACTTCAGTGAAAATGCTGGCCTTCAAAGCTACTTTCCTGGCAACGTTTGTTTTGCACTTTGCTTTGGTAAGCTGATCTTTCATTAGTCTCGCAAGCCGCACCCTAGCTTTTCGTCGCCTACAGTAATGTACTGCAAGCGACGAAAAGTAAGTTGGAGAGGAGGTGGGCGACGTATTATAATAGTGCAGTGCACTCTGACACAAACATGTTCCGTAGTTTATTAGCTCAGCTAGCTAGACTCTCCTGTGAGTTGCTAATTTATTATGCACCTATCAGTGGTATGTCCTACTTCCAGTACCTGGGGCTTGGTGGTGGAAAAGAGGGGAATTGACATGTCCTAATGGAACAAGCCCCCATACCTGGGGCACAATCCTGCGTACCACTCCCCAATATATCCCTTACAAATACCCCATATCTCCCTGTTGTGCACAGTGTGTGACAAGGAGATATGGGTATCTGTGGAATTCACAAAGAATTTCCAAAGACATTTTTAACACAACAAAAGAGAATATATATGCAATTTGAGTGGATTGGGACAATCCCGACTAAGTACCAACCCCTCGGGGAAGATTCCGAAGACAAATCCCCCTCCTTTCTCCAACATCCGTCCCAGGTATACAAGGTGGGCGCATACCATTGATAGGTGCATTATTACTCTATGAAAACCAAAGGCTGAAAAGAATCAGTAGTGAGCTACAGGCTGTGCATGTACACGTGCTCATAGCCTATGGAAACATATGCACTTCCAGCTGAATCCATAGCTATGTCCTCCTTTTATACTATGAAACTCCGAGGTAACCACCATAAATTTATTATCTGAAAAGTTATTCCCTAACTCCTAGCTGCCTGCGGCTAAATCTAACTATTAATAATCAAGACACCATATAATATTTCTAATCCCTTACAGGGAGGGAGCTCAAACAATACCACCAAGCAGTACAACATCTGCAAGAAGACAGGTAAGTGCACTGCTTGGATCTGCACACAACTGAGCAAAGTCCTTCCTTCTTAAAATTCTGTTTCTGCCAAATTTCTACAAGACAAAGGTTATGTGCAGTCCAACAAAAATTTGTCTTGCTGGTGGGAGTACGTAGAATTGAGTAATGACAGGTTGGGTAGGTTGGAAACACCAGAGCCAATGGCAAGAACAGCACTGCTCTAGGAGAAGACAATTTGATCGAGGACTGAAATTTTAGTAACTTACCACAACCAAGCATATGGTTGATTGTTCATTGAATGTAGCTAATTGGCAAAATAGTATGTGCAAACCATGCTGTAACATCTAAAAACACTCACCTGTGTTGCCACACCTCTCAGTCAGTACTAAGGGAAGAAACACCTGCCAATTTTAGGTATATTCATAGTAATTCCTGATGTATAGTAATCTGTGATGAAGTGCACATTACAAATACCATGAAGAGACAGTGGTTGTGAGAGGTTTGCTTTGATATTGAAGACTTATTGCATAAGGCAACCAGAGAGGCAGCTGCCCAGTTCATCTTACAACCACAATACACTGACAACCCTCAGAACATCTGTGAAGGAGTCATTACAAATGCACTTCAAAGTTGCAGTAAGGAACTTTCATGCTCTTAACATAACCAGGTGAGGGAATTACAGGTTTTCACTATATTGTGGTTGTAAGATGAACTGGGCAGCTGCTGTTGGGCTGCCTTATGCAACGACAATATGCTGCACAGTTGCATGTACATTACACATTATTTATGTTACACACTTTGTTACATGGACATTTCACACACATTTACAAACATTCATGCACAGATGAGGCAGCCCACATGCCATTTGTGATGGAACTGAAGCTGGAGGAGCACAAGAAGTGTGTTACTGAGCACCGCTGCCCCACAGTGGCTCCTGCACTAGCCTTCACTAAATGTGACAATGGCAAAGCTGATGTCTATGAGTGCAGCAACATTGATCTCCTCTCGTTTGTCCCTCTGAAGGATCTGGGCAGTAATGGTGATGGGAATGACATCTGGGGATGGACTGATCCTGAAACCAAGCAGGAAATTGCGATAGTTGGGTGTGCCGATGGGACTTCATTTGTGGATGTGACTGAGCCTACAGCACCACAGGTTCTTGGGTTTCTACCCACCCACACATCCTCCAGCCTCTGGAGGGACTTGAAGGTGAGGAGGCACACTCAGGTATGTGCTAGACATCCTGTGGGCACTGGAGGTGTGGCCCATTTCCCATAAAAGGAAGTCTGCCAATATCTAGGCAAATGACTAGACAAGATCACAGCAATCATGGATCGATTGCCGACTGTATCTGTTTCCTGTTCTTGAAAAGGAATGTGCCACACCTCCAGATGTCAATTAGTCTTGTTTCCAGGCTTTCTTCCCACACTAAGAGCCTGGGAATGAGTGTAGTTGTCCATCTGGTGTCCAGATACATTACTGCACATACCATATATAGAGTACATACCAAGCACCCACCATGAATCAAGCACTCACCCCCTATTTAATCTATGGACATTAAAATAAAAACTAGCAAGTAAATGTGGCCTCTCAATAATACATATACATGAATCAGCAAAATATTTTGAGGGGTATGTACATTAGTTCACACTATGGATTGGTAGGCAAGATCACAGCAATGATGGATCGATTGCCCTTGTTCTTGAAAAGCTGTGAACATGGAACATGGTACAAGGATTGGGAGGGAGAGAGACTCTAAGCCTAAGAACCTTTAGAGCTTGAACATTTGCACATCACAAGTGGGTGAGTACTACATGTGGTTTACATATCCACCCCTCGTTTTTATACATGTACAGCACACAGTAATGTATGCCACCACTATGTTTCACTATACATCTTCTCCTCATTTAAAAAAGGTTTTTATTTGTACCTAATATCTTTCCTGATCTCCGGGGGAGGGGGGGGGGGGGGGGGGGGGGTGCGGCGAGTGCGAAGCGCGAGGTGCAGAGGCTCAGTTATTTTTCTTTCCTGATCTCCAGGGGGGGAGGAACACATAGTTTACCTGGGATGCAACAGGTGAGACGTAAACATGACTTTTGCCCCACAATCAAGTGGTAGCTTTGATCTGCGAATCACAATCTAGGATTATAGGGTTAATATTGCAAGTGGCAGAAGGTGGGTTGGGAGCTAGTACCAGCCTCGTACCCAGGCCGTTTGTTTAATGAGTGGCCTGAGTACGAGGCTAAGCTAGTACATGTACATATTACTAGCCTTGTTCCCAGGCCTTGTGCGTGTTCGTCGCTTGCAGTACAAAATTTGCGAATTTTGTACTGCAAGCGGCAAATGCGTGCAAGGCCTGGGAATGAGGCTAATTGTATTACTACGTAATGAATATTTTCATATCTGCACAGGTGTATTCCAACCATGCATTCATTGTCAGTGAAGCCAGAAACCATGGTATGCAAGTGTACGACCTCACACAGCTCCGGAACCTGAAACCACCTGCTGAAGGTGTGAACATCCTTGAAGAAACAACCCACTACCCCAACTTTGGCAATGCTCACAACATTGTCGGAAACCCTGACACTGGGTTTATGTATGCTGTTGGATGCAGGCAAGGAGGGCAGTTCACCCCCTGCAACAGTGGGCTACATGCAGTGAATGTTCGAGACCCCACTAATCCGACATTTGCTGGATGCTTTGGTGATGATGGCTATGTCCACGATGCCCAGTGTGTTGTGTACAATGGGCCAGACAGCCGTTACACAGGGAATGAGATCTGCTTCTGCTATAATGAGAACACTCTCACAATTGTAGACACATCTGACAAAGAGAACATGAAGATGTTGTCCCGGGTTCCCTATGACAATGCATACTACACTCACCAGGGATGGCTGACAGAGGATCAGTCTCATCTGCTTTTGGATGATGAACTGGACGAATTGTATGGCCCCACCCCATACACCAGGAGCTTGATTTGGAATGTGGAATACCTCACAAAACCCGAGCTTATCAACTCATTCTACTCGGAGAAGCAAGCCACAGACCACAACCTTTACATCAAGTGAGCTTACCATGAATACCATTAAAGCTGCCACTCACCATTCAAGTTTATATTGTAGGACCACTGCAAAAAAACTTTTAACACCATATGCAGGCCTGTAGGCAGGGGGAGTTTGAGGGGGTTTGCTCGAACCCCCCTTTTGGCTTTCAAAAGATTTTATACACTGCGTAGCCCTACCATTTGTAAGTGGTCCACTAATAATTGAACATCACTGTCCAAGCAAATTTGGTTGCAGCTATGTACTCTGTTTGTTCATAGAGGACCAGCAGATGAATGCGGAACGTGTGCATAAGGGATTTACGAGAGTTCACCAGTTGTCCTTCTAGTGAGTCACCGCCAACAATTAAGCGCCGCAACTAAACAGCCTATAGAGATAATTATACGATCTTTTCGAAAACGCATGGAAACGTATGGTATATTATAGACATCTTACTCTGTGAGCTATGTAGCTATGCTATATACGGCTCCACTTCTGTCCCAAAACCTCAGAAGCAATTTCAGAGCATCTAATTTCTAAAAATTTCCTGGGGAGGCGTGCTCCCAGATCCCCTAGTCTTATACATGCTTATACATGCATACATACACTTCGGACATCCATGTAACCCCCCTTCTGGAAATCCTGGCTACGGGCCTGATATGTCTGATGAATACCCTTAAAAGTGGTCCCAAACAGTCTTGAAAGGTTAGTGGGATGATGCTATAATCACTGAAGGAGAAAATGTGTCTACTATGGAAAGATTTTATAATGATTGAATATCCCGCTGTCTCATGCAGTGTATAGGCATGCTGAGGCTGCTTCTGGGGCCCCCTAGCCTAGCTTGCAGCTCACAGAATGAAAAGTAGGGGGATTCAAAGTTGTCTAGTTGACGTGCCTCCCACATCAGATGAATGTCTGAAGGTGTGGCTAGCTGTTTCACTTACAAGGTAGTCTTCGCCTGAATTAAAATTGGACAACACTTGATCCTGGTACTGGTCAATTTAGAGATTGTGCCACACTTCTAGATGTTCACCTGATGGTACTCAACACGTTTGCCAGAAGCAATACCAAATGCTGGCCTGGGCGCAAGGCTATAGGATCCAGTAACCTGGCTCTTGACTGACTTGTGAGGGTGGGAGGGGAAGAAAGAGAAGGAAAGGGGAGGGGAGAGATTTTTAGAAGTGATGCTACACAAGGGCCATAGGAAGCAAGAAAAAGCCTGTCCGGTTAAGTTCCAAAGGGATGCAAAGTATGCCGTGATCTAGAGGGTTCTGGGGGCATGCTCCCCCAGTAAAATTCTAAGACTGCTTCTGCATGGTGGCTTCTCGAACCAACCAAATGCCAAAAAAGTGTGCCTGACAATGTTGGACTTGCTTAGAAACAGGTGACACTCAAGTTCTTTGGGAAATGCAACCTGCAAATCAAGTGAGAAGACTAATTTTTTCTCCACTTTCTCATCCTACAAGAACCAATTTTAGATATGGCAATGCCTAGTCTCGTACCACCCCCCCCCCCCCCCCCCCCCCCCAATTTTTCTGGGGAGGAGCCTGAGTATGAGGCTAGCAATGCCCTTGTAGCTGCTGCTGTTGTATGTACAGTAGCTAGCTAACAGTATGTAGTTGTATGTAGTCATATTGGTCACTTGATAACTCAATGCTTGATTGATAGTTGTTGCACCCAGATAACAAGCATGTTTACAAGTATTTGAACTTTGAACCTTGATTGATTTTGTAAACGTCTTGCAAACAGCAGCACAGAAATGCAGTAGCTTACTAAAACCAGTACAGACATGAATATACTGGTTTTTGTCATAGTCACTCTTACTGCCTTGAATATAATTCTAGAAGCAAGTACTAATGCAGCCACATGGAACATACCAACCACATACACACACGCACACACGCACGCACACACGCACGCACGCACGCACGCACGCACGCACACACGCACGCGCACACACACACACACACACACACACACACACACACACACACACACACACACACACACACATACACACATATATATACACACACATACACACATATATACACACACACACACAGGGGTAACTTGGCCTATGAGACAAACTACTGTGCTGGCTTGAGAGTCCTGGATGTGACAGACATAAAGGCAGGGAAGTTAAATGAAGTTGGATTCTTTGATGTTGCTCCTGATTGCAGCACCCCAGGGTTCCATGGATCCTGGTCCAACTATCCCTACTTTGAAAGTGGGACGATCATTGTTAGCAGCATTGAGAGAGGGTTGTTTGTCCTAAGGTATACTGGGTCAGGATGAATTTTGCTAACAGCTACTACCATGTGTTGATTAGCTACATGTGCATGTATTATTAGTTTTGTATCATCCCCAGTAGAATTAACCCCCAGTGTATCAGTTGTGCATTTAACCATAGCAAGAGTGTGTATGGTGATGAATGGATCCTCGGCTGACTTTTATAAGATTTCTTATAATGCAGGAATTGAACCAACTCTGCAACAATTGTTTGTAACCTGTTTCACACGAAAGAACAAATTTGGTATCATGCATCTACCTCACTCTTGCATTCTAAGATGTCAGACATCCCTAGATGCAAAAACTAGGTAGCAAATCCCAATTGTGAATAGTAACAGACTCTTGATGAAGTATTTCCACATGTTGCTCAGCTACAGAGATTTAGTATAGGTTATACAACAAGGTGGAGGTCTCTACGGGATATACACTACCGAGTGCCGCAGGCACGAGGTTGTGTATACCATAGAGACGGTTTATATTTGCTTACTGTATATTTATTGACTGTAAATGAATGAATGAATGAATGAAATATTTATTTGAATGACATGCGAAATGCCCGGCCTGATTAGGCCTATGAGTCACTAAAGACAAAATAGTGGCAAGTATACAGATATTACAGATTTAAAAGCTGGTTTCTATGAGTTATGCAAATGCATGTTATTTTACAATGATTATTCGCACTAAGGGTGTACTTAAATTTATCAGTAAGGGTAAGGGAGGTATCTAAGTCAGATAAACAACTGAAAAACGTAGAACGTAAATGATCTAGAGCTTTAAATGTGAATGATCTCAAGACTGTGCCCTCAGAGAAGAGTGTCTAAATATTCAGAAATCTCCTAGGAGGTGTCTATGAGATTTAGAAACCTCCAATAAACCAATCTGATTGGTCCAATGGTTACAGCCATGGTACAAATAATGGTTAGACGCCGAGAACTACGCAATTTAGAAACCCGAGGGCCCGAGCTCCACTTTATGTGCAACCGAAACACTGCCACACCTTGCGCTGCAACGAAGACACAGCTGAAAGTCAGTGTCTACAGTACTACACCAACACAGGTAGAAGAATATTGCAGACTGCAGAGCCTGCATCAGTAACTACTATGACAGACCTATGTCTACAGCCAAAGAATTTGCTACACTGGCTAGCTAACCTGCTTTAATTCAGCAGCTCTAAGTGAAGAAAGACAGTTCGAAGTTCAACTTCAATGGCCATCGTGCATGCATCTACACTGTTTATGCATAGTACGTGTTGTGCGAGCAAGGTTTGTTTATAATTATTGTTTACAGGACATTGTGTAGGAGTACTTAAGGACGAGAGTGATGACTGTGACGAAGAGTATGACCTGGATTACGAATGACGTGAGAAGATGGAGCTCCCTGATTTGGTCGCAAAGGGAATTCAGGAAAATATGGGGAACATGCGAGAAACTACAGTGAGGTCTGTCAGAGGGGTTATTTCAAAGCTCTGCAAGATCAAGTCTGGGTTTAAAGTCAAGCGAAAGGACCAAACTGGAGATTCTTCCCATAAGCCCAGATGGTGGTTTGTCATTCATGGCAATGAGTCGGTCCTAGCCAAGCTTGATTCAAGTTGGGGGTCTGTTTCGGACCACACTTCCTGGAAGCTTCAGTCCTGTTACAAACCTGCTGATTTACCTAGCATCTCTCAGTCAAACGATGATCCCCTGGAGTTGCAAGCACCATCAAGCACAACCAGTACCTGTATGTGAGCCGGCCTAATCCCTCTCAACCATTGCAGCCGATTCCTCTCCTTTTTTAGGGGCAACCCCAGGAGAGACCCAAGAAGGCCACTCTCCAACTCAAATTCAAACTCAGTAACTTCTGCATCCTCCAGACCGATAGTCAATAGGTCCTTTTCTGTTATGTATTTTAATTGTAGAAGTTTGCTCCCCAAAATTGATGAGCTGCATGCTGCTCTATGTTCTACGAACATGCCAGTTGTTTGTTTAGTTGAAACCTGGCTCTGTATGGATATCTTGGATACGGAGATATCTATTCCATTGTCAGGCTTGACAGAAATAGGCATGGTGGTGGAGTTGCTATGTACATTAGAAATAGTGTCATATAATGTAGCTTCGTATGGCTCCACTGGTCTGTAAGTCATTGTTGCATGATTGTCTAAATGTAATTTTAAATTGTGTTTGTGTATATTCTATAGACCCCCCCCCCCCAACCCCCCCTCTTCCCCACCTGCTATTTTTGATAATTTGTGTGACATTTTACTTTCTATTGAGCAATCATATTTTTCTAACTTTGTACTGCTTGGTGACTTTAATGTCAATTTTGACTCTTCTCACAGTTTTTATCCTTACCTTTGTGATCTCATGACTAGTTTTTCACTTTTTTAAGTTGTTGACACTCCAACTCATTCTTCTCCAAATGGGCAATCCACTCTCATTGATCTGGTGTTTGTATCCAATTTTTCTAACTGCTCTGCCATTCCCCAGTTATCCAACTCGGACCACCTTGGATTGATGGTAACTTTGAAACATCAACATGTGGCCTCCATCTCTTATTCCACGACGCAGAGTCTGGAGGTACAAGCACACTGATTTTGACAGGGCCAACAATCTGCTATGTAATATGGACCTGGACAATATTCTGAACCCTTATGACATACAGATAAGCTGGAAGCGTTTCAAACTCTGCCTTCTCGGATGTAATGGAGCAGTGCATACCTAGGTTAGTGCTCCCGGCGAGAAAAAAACTTACCCTGGTTAAGCAAAGAGATTATACAGTTGATTAGGAAGAGAAACTATCATTTCAGGAAAGCATGTCGCACTGGTTACAGAGATGATTACATGAAGTTCAAGCAAATCAGAAATAGAGTTGTTGCAGAGCTCAGACTTGCAAAGAGGAGATTTTTCACTAATCTACACCCTCACAATCAACGAGAATTTTGGAAAATACTGAAATCTTTGACTCCGAAAGAGAAGACCATTCCAACTCTGTCTAGTGGAAACATTGTTGCAACTACTAATCCAGAAAAGGCTTGCCTTCTGAATGTCACATTTACAAACTGCCTCAATTACTCACTTCCTGGATTAAATGTGGCTGATTTTCCTGAAGCTGTTCCTCACGAATGTCCTGACAAATTTCTGTGCACTGAAGATGAAATCTATGAGCTCTTATGCTCCCTTGATCCAACCAAATCTAATGGTCATGATGACATATCCACTTGAATGCTCAAGGAGATGGCAATGAGCATCACCCCCGCTGTGACTCAACTATTCAATATTTCCATTCGACTTGGGGAACTACCAGAAGAGTGGAAAATTGCTGGTGTTACACCTATTCCCATTGATTACAGCAAGGCTTTCGATTCAGTCCCCCATGAACCTCTGCTGCAAAAGCTGAAAAACATCAATGTTTGTCCACACATTCTCAGATGGATCACACATTACCTCTGCAAGAGAAGTCAGTATGTCTGTGTGAATGGTTCATCTTCAAGTATATTACCTGTAACTTCTGGAGTGCTGTTAGCTAAGTCTTCAAGTGTGATGTTTATGCTAGTGTATAGTTTGCACTAATAACTTAATTTGTAGTTTAAATGATGGTGGCTGACCTTTGGATCAGTAAGCTGAGAGTCATACCGTTCATTGCTAACCTCATTCCCACACTCTCACTGCTTTATTATTAGTGGGGAGAACATGGGAATGAGGCTAGTTGTTCACTGTTGTGATGCATAGTAAGTGCATGTAAGTAGTTGACTAATTGATATTTTCACTACTTTTCCATAGTCATGCCAATATTAATATGTAACTCTTGGTTGACTTTTGCTAAACAGCTGGGCTTAGTTATGTTGGGAGATGATACATGTGTAGTTCTTTCATATGCCATTGTTATCCTCAAGTTAGTATTGGGAGGTCATACTTGGTTCAATCACTATCACTGTTATATATGTATGCAAGTGATTCATGAGTATTTAAGTCTGGGTTTGTACAGTTTTATCAGTCTCTCTGTAGTCTCTCAGTTTCTCTTAAGTCTCAGGTATTACAATGATATTGATTGCAACCGAACCCACATTCTAGTAGTAGGTTACTACAGTTGTCTTCCTACATGTTATGTACATCAATGAAACAAGTCTCAATAGAAATGGTATTGCGAATGTTCAATATTCAAGATCCTCACCTTTTCTGTAACACCTGTGATCAGTTTTGATCCTGATAAAATTGACAATTCCATCGTGAGATGCTTTTGCCTCCTCCTAGCATGGAAGAACTGTGATTCTGGTGGCAGCACATACCAGAGCCTTCGTACCACTCTCAACAAGTACAGTAATGTGCTTTATCTGACTCAAACTGTGATTATGGTGGTAGATGTGGCAGTAGACACTGGTGTGGAGTGATTAAACATTCCATTGTGCAGGTTTGTATGATAACACATTCAACTGCAAAACTAACTTCAGTTTCATGTACTATGATCATGAATATACTTCTAGCTACAATTATCCATAATCCTCTAACAATTCCATCAAAAACTAACCCAGACATGCACATGCATTTGTATATACATATATATTAAAGCAAAATTTGTTTGTTTTAGAAAAGTATGTTTGTTACTGCAATTGTGTGACTAGTTTAATGCTTGTAAAACATTTGGTGGGAGGACAGTATAGGTTACTCATGTAGCTCCTATAAAAAATAACCTTTTTAACTGTTTTGTAAAAGTTTTGACATTTGTGTAAGAGTTACATAAGTGAAAATACTTTCTCTGCTGTGCTCGAGGATAGCTGACAGAGGACAAATTAGTTTACAGGCTTTAGCTAAGCTAGGGATGTCACTTTTGTGGTGCTCCACTACTCACACACTGGCATTTGTGGTGACACACCATCACATGAAGCCATGTACGATGGCATTGTATATGTGTAACTCCTTCTTAGCAAGTGATCCAAAACGGTGTTAACTCTCATGTACATACAACATATACAGCCACACACACAGTGTGAAGAAACAGTCCAACTTTGTGGAGACACACCAGCACAGGAAGTCATGTAAGATGGCATTGTATATGTAAGCATAATGTACACAGCCTTAAATTAACTAAAACAAAGCAAACTAAACTTTGAGATACTATTAGGTGTACTAGCAGTGTTGTTAACTAAACCCAAAACTAAAATGCATTTTAGTAAGGCACTTTTCATTTTAGTAATTGAAACTAAAACTAAAATTAATGCTACCTTACTCCACTAATTAAAAGCTACCACTAAACTGCTTTAAAATCACCCAATAATGGTAGTTAACTACAACTAAAAGTACTGATATTAGCATTGAACCAACAATTTGAATCTGTAGCCTAATTACACTAAAACTAAACTACCAGTCCAAACATTAAACACTGAGATGTAGACAGTCATATTCAATTATGATAGCTAAGATGTGCAAACAAATATGATAGTAACCATACTTGGGGAAAGTTCCCTACGCTAGGCCAAGACTTACGAGTTACAGCATCTAGAGCATGCAGCCTCCCCCACCCACAATAATGAAACTTCTCAGGTCAGTTCCAGCTCATTTTAAGTACTTGCTCCAATGTGTTTGTGCAGTTTGAGTCATTTACCCAGATAGCTACTACAAGTGCTTGCTTATAAAGTATAATAAACCTTACCAAGCTGACCTAGTCCAGTGGCACCATCCACATAAATCTTTACAAGAGTTTCTTGAATGTGCAGTGAGTTTCATGATGGTGGAGGGGAATGGGACATACCATTGACACTGTGGTGACAGGTACTACTGCTACTGTAAGTGTGCCCCTTGTTCTCAGTGGAAGGATGTTACCATAATTATAAGATGGGGTATGTGGTCTTATTTTCTGGTGTGGTCTGACAGACAATTCAGTGGAAAAGACAGATTTTGATAGACTTTGAGTTCAGAATATATCATAGTGCCCATGCCTATTTAGTTTAACAAACATACATTCTACTTCTAATGGCACATGCAGTTACTAAACTGAGCAAGTTCTTGATGCTTCTCATGCAACAAGCAGTACATCGAACACCTGTGCCAAATGCAATGTAAAACTGCATGTTGCACAACTGCATAGACAGGATAAGGATGATGTAGGCAATTCATATGGCTGCCATAATACTCTAACATCTGCTTGACCATGTTTGTGTCAAGGCATTGCTAAACTGCCCATATAGCATTTTATTGCCAGTGTGAAACAAATGAGCCATGAATATGTTTACTGCTATTTGATGTTTAGGAACTGGCCTTCTGGCATACTTTTGAGCATAGATAGGCGAGTCAATCATCAGGTATGAAGCCACTCTGTGCTAACACAACCAGATGCAAGCATGTAGGATCAATTGGTACAAGGAACTTCCTCATCACAAACTACTATTTTGACTTCTTTGTGCTGAGTTTTACATGTAAAAGTTAAAGTAGTAACCCAAATGTGGGGCAATCTTAACAGGTTATGTTAAATTGGTTGGGTTAGTTCAAACAATCAATTCAGAGTAGCCCAATGGATAAATCCTCAATAAGTCTGAGAAAGAGATTTTGTCTCTTCTGGTGTCATATCCACAAAACTTAGAGCTCCTTGTAGTTCAGAGCTGAGTAAAAAGCGTATCAGGCATAAGTGAACACAATAGATCACATGCATGATCAGTAATAGCATAATAGGTGAATTTACAAGCATAATGGAATGGTTTCCAGGTTGTATAAAGCTATAGCTAATCTACAAAAATGTACTTAGGTAGCAACCACCTATCAACACAAAAGTTTCCCCCAAGCTTCATTATCCTGGGTGTGTCACTACAGTGTGTTTTACACTAGGGAGTTTCTCTCTAGGGTGGTCATATTTGCAACACACATCCGGGCTTCTAGTGATTCTGTTGTGTCAGCTGCTTTATAAACTACTTTAAATTAGAGTTAGAATTGCCATATTGTAACAGATAGACCAAACGTATACTCACGGCTGAGCTAGTGCACACACATGCATATGCACACAGCTATAAAGGGACTGTCAACAACACAGCACTCTACAGCTGTCGATACAAAGTCTTTGATGTGCCAGAATATCAGTGTGTCTGCCACACAATCATTAAGAGTACTAGTCTTGGTAGAGCTAGAGGAGCACATTCAAGTTGAAGTGAAACTGCATCGCAGCAATCAAATCCTGCTGTAACTCTTGACAATGGAAAGCAATAAGTGAAGCTCATGTTGAAAGAGATGCCAAGAGGAAAGAAAGTAGCAGGTAAATACGTGTATTTTCATAGATACTTAAATACTTAATAGATGTGTATTTTCATAGAACATAATGTACAGATATACGTTTCAAAGTTCCCAGGTGCTCTGATTTTTCATGCACCTGGGAATGAGGCTAACAAAATGATTGCTCTATCCAAACTGTGCATGTGTGCATGGAGTAATAAGTTTGCATGTTACCTTTTCTAAACTATGTTACTTTTGTACATGGAAGTTTCAGGTGACTCGCTTAAGCTAATTTGAGTCATAGAAATTATGACTGGTACACTGGGCATGAATGTGTGCAAGTGTAGCTATGTGCCACATCTATGTAGTCAAGTATCATTTCAGAGGCATTTCCAGGAATTGTCTTCAGAAAAGGCATCAAAAAATTTAAAGCAGAATTGCTGTAATTTACAGCAACATTAATGTTGCTATTTACATTCGCTGGATTTCACAGACTTGTTCCACAGATTCAAGGTAACCATCATGCAGCTTTGGCTGTGTTGTCATAGCATTCTTATTTGTAGTATGTGAATAGCATGCTATATGCAGGCCAAACACATGTTGCACCACTTCTATTAACTACTAATGACTATCTACATTATAAGATTGGGCTTGAGTACTCATGGAAGCTGAAAAGCAACAAGATAGCTTCTGAATGCAGTGAAATTACCTAATAACCTGTAAACCCTCTTTCAAAATTTCTGGCTATCCCCTTGAACACCGTACTTCATCAGCTGCTGTGTGCACCCTCACTAAATTTTGTTAATGTTACAACTGGTGGGCAAGTAAGTTAAATATGGATGGCACTATCTATAATGTTAGGAATGGTGGGGCGAGTGCACAGTGCTAAATGTGGATGGCACTACTGTTTGTTTGTTTTTTAATTTTGTGGCACAGTTAGTTATAAAGCACCATCATGCAAACATTATGGATAAAGTGTTTACAAACTGTCTGATCTCCCTATCAGCCACACTCATCACAAGGGCCCCTCAGCAGGCAATGTTCACTCTGATCCTGACTGTCGCAGTACTAGCCCTTCCTACAACTGGAACAATACTCACCATTAAACCAAGCTCAAATACACCCTGTCTCAACAATCCCTGCTTGACTCTCTTTGAGTATGCACAAAACCATCTTCAGTATTTTAATAGCCCAAACCTCACACTGCAGTTCCTTCCTGGTAACCATACTCTTGCATCCAACCTCATCATAGCAAACATTCAACGCCTAGACATTCTCGGAGATGCCACTTCACTGACACCAAGTAGAATTAAATGTACTGGCTCCAATGTTGGGTTTGCATTTAGAAACATTTCAGAAGTAAGAGTTCATGACATGACGTTCATTAACTGTGGAAAATCACATGACATCTACCAAATATATCCATCATCTACTGGAACTCGCTTACAGAGCAGTATTGTACAACAGTATCATGCACTTCTATTTCAATCAGTTCAACACATTGAGATTGGTGAATGTGTCTTCAACCATAACTTTGGTACTGCACTTGCAATAATCAACAGTAGTGCAACCTTGAGTGGGAACAATATGTTTTCTAGCAACTGTGAATGTTTAAAATCTCGAAGATGCATTTCAGCATGTTTTGTAGGTGGGATCTATGTTGTAGCAAGTGATGTAAAATTTAGTGGAAACACCACCTTTGACAGGAACCTTGGTGGTGGAATACATGCATCGCACAACAGTAATGTGAGCTTCAGTGGTAGAACCACTTTCAAGGGTAACATAGCAGTGAATGGTGGTGGAATTTATGCATCGCACAACAGTAATGTGAGATTCAGTGGTACCGGTACAATCAGTGATAACATAGCTGCTGAAAAGGGAGGAGGGATCTACTTAGACAGCAGTAGCATTGATTGTAGTGGTAGGATCACAATCAAAAACAACAAAGCTCGACAACATGGAGGAGGAGTCTACTTAATTAATCATGGTGAAAAATTCAGATGGCTCATTGTGAAGTTCAGTAATAGTGATTTTTTCAATGGTGGAAAACTTGGACAATCCAATATGAAGTCCAGTCACTTCAGCGGTACCAGTACAATTAGTGATAACACAGCTGAACTTGGGGGAGGGATCATGTCTGTAAGCAGTAACATTGACATCAGTGGTAACATCACAGTTAGAAACAACAAAGCTCTACAGCATGGAGGAGGAATAACGTCATACAACAGTACCATTGACATCAGTGGTAATGTCACAGTCAGAAACAACACAGCTAAACAAAATGGAGGAGGAATGCACTTAGACAATAGTGCAATCGACATCACTGGTACTGGCGTTGTGGAAGCGAATTTTGCTATTTCATATGGTGGAGGGATCTACATGAGCAGAACTCACCTGACTCTTGCTGGAGTCAACTTCACTAACAACTCAGCAAGAGAAGGAGGAGGAGTATATGCTACAACAAACAGCACTCTTTACTTTGATGGAACAAACACTTTTGACACCAACAGAGCAGCTGTTAGCGGCGGTGGGATCTGGATGGATAATGGTAACCTGACATTAAATGGAAGCAACTCCATTGTAAGGTGCACTGCGGGGTATAAAGGAGGAGGAATAAGCATCTATAATGTTGCAATTAATCTAACAGGAAGCAACAAATTTATATCCAACACAGCAACAAGTGGTGGAGGCATCAGTTCACGCTGGAGTAACCTTTCTTTCACCAACAGCAGTCACTTTAGCAACAACTCAGCAGCAGACAATGGTGGAGGAATCTCTACCAGCTTCAGCACTTTAGTTTTTGGTGGCAACAATAACACTTTTGATAATAACTGTGCTGACCTTGGTGGAGCAGTCTATATACTTACAAGTTCCCTCAATTTTCCAGGAAGCAATTATTTCATTCTGAACCATGCCAGACGAGATGGAGGGGGAATCTATGGACAAGATAACAGTACAGTGAATCTGAATGGGCCCAACAGTTTTCAATGTAATGAAGCAGATAGGGGAGGAAGTATGTTTCTAGAGTTTTGCAGGTTGTGTCTGTCAGGTAGCTCGTCATTTCACAGCAACAAAGGAATGACAGGAGGAGGACTATACTCCTTGCACAGTCACTTGGAATTCTCTGGGATGTACTGTCATTTTACTGCTAACTCAGCCATAAATGCAGGGGGTGGCCTTGCTACTGTATACAGCACTGTAGATCTTGCTGGGAACACAAGCTTTGAAAGAAATGTTGCACTTAGTGGTGGAGCAATGTATATGGAAGATACTCAAGTCAGCATGAGTGGTACCAACCATTTCATTCAAGACAGTGCACGATATGAAGGTGGTGCAATTTACATACGAGCTAGCAAAGTGAACATGAGTGGCAGGAATGTATTAGAGCACAATTCTGCAGCAATGAGAGGAGGGTCACTCTTTGCAACATGTGCCACTATCAACTTCACTGGTATTACTATCATTCGTAACTCAAGAAGCCCAGAGGGTGCTGCAATCCATGTGGCTTATACTTCCATGATCTTTGAAGGAACAACCCAATTTAGGAATAATTCAGCACATTATGGTGGAGCAATGTTCTCAGAGAACAGTAACTTTACCTTTGGTGAGGCTACTTGTGCTAGAGAGCAATGGGATGTAGAACCTGGCAGCTCCTTTATAAACAATGCAGCTTTCCGGGGTGGGGGAATGTATTTAGACCAGCAATCCAGCATCTTCATACACCGTCCTGCTTGCATGCTTTTCAAGAACAACACAGCTACAGAGTATGGTGGAGCTATTTATGTTATTGACATTGCTGGAACTAACACATGCCCTCCACTGTTGGATCTACCATCACGAAATGAGTGTTTCGTCCACGTGATTAGCAATGAAATGTCTGGTAGAATCAATCTAACATTTCAAGGGAACACTGCCAGAAAAAGTGGGAGTATTTTGTATGGTGGCATGCTGAACAAGTGTAACAGTCATTCAGAAGGATACACCTTACACCTCTTCAATACTTCCATCAAAGACGAAACTACTACCCATGAAGTAGCTGCCATTTCATCTGACCCCAAGCTCTGCTTCTGCACTGGAGGGGGATCAAGCAAATGCAAAGAAGAAAAGCACATAAGTGCTTTCCCTGGACAGAAAGTCAATGTATCAGTGATTGCAGTTGATCAAACAGGCACACCTATTCCAACAGCAATCCATGCAGACCTGATTTCCGATGAAAAACACAATTCAAAAGTGTGTGAAGCCTTTTTACAGGAAAGAGAAGGATTGTGCACAAACAGAAGTTACACCATCACATCTCCAAACACCAGCAGCAAACTATTGCTCTATCCTACCACTGTGTCTGGCAACCCGACTCCAGCTGTTCTCCACATTACATTTCAGAGTTGTCCAGTAGGATTTGAACAATCCAACTTTACTAACAAATGCATCTGTGATCGCAGGCTTCAGATGTTCACAAACACGTGCAACATAGACAGCCAGACATTACTGCGAACAGGTGAGATGAGCTTTTGGGTGAACGCATCGTATGACAATGACACTTTAGAGGGCTATGTTACTCACCCTCAGTGCCCCCTCAACTACTGCACTAAAGAGAGAAAACATATCAACTTGAACAATCCAGATGAGCATTGTAACTCCAATCGTTCAGGACTTCTCTGTGGAAGTTGCAAAGAGGGTTTCAGCCTTATACTGGGCAGCTCCCAATGCAAGAAATGCAGCAATAATTACCTAGCCCTTCTTATACCATTTGCACTAGCTGGAGTGGCTTTAGTGGTCTTCCTCTTTGTGTTGAATTTGACAGTAACAACTGGGACACTCCATGGGCTGATATTCTATGCCAATATTGTCACTGCAAACTATCATATCTTCTTTCCACCCAACTCCAACCTTACGGTTAGAATCTTTATAGCTTGGCTAAACTTAGACCTTGGCATTGAGACCTGTTTCTATAATGGGATGGATGCCTACAGTAAACTATGGTTGCAGTTTGTGTTCCCTCTCTACATTTGGGGAATAGTGGGATTCTTAATTTACATCAGTAGGCATTCTCGAAGAATGGTACAGCTGTTAGGAACCAATCCAGTGGCTGTCCTAGATACACTCTTCCTATTGTCTTACACAAAGGTTCTACGCACTGTCATCACCACCCTTTCTCTCACCACCCTTCATTATCCAAACCATGACAGTGTTGTTTGGCTGTATGATCCAAGCATCTCCACACTGAAATTGATCCCATTTATTTTGGTAGCGCTGGTATTTTTAATCTTTCTCTTGCTCCCATACACTTTGCTTCTCCTCCTGGGTCAGTGGCTTTGGACAGAGAGAGACTGTTGTCTGTCATCCTGCTGGAACAAGCATCCAAAGCTAGGACTCAGACTGAAAATAATCCTGGATCCCTACCATGCTCCCTACAAGTCAGAGTGTCGCTACTGGACTGGGCTGTTTCTTCTGTTTCGTTGCATTCTGTTTCTTGTCTCTACCTTCAATATCAGTGGGGATAAAAACAGTGCTAATCTTCTTGCCATTTTGACTGTTGTCATAGTCAGTTTGGTAGTGTTTGGGCTTTCTGGAAGGGTGTACAAGAGCTGGTGCCTGAATGCTCTTGAGCTTTCCTTTCTTCTGAACCTCAGCATCTTTACTGCTGCTACCTACCATGTGAATCTGGCCAAAGGAGACCAGGCTGTTATAGCATACATCTCAGTAGGAGTAGCTTTCCTAACATTTGTTGGGATTGTTACTTACCATGCTTACCTGCAAATTAAACCATGGACACCACAGGACACCTTTTGCTGCATTGATAAGAAATCTGATTTGGACAAAAGTAAAGAGAATGATAATGCTCAGAACCATGTGCACAAGTTACAAACCTGGGGCAAGACTCTTCCAACCACAACATTTGTTGAGATTTATGATCTTCGTCATCCACTGGATTTGATTGATACCAACTAAATGTTTATATGCCTTCATGCCAATTGTTGATTAAGTAATGTTTGCAATAACTAGAACATTTCATAACTGCATTGCTGATTATGTTATATTCTGTATGCAGACTGTTAATTGCTATTATGTTTTACATTCAGTGCTAACCCACAATGAAGATTGTTAATTTTGTGGCAGTTGTATGGGTAAATGCATGACCCATGTATTTTTGTAGTTGTTTTTATACATTTCTGAAAAGAGAATAAACCATGAATACTCTCTTCTATGTTTTAGAGGGATCAGTCTGAGTTTAGTACTATGTTCAGTTGCAGTTTGTGAGCAATGATTATCAGGCTTTGCAGCTATCCTGTAATGCAATTCTACTTCTATGGTACTATAGTCTAGAGCCCTATACTGTAAATACAGATTGGTTGTTTTAACCAAAGAGTGGTTACCCTGGTTGCGTGGATTCTTTTGGTATCATGGGCTAATTGTATAAAACAACTTGAGTGGTAGTTTCTTTGTTGTTTCCTACTCTTTACCTTATTCCTGAAAGAGGAAAAGAGGAGGAAACAACAAGGAAACTGGTCATCAGGCTTATACAATTAGTACCAAGTTAACCATGCAGCCAGGTAACCATTCTGCAGTTAAAACAACCAATCTGTTTTTAGAGTTTACCTTCATCGTTTTAGGCTACCAGTTTTGTTGAACATGGATACCCACAGCAGTTCTGGAAGAGCTCTCAAGCCAGCGCAAGAACAAGAAGTCGCCAAAGATCGGAGATGGCCCAGAAACGAGAGAGACAGAGCTCGACGTGCTGCAGAGACTCCGGAACAAAGGAGAAAGAAAGCAAAGGGAGAGAGGTCGTGCTAGGCACGCTGCTCAAACTGCTAGTGAAAGACAAGCTACTTTACAGCGAATGGCACCCGTGAACGCGAAAGAATGGCAGATGAAACCCCTCGGAGGAGAGAGAAACAAGATCACAGCAGACGAGCACCAATCAACGCGAAGGTTGACAGTTGAAACCCCTGAGGGGAGAGAAAAACGAAGTTACAGCAGATGAGAGATAGACTGTAACACCCCCACCCCCACATATTAAAACAATGTCTTTAATCTAACTGTATGAGGTGTATTTCCCCAGTGGTTTGACAAAGCGCCTCATTTTTAATGACACAACTCAGCACAAATGAGTCATCCAAACTTGCATACCTGCATACAAGGGACAAAAAAATAGCATTGCACAACACTTTCAGATTTGTGATTTAATGTGTATTATACTATTACCATGCCACCCATGTGATATACTGCCTCTCACTCAGGCTCACCTCATGATGCTTTTCATCTACACTAGTATATATACTAATGGTTGTATTCACTCTGTTATTTAAATCACCTACATAATTAATTCAATATTATGTGTGAGAAGGTTGGAGTACCAAATGACTGGTACTTAGTTTATAGACTGAACAGGTCAAAAATAGACATTGAACATCGTTGGCTAGACCAGGTACATCTATAACATCAAAAAAGTTATCAAAAACATGAACAGTATATGTGGATTCTACAAGTGGAGAAAGTCTTTTAAAGTCAATCATTACTACTTATTCATCATGCATATACAGCACAGCACTCTAACTGTCCAATGATTTCACTCATTGTAGGATTTCTCATAGGTTCTTGTTCCATGCATTCTTGGATTCAGAGCCACCATGGCTGGCTCCTGCATTTGCTTCAGCTGCCTGTTTCTCTCTCTCCAGTCTTCTCACTCTCTCCTCAGCCATGGCCAGCTGTTGCTCCAACATGCCTGACTTCCCCTCAGATCTGTGTGATGAATGCAGCTGCAGCTTCTCCATCTGCTCCCTCAGCCTCTCCACTGGTCTTGCAAGCTCCCCCTTCGTCATCACCCTTGTCACATCCCACCTGTCCCCACGACATTCTGAGATGGAGGAAAGGAGTGAGAAAGTGTGGGAGGAGGAAGAAGAGTTGTGAGAGATCTGTTCTGGTACTTAACAAAAGTTGTCCTGGAAAATACACAGACAGGCATCTGAATGGTATAGGCTACCAATATTCATAATCAAACCAAAAACTGACATAGCTAGAGGGTGACATAACAGCTGGAATATTGAATAGAGAACATTAGTGCCATGTATATACAATGGACTTCACCACTCAGAGAGATAAAAATGCTTAAGTGTTCAACTGGAAGTTGATTCTGAGTGCCAGTAGATATTGAACCATTTACTGGTACTATAATGTAATCCAGTCTTTGGGCCTTAGCTAACCAGCTGATATTTCTCTCTCATGATTTTGCTAGCTTCCTTACAAATGGGGGCTGTGGGGCTGGATGGGTGAATGTATACAGTGGTGGCTTTTGCCAGTCCGATTTTGGATAGACCACCTTTTGGCCCAGCTGTTTATAACTATATCACATGCAGAATCAGTTACATTAGAGGAGTTGCTTAAAATTTCATAGCTCTGGTCTCATAACTAAACAGCAATAAAATACAACTATCTCTATCACATTACTAAGTTCAGGTTAAGTCATGTATTTGCTTTCATACTGCTCTTATCTTATAGCTCAACAGCACTGAAATAAAGAGGTTGCTAGCTACTTTTTTAACCGTCAGGAAGCATTACCCTAGTATGTTGGTGTTTCAGTTATGACTATAAAAATACAATGCTAAAAGCAAAATATTTATAAGCTAAATGTGTGCAAATGATCACCTCTTTCGTAAACATTCTCTATCATACATTATAGTGATGCTTCCATACTTGTACTGCTCTTGTCTTATTGCTGAACAGCACTGCAAGTGCTCCTGGTAGCCAAAAACGATGCTTAAACAAAAAATCTTCCATGCTTCATGTGAATTATTACTCTAGTGGCCTGACCTGTCTCTGGTGCCCCTGATATGGCTAGTCACTTTACCAAAGCCAATGTTCCTGCTCATGTAACATGTCATGTTCCAAACTGCCACTCACCAAGATGGAGGAGAGTTGTCCCAGCTGTTAGGTCTCCCGCAAGCCTCCACATCCCACCAAACATGACCACCATCCTGAAGTTGTGTCCAGACCCAAACACAGTAGCAGTGTGGTCACGTCGTGGTTCCATTTCTTGGGGAAGAGTAACCTGTACAGGAGGAGGCAATAGCAACCGATGAAACATCCGTTGCATAACATACTTGTGTTAGTGTGTACACAAGTACTGCAAGTACATTTGAATACACACTGTTCAGGTATGCAAACTATGTTTAGCATAAATATGAGTCTATACCACTAGTAAACATGTGTCTATGTACATTTATCCACTGGGTACATCTTACTGTAGCTAGCTATGCAAGAGATTCAAGGCACACAGTCATATGTATGTAAGCAACAGCACATATGCATTCTTCATACAACTCATTATACACCAGGCATATCAACTCACTAACCTCACTCCACACTCCTCTGTCAACATCCAACACCCACACGTCCTTGAGAACACTCAGAACTTCACCGAGACCACCCCCCACCAGCAGCAGTGGGTGTTCCTGTCCAGTGAGGGGACCAGCAATACAACATGCAGCATGCTGGTGCCTTGCAGGTGGCCTGGGACCTCCAGTGGTGTCCAGTTTGGTCCAGTGCTGAGGAAGTCAAGACCCACACACTCATGTACACAATGAAGGTGATACCCAGCTTTGTGTGCCAGGCGATTGTATTAGAGAAGGTAGTGTTAATGTCATTATCAAGAAATAAAAGGCTTACCTAAGCAGTGCTCATAATACATAGAAACTTCCTATAGCATAACTATGACATTGATTGCAAATGATCAAATGACAGATGCTGAACACGTCTGTGTAAAAGACACTCTCACAGGAAAGATTCACAATCACTATACAGTACTGATAGTTGGTATACTGCCTAATTAGCCCCCTTGTTCGAGTGATAAAATGTGCTGCAGTATTTTAATTAGATTATGAGTATGAAAGTCCTAGCATGACAACATCACCTAGTTAACAACTATAAGACTAGTATTTCAGCTTCTTTCCAATCACAGCTAGACGTATTGTCAAATAATTACAGGTTCTATATTGCACGCACCCACTTATCCTGCTCAAGTATATAGCCATGCCCAAGTCTTCCACTATCTGTAGCCCCTCCATACACCACAGCCCTCCTGCTGTCAACGTTCGTAAAGGAGAACCAGGAGAGAGGAGGAGGCTTTGTCCCAGTCACAGCTGGAGATGACCACTCCCCTGTAATAGTGGAGAGGAACATGCATGATAGTACAATATTGTGTACTGATTAATTGGTCATTGATCCACACATAATTCTAGGGAAGAGAGTCTCAGCTGGAGATGACCACTCCCCTGAAGCAGTGGAGATTAAGAAACACAAATTTATAATACACAACACACACATAGCTGAGATTGAGATTTCCTCCAACTACCACATTATTGTGTTGGACAATGAACCACACATACAGCTAAGAGGAAACTGCCACTAGTCTCATTGCCAGGCCACAATTCAATCATCTGAGGCTTGGTGACTTGTTCAGATGGACTAGTCTACTCAACACCCTCCTCAACAAGACAGCAAGTGGTGTGACATGAAGCAAAAGGAACTATTCAACCACCTTTAACCCTTTAACTACGAATGATGACTATAGTCGTCATCGAAATTCGGCCGCATGTTATCAGTTGGAGTAATCCGTTTTGAAGATAGGTTCTGTAGTAGCAGAAAGGGTGGGACAGGGGGAGGTGGGTGGGTGCACCGCTCTGGCTGACAGTGCATGGCGGCTGTTGCAGCTGGCTATAGAAAAAGCCTGGTCAGCGCTGGATGGCCCGTTCTTCTGCTTTCTTGTACAAACGAGCGTAGAAAACGGTGCTTTCACCTTGTAGGGACTCCATTTCTGGCTTTTTAGGCAGCTTTCAGTCTGGAGGAGCGTTCTTTGGTCGGAGGGCCCTGACTATTGAACACTTGGTAAATGAGTGGGTGTGGTCAGGGTCATGAACCTGCAAAGAACTTCTGAAGGAAGCTGTGGATCAAGTTTCTCAGGCTAACTCCTGGCAGAAGTGGAAATACAGGTGAAAGAAGGTGGGACAAGTCTACACAAGACCATTAGGGAAATTTAATTTAGTATTTAAAGGGCTAACCATACTACAACAGAGTATGCTCAATGATACTAGCAACCAACACAAGGTACACTTTGTGTACAATCAAATCAGTTTACATTTATCATGAGTGCCATCTTGTTGCCACCACCCTACTTGTCTGGCATCACCAACTTCTGGAGTGACTATCATACACACTCAGACAATAACTTCTTACTGCACCACATGAACCATATGATATTGCTTGGCTTGTGGTTTGGTACCCAGACAGTACTCACCTTTGTCTAAATCAAAGACATGCAGTTCATCTGTCCATACACTGCCCGTGGACCCAGCAAAGACCACCAGCTGGTTATCACCATAAGACACCATCCCACAGCCTCTCTTCCTCTGTGGGCCACTGGAGGGGTTTGAAATTCTCACCTTCTCCCACTGATAGGTACGCAGGTCAAGCTTAAACACGCTGTTGTGATAGGAAACACCATCATACCCTCCAAACACAAACAGACATGACCCCACCACTGTGTATGCAGTGTCGCACAGTTCAGGTGGTGGGGTGCCATGGGTTGGTTTCTGCTCCCATAGCTCCGTGGAGATGTCAAACACCTCAATGTTTTGTGCTACCTCTCGTGACTTCTCCTTTGACCCAGCCCACCCACCCCACATGTGCAGCTTATTGTCCACAGCAACAGCAGCATGGCTAGATCTGGGCAGTGGCTCATAACTGGTGTGATAAGCAGCCATAATTTGCTGTACAGGGTGATAGCACAATATAAAGTGAGATATAATTATGCAATTAGAGATGAGCAGGCATATGATAACAAAAACTCCAAAATAGCATTGCGGTATTTTGTTTGGAGACGTCTTGACCGCTAAAATAACAGAAGTATCTTTGTGTATGGTATCCACATGTATCATAGTTCCCTGGATTTCAGGTTAAAGAGACATTAGTTAGCAGGTAGCTGAGACAACCATCATATAAATTGGTTGGTAATTTTAGAGAGCACTTTATAATAATCCCCGTAACTTCTGGCCATACCCCTTGGTGGGATTACTGGGCTATTCCATTTATTAAGGGTGGATGGCATCACTGTTTGCCTACCTAAAGACAAAAATTTTGCCTTCCTGGGACACACACTAGTTTAAGGAGAATTACAGGAAATTTAATGAGGCTTTCAATACCCCTAGGGGCAGACCCTGAAAATCATTCATAATTAAGAGGGTACGCCTTTTCATGGTTCATACTTGGTGTTGTCTCCTAATAGTGATTCCGGAAGACTGAAATAAGCAGCTTGTTCTCAGAATTGGCTTGTGCTATGAGTGACCCACACACATCAAACAATGTCCTAACAGCTACTCTTTGCAAAAAGATTGGTAGTCTGAAACTAGCTAATTGTACCCACAGTTTTTAATTCTCATTTAATTAGAACTTGAATGGGAAGAAAAACCAAAAGGGTGTACCTTCCGTATCAACAAGGTTTGCAACTACCAATGGTGATCAGTCAATGGAGCTGAGAGCTTCTCGTGTATAGATAACCATATAAACTGGCTAGTAATTTTAGGTTAGTCTCATTCCCAGACCGCATTTTCACGCCTGCTGGAAAAATGGGTCCAGTAAACTGTCTATTCCATTTTCGTTAAAATGTACCGGAATGCTGGTGCATTGCTCTTTTCTAATTTAACACTTCATGTCATTGAAGATTACATTCCACACTACATCCCAACGATCTGCTAGCAAAATGGACATTGATCGGGCGACCCTAGGTACCATGTGTAGACTAGCCTATTCTATCTTTTGAAAGGAGCTCAACCAGGCTGTCTTGGAGTTTGCTGTTTGCTTGAGCGTTTTTGAATTCATAATCCAGTTGACATGACGTCACAGCAACTTCAAAATATTGGAACCAAAACAGTATACGCAGTTTACCAGACTATTTCCCGCTCAGTGAAAAGTAGTCTGGGTACGAGACTAGGGTGGATACTGGCAATGTGTTAGTGCTTTGCAACACCAAGTTGCCTCCCTTTTCATTATGCACTGTGGAAGTAGCAATCACAGTTGCACAATTTGCAGGAATTATTATTAAAAAGCTTTCCTAAAACTATCCAACCAATTTATACCCCAAAACTCACTCTCTTTGTTGTAAACAGCACTCCTGGTGTACAACGCTCCTTCAAGTTCGGATTACATTCCAGCCTCGCCCTCATTTGCCTCTAATTAGAGCCCATCAGCAAACACTTGTAAGGTTAGTCCCGTGCCCAGACCCCGCCCTCTCACGAGGGTCTGGTGACCTTCAGCCGATTCCTCGGGCTTCATTAAGCTTTTCGGTGGACAATAGACCTTTATCCATTGTTACGTAATTATGACGTCTGGGGGGAAATAGTAGGCATTAATTGGAATACGAAGCGATGGCGGTGAAGCGAACAGAGCGCGAAAACGTCAGTTCTCTGGAGCCCAGCGGCTGCAGACGAGGACAAAAGCCGCGGAAACTGTTGTTAGGTAAGTTGCTTAGTTTATGTAGTTGAGTTTATATTTATATGATAGGGTACTGAGAATGAAATAGCGCGATTTGTTAGACTGAGTGTTAGTTTTGTGGAGTTAGTTTGCTAAATCTGTTTGATGTGTTTCAACTTTGTACCGTGGATGTAACTTTGAACAAGATCTCGAGATTATAGAGTACTGAATTGAACACTTAAGCTCCATCCCATGCCTTGGTACCAGATTTGCAGCATACCTGGATGTTCTAGCAGGAGTTATAGGGAAGAGTTTCATGGGGTAAAATTTCATCGCCTGCCTCAAGACCCTGTTCTGAGATACAAGTGGTTAGTTAGTATTAAGAAGCCAATTAGTGTGAGCGAGAACACCAGGATTTGCTGCCTGCATTTTTAGGGGAGTGGAAGAACTGCTGATTGCCCAGTACCAACCATTTTTGCATGGAGTGTGGCAGTTAAACATCGACAACCCCCAGCCATACGTAACCCCATACCTTGCAAGAAACAAAAGCATGAGGAGCCTCTATCACCAGCAGAAGTAGCAAGGGGAGAAATTGAAAGGCATGAGGAGCAAATTGCTCAGTTACAGGCAGATGTGTTGCGACTTGAAGATGAAGTACAAGCATTGTTGTCGCAACGTTTCTGCCTAAAGCAGTTTGAAGGAAGTGATTCAGATATTCAGTTTTACACTGGCCTTCCATCGTACCCTGTGTTTATGTGCCTATATAGATACCTTGAACCTCTATTATGTCATCTACGTCTATGTGATGTTAAGAGTACCTCTACCCAAACATTTAAACCCAGAGCACGAGCATTGCAACCCATTGATGAACTATTCCTGGTATTAATAAGGTTACGATTAGGATTATTGGAACAAGATTTAGCGCATCGATTTAATATTGGCATTGCTACTGTATCTGTATCTGTGTAACCTGGATCAAGTTCTTAGGCCAGCAACTTAAACCCCTCATCACATGGCCCAGTTATCGATACACATATGCCAGCACAGTTTAAAGAATTTTACCCCTCTACCTGTGTGATTATACTTTGGCTTGGTCACTGCCAGCATTTTCACTGGTATTGGTTCTTTTTTAGATATTGCTGGAACTCCCCACTTTCTGGGCAGCGAGGTCAAACTTGGCCCACCACTGTTTCCATGGGTAGCACGTGCTCTCTTGATGTCGTCTACTGCAAACATTAATGCAGCAGTGTGATTGCAGGCTAAACTACCTGCAACACAGGTACAGCTTCCGTGAATAATTTGCCCATTCGTTTTGTTAACAGCAATAGCTGTTTTGTATGCTCCAGCTTTCTGTGAGGGTAACACAGTTGCACGGATGATGCAGTATACTGAGGTGCTGGTCACATCATGAACTGATAGGCATTGGACCTTCTTTGAGTCAAACAGCCTGTATCCCCTCTTGAATGGCTTTGTTGCGGTGACACGCTCTTTGCGCAGTCTACCAGTGATGAAATATTGGTGAATGTGTTTGAGGGTGAGTGGAGGCAGTTCAGCTACATTAGCATCTATCCACCCTTGATCTGACACTATTGTTGCTTGATAACCATCAGGTGTTGTCTCATCAGTTTCTTCATCACTCTCTTCTACAGGTGAATCAAGCCCGCTCCTGATTGCTCCTTCAACCCTATAAATAAACCAGTATTATGTTTTCATGTGGTGTATTAATAATTTTTACTAACTGGAAGGGAGGGTTCAAATCTCTCCGCCTACTGGGCCGCTACAGTAACCAAGTTACGTTTTAACTTACTTCGCTACAAGTTCGTCCTTTTTCATCCCAGAATAGCTCAATCCACAGACCTTAAGCCAGGTTTTGAGCGCAGCGCATGTCCACTTATGGACCGGGGCAGTGCTGCAAGACCGCGAAGGGCCAGGTGAAGATTCGTTGTCGTCTACCTCCGCTCTAGTTGCCATCGGCTCTCGAAACAATTCCATAGGATGGGAAAACAACTGAACTAACCTCGCAAAAGAATAAACAGTGAAAGGCAGTTGACACGCGCAAGGAAAAACTCAAAGAGTAGAGGTAATCGCGCCATTCGCTTGCCATCGTATTCCAATTAATGCCTACTATTTCCCCCCAGACGTCATAATTACGTAACAATGGATAAAGGTCTATTTTCCAACCGCCAATCACGTTGCAGAAAACACAATCTGTGGTTGCAACACCGGAAATTCTTGACTACTTCAACACGATGACACAGCACTTTTTTGGCGCGTAAATTAGTTATCAGTTCGCAACTATGCATACTAGTAAGCTATGAATTTTTAATAAAGCCCGATGAATCGCTGGATGTCACCAGACCCTCTCCTCGCGGGTGGGGTCTGGGCACGAGACTGTTGTAAGGTAGCCTCGTTCCCAGGCTCTCCCCGCTAAGGAGGGGAGCCATCCCGGGGTACCTTTTCTAAGGTCTCGGCTCCTGATTGGTCAAAACAGCTAAAGTGTGACATGCACGTGACCTTTCTAAGCTGTAATTTGATTGGTCAACCAACTCTACCTGTAAAATTCAAACACAAGCAAACACAGCAAGCACAGCAAACACATGAAACACAAGAAACCCGAAAAACACAAACACGAGAAACACAAGAAACCCGAGAAACACGAGAAACACAAGAAACACAAGAAACCCAAGAAACACGAGAACCCAAGAAATGCAAGAAACACAAGAAACACAAGAAACACGAGAAACGCGAGAAACACGAGAAACACAAGAAACACGAGAAACACAAGAAACCCAAGAAACACGAGAAACACAAGAAACACGAGAAACACAAGAAACCCGAGAAACACAAGAAACACGAGAAACCCGAGAAACCCAAGAAACACGAGAAACACAAGAAACACAAGAAACACAAGAAACACGAGAAACACAAGAAACACGAGAAACACAAGAAATCCAAGAAGCGCGAGAAACACGAGAAACCCGAGAAACCCGAGAAACCCAAGAAACGTGACAAACCCGAGAAACACAAGAAACCCGAGAAACACGAGAAACACAAGAAACACAAGAAAAACACAAGCTGTAACTTAATCTTGGCCCTAGCCCTAATCCTAACCCTAACCCTTACCCTTAGCCTAAACACTAAATCTAAACCAACCAGCAGCCTCCCTTCTTGCTATTTTACTGTTGGGTCTGCTAATGGTGCTTCTCATGTTTCTCAAGTTTATGTTTTTTTGAAATCCGAAACCCTTAACAGCCGGTATCTCGGGCCGAAGACTGTGATGCAGATACTATAAATCGTGGAAAGGTCGCTTTCGCGGATTCCGGAACAGTACTTCGCTATTACATTGGTCAAACTTTTCTTGCTACGTTTCGGTCCGATCCGGACCTTCTTCAGGCATACAACAACTGGGACACTGGTCAAATACAAGGTACAAATAACACAAGTGGAGTTCTTTTTATACTAAATCTCTAAGAGTCTGGCGTTCCGACGCAATGTTGTTAGCGTCCGGACGCAATGGTGTTAGCGTCCAGACGCGGCGTCTGTTAGTCCTCGATGTTGAGTCCCTCGGGCGTCAGTGTTCTGAGCTCAAAGATCCAATATCGTTCCCTCAGCTTCCTCCGTTTCCTGCTGTTGTTATGATCTTCTATCTTCTCTATCCCCATCACCCTCAGATCTTCATAGGAGTGGTCTGGCTGGTTGAAGTGTGCGGCCACCGGTTTGTCCAGTTTCTTCGTTGTGATGTCGGACCGGTGGCCATTCATCCTGATGTGCAGGGCATTTTCTGTCTCTCCCACATATTGCTTGTTACACTTGTTGCAGCTGATCATGTACACGATGTTTTTTGTTTTACATGTAAATTGGTTCCTGATGGTGTATCTCCTGCCCGTGGTATTACTGGTAAAAGTGTTGGTGTGTTTTATTAGCTGGCAGGTCTTGCATCGTCTGCTGCCGCAGGGGGCATTGTCTCCAAGGGTGGGTGGGGTTGGTGTTTTTACCTCTGCTCGAACCAGGAGATCTCGCAGGTTGGGTGGTCTCCTGTAGGCTACCAGGGGTGGGTTTGGTATGGCTTTTCTGAGCTTATCAGAGATGTGTAGTGTTGGTAGGTGTTTCCTGACAATGCTGCTCAGTTTGGTGAGGCCGGGACGGTAGGTGACCACTAGGGGTATCCTTTCCAGTGCTGGTCTCCGGGGACGTGGTAGTAGAGCTTCTTCCCGGGATGTCTGAGTGGCTAGTTGGATCTGGGTGTCTACTGTGGTGTCCCTGTAGCCTCGGCCTTTCAGGTGCTCCTTCAGCTCTTCGGTTCTTTTTGTGTAGTCTTCATCGCGAGAGCATATTCTTCGTATTCTAAGGCTTTGGCTATAGGGGATGGAAGTGGTGCAATGTTTGGGGTGGCAGCTCTCAGGAGAGAGGTATTGGTGGGTGTCAGTCGGTTTGGTGTAGAGGTCAGTGTGGATGGTACCTGCATCTAGGATGACAGTTGTGTCTAGGAAGGACACTCGGTCAGTGGACCATTCTGCCGTGAACTTGATGGTGTTGTGAAAGGTGTTGATCTGTTGAAGGAAATTTTCCAATTCGTCCTGTCCTTTGTCCCAGATGGCAAACACATCATCGATGTATCTCCACCAAATTCGTGGACTGATTGTGGTCTGGGTCAGTAGAGTCTCTTCTAGCTTTGCCATGAACAAGTTTGCGTAGGATGGGGCCATCCTGGTGCCCATGGCTGTGCCTTGGGTTTGAAGATAGTGCTCACCGTTGAAAGTAAAGTTGTTTAGGGTGAGAATTTGTTGTATTAGGTCAACTAGGTAGTTGGTGGGTGGGGTTAGGGAGGGGCGTGTCTCAAGGGCTTCCCTACATGCTGCCACTCCCTCGTTGTGTGGGATGTTTGTGTAGAGGGAGCTGACATCGAGAGTGACCAGGATTGATCCTGGTGGCAGCGTCTCTAGGGTCGACAGCTTCCTCAAGAAGTCTGTCGTGTCCCTTAGGTATGATGGGATCTGTACCACGAGGGGGCGCAGGTGGTGGTCAACATACTCGGAGATTCGTTCGGTTGGGGCTCCACATGAGGACACGATGGGTCTGCCGGGATTTCCCGCCTTGTGGATTTTTGGGAGATGGTAGAAGCGGGCCGTCCGGGGTTCAGTTGGTGTTAGGTACTTGAGTGTGTCCTTGTTGATATGGTTCATCTCGAACATCTCCTGAACTAGTCCTGCAACTAGCTCTGAGTGTCGGGGTGTGGGGTCCGATTCAAGCCTGCGGTAGTACCTCGTGTCCGACAGTTGTCTGTATGCTTCGGCCAGGTAGGATTCCTTACTCATGACAACTGTGGCAGACCCTTTGTCCGCTGGCTTGATGATGATGTCAGAACGGGCCCGTAGTTGTTTGAGGGCCTGTCGTTCGCTTGGTAGAAGGTTGTCCTTTCGTTTGGTGGACCTGGTGAGCCGCCATGCATCGGTTTCTACCGCTTTCAGGTAGGTTTCAATGGCTGCATCTCTGTTCTTTGGGAGCGGTAGAAACCGATGCATGGCGGCTCACCAGGTCCACCAAACGAAAGGACAACCTTCTACCAAGCGAACGACAGGCCCTCAAACAACTACGGGCCCGTTCTGACATCATCATCAAGCCAGCGGACAAAGGGTCTGCCACAGTTGTCATGAGTAAGGAATCCTACCTGGCCGAAGCATACAGACAACTGTCGGACACGAGGTACTACCGCAGGCTTGAATCGGACCCCACACCCCGACACTCAGAGCTAGTTGCAGGACTAGTTCAGGAGATGTTCGAGATGAACCATATCAACAAGGACACACTCAAGTACCTAACACCAACTGAACCCCGGACGGCCCGCTTCTACCATCTCCCAAAAATCCACAAGGCGGGAAATCCCGGCAGACCCATCGTGTCCTCATGTGGAGCCCCAACCGAACGAATCTCCGAGTATGTTGACCACCACCTGCGCCCCCTCGTGGTACAGATCCCATCATACCTAAGGGACACGACAGACTTCTTGAGGAAGCTGTCGACCCTAGAGACGCTGCCACCAGGATCAATCCTGGTCACTCTCGATGTCAGCTCCCTCTACACAAACATCCCACACAACGAGGGAGTGGCAGCATGTAGGGAAGCCCTTGAGACACGCCCCTCCCTAACCCCACCCACCAACTACCTAGTTGACCTAATACAACAAATTCTCACCCTAAACAACTTTACTTTCAACGGTGAGCACTATCTTCAAACCCAAGGCACAGCCATGGGCACCAGGATGGCCCCATCCTACGCAAACTTGTTCATGGCAAAGCTAGAAGAGACTCTACTGACCCAGACCACAATCAGTCCACGAATTTGGTGGAGATACATCGATGATGTGTTTGCCATCTGGGACAAAGGACAGGACGAATTGGAAAATTTCCTTCAACAGATCAACACCTTTCACAACACCATCAAGTTCACGGCAGAATGGTCCACTGACCGAGTGTCCTTCCTAGACACAACTGTCATCCTAGATGCAGGTACCATCCACACTGACCTCTACACCAAACCGACTGACACCCACCAATACCTCTCTCCTGAGAGCTGCCACCCCAAACATTGCACCACTTCCATCCCCTATAGCCAAAGCCTTAGAATACGAAGAATATGCTCTCGCGATGAAGACTACACAAAAAGAACCGAAGAGCTGAAGGAGCACCTGAAAGGCCGAGGCTACAGGGACACCACAGTAGACACCCAGATCCAACTAGCCACTCAGACATCCCGGGAAGAAGCTCTACTACCACGTCCCCGGAGACCAGCACTGGAAAGGATACCCCTAGTGGTCACCTACCGTCCCGGCCTCACCAAACTGAGCAGCATTGTCAGGAAACACCTACCAACACTACACATCTCTGATAAGCTCAGAAAAGCCATACCAAACCCACCCCTGGTAGCCTACAGGAGACCACCCAACCTGCGAGATCTCCTGGTTCGAGCAGAGGTAAAAACACCAACCCCACCCACCCTTGGAGACAATGCCCCCTGCGGCAGCAGACGATGCAAGACCTGCCAGCTAATAAAACACACCAACACTTTTACCAGTAATACCACGGGCAGGAGATACACCATCAGGAACCAATTTACATGTAAAACAAAAAACATCGTGTACATGATCAGCTGCAACAAGTGTAACAAGCAATATGTGGGAGAGACAGAAAATGCCCTGCACATCAGGATGAATGGCCACCGGTCCGACATCACAACGAAGAAACTGGACAAACCGGTGGCCGCACACTTCAACCAGCCAGACCACTCCTATGAAGATCTGAGGGTGATGGGGATAGAGAAGATAGAAGATCATAACAACAGCAGGAAACGGAGGAAGCTGAGGGAACGATATTGGATCTTTGAGCTCAGAACACTGACGCCCGAGGGACTCAACATCGAGGACTAACAGACGCCGCGTCTGGACGCTAACACCATTGCGTCCGGACGCTAACAACATTGCGTCGGAACGCCAGACTCTTAGAGATTTAGTATAAAAAGAACTCCACTTGTGTTATTTGTACCTTGTATTTGACCAGTGTCCCAGTTGTTGTATGCCTGAAGAAGGTCCGGATCGGACCGAAACGTAGCAAGAAAAGTTTGACCAATGTAATAGCGAAGTACTGTTCCGGAATCCGCGAAAGCGACCTTTCCACGATTTATAGTATCAAGTTTATGTTTGTTTGTTTTAATGCTTCTCAGGATTATACTCTGTGTGTGTTTCTGGGGTTTCTTGTGTTTCTTGCGTTTCTCAGGCCTATACTATGTGTGGGTGTTTCTTGTGTTTCTCGTGTTTCTCGCGTTTCTCGTGTTTCTCAGGCCTATACTGTGTGTGGGTGTTTCTTGTGTTTCTCGTGTTTCTTGTGTTTCTTGTGTTTCTTGTGTTTCTTGTGTTTCTCGTGTTTCTCATGTTTCTTGTGTTTCTGTGACTTTTGTTGCTTGTATCTATGATTATTAATGACATCATAATGACATCATCCCTTCTAACCAATCACATTAAGTCTTAGAAAACCCACTCCGGGACTGTAGAAGGAGGGGGAGGGCCTGGTACATTTTATCACGTGCGTGACGTCAAGGGTAGACACGACTTAATTACGCGGGGGTGGACTAAGCTGGGCGCCCACGCACGTTCAAGCACCAGAGATTTTAAAGACTACTACAGTCTTCTTTTCAGGTAAATGTGGTTTTAGTGTGTTTTACCTTCGTCTTTGCAGTCAGCGTAGAACTAGTCGATTTCTTGAGTCAGTGGAGACAACTCGAACAACAACCACGCAGCCAAGTTTACAACACACAACAAATCACGAAGTTTCTTGCCATTCAGTCCGTCTGGTGCCGTGTCTGACACCCTGACAATCTACTACACCCGTCTACCTTGCGATTTACGGCTGCTGTAGGCAGCGGTTTTTGTATCATCGTTAGCTACGCGTACGCGTGTACTTGCCTCGATCACGAGCTCCGAACGACGTGGGCGGGATTCCGTGAGTGCCCACGCGCAGTTAAGTCATGTCTACCTCGCGTCTACCCTTGACGTCACGCACGTGATGAAATGTACCAGCCTCTCCCCCTCCTTAGTGGGGAGAGCCTGGGAACGAGGCTAGTTGTAAGGTACGTTTGACCGTAGTGTCGTGACCAGCCGGAAAAACCTACGGAAAATCCGTCTGGTAACGTATTACGGTAAGGCAAGATTCTGGGGGTTTTCTACTTACGACGGAGTTATTTGAACGTGCCAATCAAATTGTAGCATGTCCAATTACTTGGGGGGCCCACTGGCGCACTAGCGCTTGTGCGGATGCTAATTGGTGATAATTGAGCCATTTAGAGGCGAGAACTTCCATATATGGTCAGCGCCCAGAGGAGATCGGACACGGTTGAACTTTACTAATTAAAATGGCTGAGGTCACACTAATTGATCTTGGATATTGCAAGGTAGAAAGCTTTTAGCTTTTTCTATTACTTGCCCCAGCCTTGAATCTTGATTTGAAAACTGAGGCCCCCCTCAGTAAAAGTCGAGAGAGCTAGTCTGTTGAGATACGAAAAATCAATTAGTGTGACCTCAGCCATTTTAATTAGTAAAGTTCAACCGTGTCCGACCTCCTCTGGTCAGCGTCGGCCGCATTGAAACCCTGCTGACGTGTGCAATATTGCCTTACGTTACCAGACGGATTTTCCGTAGGTTTTTCCGGTTGGTCACGAGACTAGTTTGCAGTTGTAGTCTCGTGACCAGCTAGTCTCGTCCCCAGACCAAAATTTTCGCGCGCGCCCTGCGGACTCGTCGAAAAATAGGGTCTGGACACTTTCACTACGAAAACTGGGGCATGTTTACATACGGCGGTCAGTAAATTGGGTAATTGTAGGTGTTAATTACATTATCAGCGACCAGCAGCGTTTACTTTGGCGCAAAAAATTTTGCAAGCTGGCTATTTGTGATGACGCAAATGCAATTTACTTTACCTGAGCAATCTGATTGGTGCGACAACATGCCGCATACATGCCGATACACTCGTATGAATACGCCGCAGTGAATGGGTCCAGACCCAATTTTTTTGACAAGGCCGCAGGGCGCGCGAGAAAAAATTTGGTGTCTAGGGATGAGACTAGTGGCCAGCCGGTTTTTCCGGCTGGCTGGTCATGAGACTAATTCAGTTGCTGACCGATTTGCGAGCAATGACCACACCTCTATTTTGGGGGGAACGTATTTCTACTCCACCCGCGTAGCCGTGTGACGTCATCAAATTCTGGATGAATGCGTAATGAGCTCTACACACGGCCAACTTTCAAGCTTTATATATATATATATATATTTTTTTTTTAATAATTATATAGATATAAAACTTTTGCATTAATAATACAAGGTACACAAATAGCTGGTAAGCTATTACGGGTGTGTACCCAGTTACAATTTACAAAAACAGGGGTGCAACAAGTGATTTAAAGGAATTGATGGAGTGTGCTGTAAGTGCTTCGTGAGGTAAGTGATTCCAAACAGAGACAGTGCTAGGTATATACAAAGGATGACGTATGTGCACGAGGTTCATGTATTAAAGGTAAGGAGTGACTATGTCTACTTACTTGGGTTACAAATACATTGGTGGGAAAGTAGAAGTAACTGTGTATAATTTTATAAAGTGTACAGAGCTTTAAATATAACCTACGATTCTCAAGGGTAGGGAATTGAGACTGGTCAAGAAGATCCTAGGTCCCATTGTTTCAAACACATTTTTAAAGCAAACCTTTGAACACTTTCAAGTTTGTTAGTATCTTTAATTTTTATTTTTTTAATTTTTTTCAATTTTTTTTATAATAGTTTATGCAAGGAGCAAGGGCTACATAAAATAGCAAGGCGTGCTAATACCAGTATGTAACCGTACAGAATTATACTATGAGTGTAAAATAAAGGAAGGGGTATCTAACATGTAAACACACTAAGAGATGACTGAAAAGAGTGCAGAGTATGTGAAGAGGTTAATTCTATAGGGAGGCAATTCCATTTCCTGATGGTATCTGGTACAAAGGAGTGGGCAAATGCTGAGGTTCTGCAGAAAGGCTGGTGAAGCAGGGATGGTCTCGAGGAATATGGCACAGTAGATCTTTGGACCACGATCTCAGGGGGAAAATAGCAGAGATTGTTGACAATCTTGAACATATGACTCAGCTTCAAATAGAGACGCCGATTCTCGAGGGAGGGCACCTTACATACGTCCAATAGCTCAGAGTATCCAAAGTTCCAGTTTTTGCAGCAAACCCGCAGTGCAAACTTCTGGATGTTCTCGAGAGAGCTAATATCTTTATACAAATGTGGGTCCCAAACTTGAGCCGCGTACTCTGTGTGGGGTCTGACAAGTGAGAGGTAAAGGTGGAGCAGGGTGGAAGGGTCAGAATGTTGGTAGTATCGTCTGTACAGAAGACCAATGATTTTGTAAGCCTTGCTACAAACTTCCTGTATGCTATTCAAGGTAAACTGTGCATGTGGTTGGACCGAGTTTGACCTGTGGTTTGACCGAGTTCCGTTTTCGTGAGATTACCATGGTCTTGCACTTGTTAAGATTGAGTGTTAAGGCAGTAGAGCCGGACTATATACGTCCGCTCACAAGACACAAGTACAATTCTGAGCCATCTTTGATTTACCGCACAACTAGGGGCAAAGTGGAGCTAGAACACGATCTTCACAGCGTATATACAGTACATTCAGCACTATAACATAGTCGAGTTAGAAGCCAAAAGCTCAAGTCACACGGTAGATACTAAGTGTACAATATCGGCAAAAAATCGCTTCATAGGCTCGAACATATCAGAAAGTTAGCGGACATTAACCCAATTAATACACCACTTTCTCACCAATTAGAATCTTATAACTCATTAAAACATCAAAGAAATATTTATATTTTTGGACATAAAATGATTTTGAGTGCTCAATTCTAAAAAGGTACCCTGGAACTGGAATCTACATGTTGAAATGCACATAGTCATGTATAGTTTGTGCTGCTACGTGGTGATTTAGGTCCGTCATTTTGCTGCCATATCAACTCAGAAGCCTCATAGAACAATGTATGGTAAAATTCATAACTTGAGATGTAGATCACTGTCAAAACTACTTTAAAAAAGGTACCCTGGAGTTGAATTAGACAAGGTTTGAACTAACAAACCATCCCTACTACATCAAATTACACAGCTGTTTAAGTCCGTCATTTTAGCATTAAAATGGAAGGCTTATTGCTTTGAACCCATGAAAAGTTGGCAGGTGTTAGTCACACCTTCTTTGATGGTCAACTTGTGACAACTTGTGACAACAAGTGAAAATCATTACATCCTTTGATGATTTAACCGGATTGAATGTCCGTTTTTGGGCTAAACTTCTTGATATGCGTAGACATGGTACAGAACACGCTACGAAAGCGCAACCAGCGCTGCATAGCCCTTCCGGCTCTTTGCTATAATTTACAAAATGTCCAATCTCCATGTAGCTATCGTACTCTCCTAGACACAAGCGCTTATGCAAGTCCCCTAGTGACCGGTTTCAGCTGTGATCGATTTTCGATTTGGCGCACAACTAGGGGCAAAACGGCCAAGAGCTCCGTAAATTTCTGGACACGTTTTCCCCCACTCCGACTACACAATACTCGTATAACTTAGTCAGACTCCAAGTACTTTTCCAGTTATGATTGAGAAAAGTCGTGATATTGTTCAGTAATCTGCTTGGAAATTCCCGGGAAGTTCGCGGCACTTGCCACAGCAAATGAATAGTCTCGTTCCCTGACCGCATTTTTCGCGCCCGTCGGAAAAAAAGGGTCTGGTGAACTCGTTCAAGTGCGCCGGAATGCTGGCGCATTGTTCTTTTCTAATTTAACGCATGACGTCATCGAAGATTGCATTCCACATTGCGTGCCAACGATTTACCAGCGAATGGACTTTGATCGGGCAACCCTAGCTTATATCTTTCGAAAGGAGTACAAGTAGGCTGTCTTGGAGTTCGCTGTTTACTAGAGGGTTTTTGAATTCACAATCCAGCTGACGTGACGTCATGGTGGTTTCAAAATATTGGAACCAAAACGGTATAGGCAGTTCACCAGACTATTTTCCCGCTCGGACGAAGCTAGCAACTGAATGACAGCTGTATTGCGAACTGTTGCGTAATAATAGTTTACACAAGCTGAACTTTTAGTTGACTACTTGTAACTGCCAATCTGATTTTGTGAGTGGAATAAAATGTATGGGAAGCCTGAGGCCTGCGTGTAGAATCCCTCTCCATTGTATGATGTTTCCACCATCCTCCCCACCCCCAGGACACTAACTCCACTAACAAGAAGCATAGAGAAAATCCCTCAGGGATCGGCTAGGAGGATTGCATTCACACTCGAAAAGACCTCGTGTTTCCAGGTATCTTGCCTCCGCTAGAACTAGATATGTTCAAACACCGACAAGGGGTAGTCACTTATATGTCGCCTGTAGAAGCGTTTGCGACCGCGATCAAATTTTTTGATCGGCAAAAAGTGTGCTTGATCGCTTGATCGTCCCCCCCAGAGGCTCTTGATCGCTTGATTTTCAAGGGTCAAAGGTCAAATTGCAGCCGCGCGCTCTTGATTGTTGATTTTTAGCAGTTCGGAGGTCACCTTGATCCCTTGATCGGCCCCCCGAAAGGGCTTTGATCGCTTGATTCAGTTTTGATCCCGGTTGCAAACGCTTCTACACGGGACATATAAGTGACTACCCCTTGACCGATAACTCAACCCAGGAGGGAGGTAGTGCAGGTATACAGATTCTGTATACGTTACGTTACGTCTTCCGGTGATATCCGATATAATAATCGGAGTTATGCGGTTGTCGTACAACGAAAGAGCTGTGCCAGATGGCAGACATCAGTGTGAATAGCAAGGCACGCCTTCACCCAGAGGAGGTAGTGCAAGTGTACGATTTTTTATACGTACATTACATCTTCCGGTGATATCCGTTATAATAACTTGAGTTATGCGGTTATCGTACAACAAAGACCTGTGCCAGACAGCGGATTTCGGCACCATCTGTTCCAAGCTGTGAACGACCTATGGCCTTCAAGATATGTGTATTTCAGGTGGTTAAGGGTCCACACAGCTGTCAAGACCGCTGTTACTGCTCCCGTCGGATTGTGAGAACTCTGTAAAAACACAAGCCGTTAACGACAGAATGTTAGCCTCCGTATGCTATACGGTATTTATACCAGCCCTAACCCAACCCTGACCCCACCCTAACCGTATAAATCACTGTATAGCTTACGGATGCTAACGTTCTGCTATTAATGGAAATCGTAAAAACCGGGTCCAGCTTCAAGCCTCTGAAATTGGTGAGATTCAAGCGCCTGTAGCGCATGAACGCAGTGTGCTATCAAGACCGGACTTGCACCAGATTAAAGATCTGTTTCTGTGCTTTTTGAAAATCCTCATATGATGGAGTGACATCCCCATTTGGAGCTATAAGCCTGTGAAATTAACCATGTTTCGTGGTTTTGGTGTGCATGGGTACCTTTGTGCAATCATATCTCCTGAACCCTACCACCTATGGACGTGAGACTTGAACCGTTGAATGCAGCAAAGATTGAAATTCTAGGGTATGCAAACACATGCAAAAGACCTGGCTTGAACCTTAAGGAGGTGTACATTATGCCGGCATAATTTTGAGCATAATTAGTAGCCTTGAGCATATGAGCATAATTCTTAATACCCGAAGCATAATGCGTAAAATTTAGAGCATAATAAAATGATTTTACTCAGAGACTATACGTGCTCTTGCAAAGACATTACCGTCTAATTTCTAATAATTCGTACACCCTATTAATTCGTACACCCCCCTTTTCCGGGAAAAAAACCCCGGTAATTTACGTACTCTAATTTATTCTTAAATTATTGCCGAGCGCAGCGAAGCGGAGCGAGGCTTGGTAATCGTGACGTAACGCCTCGGTGGTGACGTCACGCGGTGATACTTGGTAGCCGCGTTGCAGTCTCGGCCCCGGGAACGTCAAATGTATGTCACGGTTTTGGCCCCGAGGGCCCCCCACAAGTTTGGAACATGTGATCTTCATCTGTTACTGGGCGTGAGTAAATACGTAAGCGATCGAGCGAGGTATTTTTAGCTCGACGTCCATCGCTCTTGACCCCGAGGGCTAGATGGCGATAGCAAGCGAACGAGTTCGTAGTGGACATCCAGTCAAGCTTCTATCGGTCGGTTAATGGTATCGAGCGAGCTCCGCGTAGCAATCTAGCTCGACTTCCAGCGATCAGCAGTTTCTGGACTCTATTTGTGGGGATTTACGCTACCGAAAAAAGTCATGCACTGGCCTCCATGAAGGCCATTCAACCGCTGCTGTTTTTTTTTTTTTTTTTTTTTTTTTTTTATATAAAACTTTATGCAAAAGGCAATGGATGCACAAAATAGCCATATGCTAATAAGGAGTGCACCCTGTTAAAGGGGGACAACACAAAAACGAACACAGCACTACAAATAAGACAAAAGGACCAGGAGCAGTGAGCTATAAGTATATTATGTACAGGATTATAAAGAACTATAATTAACAATGTTACTCTTAAAATGCTGCAGAGGTAAGTTAACAACAGACTCAGGAAGCAAGTTCCACGCATGAACAGTATGTGGCACAAATGAGTGAAAATATGCGTTGGTACCAGCAAATGGTTGTTGGAGCAGTAGTTGCCTGTTTGTACGCTGACTGTGATTTGGCCTTGTGGTGATCATATTGGGTGGGAAGAAGCATAAACCATGAACAATTTTGAACAACATGCACAGGCTGGCCTGAGCTCTTCTGGGTTCCAGGGCAATAATATCCGTCAATGACAAAAGGTCCTGGTAACCACTGTCCCAAGATCTGGTTGCCATACGTAATGCAAATTTTTCCACATCCTTCAGCTGTTTAATGTGTTTTTGCATGTATGGGTTCCACACTGGACTAGCATATTCAAGGTGAGGTCTAACCAGTGAGAGGTACAATTGGAGCAAGGTGACTTTGCTGGCATTACTGTAAAATCTTCGATACAGGAGACCAAGAATCTTTCTGGCTTTTGAGCAGACAGAGTCTATGTGTTGAGAAAAGGATAAGTCACTAGCAAGAATCACGCCAAGATATTTTAAGCATTCTACCTGTTCTAGGGGTGTATCTCCGAGGTATAAAACTCCAGGATAAGTAGGCCTTCTTTTTCTAGATATCACCATATACTTGCATTTGGCAGAATTAAAGGTAAGATGGTTCTGTTGTACCCATTTGTCAATGCTTGAAATATCATCCTGTAAAAGTTGAAAATCTTCCCTTCCTTTGATGGTACGAAACAGTAGGAGGTCATCTGCGTAGAGAACAGAGTGACTGCCATTTGAAATGGGTAGTCAGGTCGTCAATATAAATTAGAAAAAGAAGAGGGCCCAAAATGGATCCTTGGGGTACCCCAGATAGAGCATGCGAGTCTGATGAGCTTGATCCATTAACCACTACCATCTGCTTTCTGGAAGTAAGATAGTTTCCTACCCAGGCCAGGATGTTGATATTTAGACCAGTCTGTTGTAGCTTTTCCATAAGTACTTTGTGGGGAACAGAATCAAATGCCTTTCGTAGGTCAAAAAAGACAGCTCCGATTTCACTACCCTCATCAAGCATTCTCAGCCCCATTGAGAGTTTGAGAGAGGATGCATGATATGGAGATGGTCTGAGATAATATGATGAACATGCCGTTCCAACACCTTGCTCAGAATACTCAAGAGAGAAATAGGCCGATAATCATTAGGGGTAGTAGCTTTTGATGATTTTGGTATTGGTACAATAAGAGACATCTTCCATTCTGTAGGTACAGTGCCAGTTTGGAGGGACAAGTTCATCAAAACAGTCACAGATGGTGCTATAGCACTAGCTGTAGCCTTTAGCATGTGAGCTGATATTTTATCTGGGCCTGTTGCCTTGCTAGTGTCCAAAGTTGACAGGGAGTGATAGATCTCATCGACTGAACACAAGTAGACTTCTGGTATGTTGCTGCATGGTACAGCACCATACATAGAGTGATCCTCTAGGGTAAGTGGGGGTACCGCCTGGTTGAAACAGCTGGAAAAGTAATTTCCAAGCATGTCTGCCTTCTCACTATCTGTACAAGCAAGGGTGTTGCCCTGTGAGAGGACAGGAATGGAACTTTGGTTCTTGTTCAGATATTTTATAGACTTCCAGAATTTCTTGGTGTCACGTGGATTTATTTGGCGGAAAAAAGAGGTTTTGGCACCTCTTAGTCGTGTCGTCACTCTATTACGTAGCTTCTTGTACCTCTCAAAGTCAGACTTCTTTTTAGACCTTTTACAACGGCTGAAAAGCATGTTCCTCCTTCTCATTAGTTGCACAAGACTCTTGCTCAGCCAGGGAAGATTGTGACGAGGTGGTAAACTCCTATGGGGTACACACTCCCTCATAATTTCAAGAAATCGATTCTGCCAATTGTTCCACGATGTGTCCACCTCACTGGTAATTAGCGACTGCCAGTCAGTTTCCTCAATCAGGTTATTGGCCCTTTGCCAGTCAGCATGTGCGTATCTCCAGACCATCCTTTTAGGATGACTTTGAGGTTGACTTGCGTGTTTCCACTGAGATTCAAAAGACAGACCCAGGTGATCTGAACTGGAAAGAGGGGGAATAGTTTTACATGACTGAAGCAAAGATGGTGATGACATAGCTATGAGATCAATCATAGAAGAACTGCCATTAGAACATAGGTGGGTGGGTTCAGACACAACTTGTGATAAACAAAAAGAATTTAAAATGTTGAGCAACTTCCTATAAAAAGGGTGAGTATAATTACAAAAATTAACATTAAAATCCCCTAACAAAATAAAATTACAAAACTCTGGAATATTCAATGATTGCAAGTACAAAAATAGATCTTCAAAAATGACAGAGGGAGAACTGGGTGGACGATAAAAGACAGAAATACAGACTTTACCTATGCCATTGCTTACAGTTAATGATATGATCTCCAAGCCATGAGATGGTACAGGAACTAAAGTAGTGACAAAATATGAACGCACATAGACAATGACCCCACCACCATGTCTGTTCCTGTCGAGTCGGTACGACTGGTAACCGCAGATAGCAATCTCGGTATCGTGTATTTCTGTGCTCAGCCATGATTCCACAATGCATATTACATCTGGATTATCTGCCTCCACAACTGCACATAACTCGTCATGTTTGTGTAACAAGCTCCTTGCATTGAAGTATACAATGTTCAAATTATTGTTATCTGGCTTCTGATTAGTGAAACTATGTAAGTTATCTTCAGCATCTGAAGCAGCTCCAGTCTGATAGCTTGCGCCATCCACAAGGTGAGACTGATGTCTCAATGGGCTCCCATGTTGCAGCATTGTTTGGTTTTGAGAGCTTTCGCCCTCCACGTAATTAATAGAGATTTCTACTGCTGAGCAGCTTGCTCCCACTGGCTCTGATTCAGAGCAGTGGGAGTTGAGACCAAAGGGGGAAGATTATCCGATAGCTCATCTGGATCCTCGGTCGGAATGTTGACATTTTCACTTTGACTAGCAGGGGTATCCAATTGGGTAGACTCTTGGGCTGGAGGGTGTATGGGTAGTTTGTAACAGGGTTCAAGCTTCCATAAAGTTTGCAGCTGTACTTTCTCCCATTCCTGCTCCAGCTGGTTCAGCACGGCTTCCTCTGCACGGAGTATGTACCACCATTTCACAACTTTGCCCTTGTCATTGGTTTTGTACTTCCTTTTCACTTGTACGTTACTGCCAATGCCAGTCAATCGTGTGATTGACTTAATGACAGTAGGGACTGTACACGCCTTCATGGTACCCCAAATGCGGCGAACACCTGTAAAAACCTCCTTTGTGCCAGATACAGCATGCTTGTTGGACTGGGCTGAACCACAGCCGCTGCGTCTGGAGGTACTATTGGCAACATTGTTTTTAGGAGGCATGCAAGAGGAGCTAACAAAGCCCCCCTTGGTTTTGGTCCCCTTCTTTCTACTCGCTACTACATTCCAGCATAACTTAGAACTCACTGCACCCTTCTCCCTGTCCTCTCCTCCTGCCGCAGGACCAGGGGCGGTAGAAGTACAGCTCGGCACCTTCAGTAGCGTTTCCAATGAGGCCTTGACTTGTAGTATCTCCTCCGTTAGAGCCTGGACGTTGCTCTGCAGGTCCTGTATAACTGCTTGTTGCCTATCGAACAGTCAGTATCTGTATAGTCGCCAGGCTCTGTTTTGCGCGAGGCTTGCTGCATGTCTAGTTATTCTATCGTTCGTACAGCGGAAGCGCGTTTGAGCACAAGCACTCTGAGTTGACGCAAATATAGTGAGCGTTTCCAACGTCCACAAATGCAAATGAGCACGTTCTTTTGGGTCTTGATTCTGATTGTACGGGCAGGGACGATGTCAAAATAAGCCCGGGGTGGGGGATCAGTCCGCGTGTTCCCGCAGGTTTATTCGTGTGAAGCCTCGCGAGACTAACGTTCAGTGAATGCTGTACAGCATGCTGTAAGTTCATTCTTCGATATCGGCTAAGAGTCTTAGTGCGACTGACATGTTTATGTGAAGTGTAAGTTGTGGAGCCTCGTAAACTTCAAGTTGATCGCCTAGCGTAGGCACATATATATATGTATGCACGTAGATCGAAGCCAAAGTTACTTGTTACTAGTTGTTGTACATAATGGCAGCTAACTGAAGCTAGAAAAGTACCTGTTGATCGGTTTCCTTAGTGACGTAAACTTGCACACGCTCTATTCACTTCGTACAAATACTCTATTTACTCATACACACCCCGTTTCTCGGAATATTCGGTAATTTTCGTACTCTATTCAAATCGTACAGCTAAAATTCATAATTTTGTACGAATTATACGGTAGTCACTATAGTTGCTGACTAGACTACAACGAGAGTTCCACCTCAACCAACGGCAAATACAGTGATCAATAGCTCGCATCTATGTCCACTGAGTCCGAGTTTTGCAGGAGTTTGTCGCTTAGTCACGCAAGCCACATCCTCTGCAAAAGGTGTGGCTTGCACGACTATTCGTTGCTGTCACCAACGATATTCAGATGTCTGTATTTTTTACAATTCTATTGTATATTGACGAAAGACCAAAATTTCGGGAACATAATTTCAGCATAATCAGTAGTCTTTTCAGTTAAAGTAAGACAAGTACAGCAAAGGTCCAATGTAGTAGACTCAGGTAGAGTCAAGTAGACCCATGCTACAATGTAATACAGTCTGCTAGAGTGAAGTACCGCCATGGGAGAGTGTGGTATAGAGTCAACTGGGGCCACGTATAGAGCCATGGTACAATGTAGTAGAGTCAGGTAGAGCCAAGTAGAGCAACGGTACAATGTAGTAGGGTCAGGTAGAGTCATGCAAGTAGAGCCATCCTACATTGTAGTAGCATCTCGTAGAGTAAACTACAGCCATGGTAGACTGTAGTAGAGTCAAGTAGAGCCAAGTAGAGCCATGGTACAATGTAGAAGAGTCAGGTTGAGACAAATAGAGCAAAGGTCCAGTGTAGTAGACTCAGAGTCAAGTAGGGCCATGCTACAATGTAATAGAGTCCGGTAGACTAAAGTACAGCCATGGTAGACTGTAGTAGAATCAAGTAGATCCAAGTAGAGCCATGGTAAAACGTAGTAGAGTCAGGTACAGCCAAGTAGAGCAAAACGGTACCCTGTAGTAGAGTCAGGTAGCTACTAGAGCCATTATACAATGTAGTAGAGTCAAGTAGAGCAATGCTACAATGTAGTAGAGTCATGGTAGAGTCAAGTAGAGCCATGGTAGAGTGTATTAGAGTCAAGCAGAACCATGTAGAGCCATGGTAAAATCTACTATATAGAGTCACGTAGAGCCAAGTAGAGCCATGGTACAATGTAGTAGAGTCAAGTAGAGCCACGGCACCATGTAGTAGAGACAGGTAGAGCCAAGAAGAGCGATGGTACAATGTAGTAGGGTCAGGTAGAGACAAGTAGAGCCGTGCTACATTGTAGTTGCGTCTGGTAGAGTAAAGTACAGCCATGGTAAACTGTAGTAGATTCAAGTAGAGCCAGGTAGAGCCATGGTACAATGTTGTAGGGTCAGGTGGAACCAAATAGAACCATGGTACAATGTAGTAGAGTCTTGTATACAAGACTCTACTACATGGCTCTACTTTACCCTATAGGGTAAAGTAGAGCCATGGTAGAGTGTAGTAGAGTCAAGTAGATCCATGTAGATTCATGGTACAATGCAGTAGAGTCAGGTAGAGCTAAGTAGAGCCATGCTACAATGTACTAGAGTCAAGTAGAATCAATTAGAGCTATCGTAGAGTGTAGTACACTCAAGTAGAGCCATGGTACAATGCAGTAGAGTCAGGTAGAGCCAAGTAGAACTGCGGTACCATGTAGTAGAGTCTGGTAGAGCCAAGTAGAGCCATGGTACTATGTAGTAGAGTCAGGTAGAGCCAAGTATAGAGCCATGGTACAATGTAGTAGAGTCAAGTAGAGCCTTGGTACAATGTAGTGGAGTCAGGTAGAGCCAAGTAGAGGAACGGTACAATGCAGTAGAGTCAGGTAGAGCCAAGTAGAGCAACGGTACCATGTAGTAGAGTCAGGTAGAGTCAAGTAGAGCAATGGTACAATGTAGTAGAGTCTTGTAGAGTATAGTAGAGCCATGGTAGAGTGTAATAGATTGCAGTAGAGTACAATGCATGCAGTTGAGTCAGGTAGAGCCAAGTAGAGCAACGGTACAATGTAGTAGGTTCAGGTAGAGTCAAGTAGAGCCATGCTCAATTGTAGTAGCGTCTTGTAGAGTAAAGTGCAGCCATGGTAGACTGTAGTAGAATCAAGTCGAGCCAACTAGAGCCATGGATACAATGTAGTCTAGTCACGTTGAGCCAAGTAGAGCAAAGTTCCAATGCAGTAGACTCAGGTAGAGTCAAGTAGAGCCATGCTACAATGTAATAGAGTCTGGTAGAGTGAAGTACAGCCAAGGTACAGTGTAGTGTAGAGTCAAGTAGGGCCACATATAGAGCCATGGTACAATGTAGTAGAGTCAGGTAGATCCATGTAGAGTGACGGTACAATGTAGTAGAGTCAGGTAGAGCCAAGTAGAGGAACGGCAGAAAGTATAGTCAGGTCGACTCAAGTAGAGCCATGGTACTATGTAGTAGAGTCTTGTAGAGTAAAGTAGAGCCAATGGTAGAGTGTAGTGCATATTCAAGTAGAGTACAATGTAGTAGAGTCAAGTAGAGCCAGGTAGAGCAACAGCACAATTAATGTAGCAGGGTCAGGTATAGTCAAGTAGAGCCATGGTACAATGTAGTAGAGTTTTGTAGAGTAAAGTAGAGCCGTGTCGATCCATTGTACAATGCAGCAGAGTCAGGTAGAGCTAAGTAGAACCATGCTACAATGTAGTAGAGTCAAGTAAAGTCAATTAGAGCCATGGTAGAGTGTAGTAGAGGTAAGTACACCCAAGTAGAGCCATGGTACAATGTAGTAGAGTCAAGTAGAGCCTTGGTATATAGTAGAGTCAGGTTGAGCCAAGTAGAGCCATGCTACAATGTAGTACTGTCTGGTGGAGCCATGTAGAACCATGGTGCAATGTAGTAGAGTCTTGTGGAGTAAAGTAGAGCCATGGTAGAATGTAGTAGAGTCAAGTAGATCCATGTAGATTCATGGTACAATGCAGTAGAGTCAGGTAGAGCTAAGTAGAGCCATGCTACAATGTACTAGAGTCAAGTAGAGTCAATTAGAGCTATCGTAGTGTGTAGTACACTCAAGTAGAGCCATGGTACAATGCAGTAGAGTCAGGGAGAGCCAAGTAGAGGAACGGTACAATGTAGTAGAGTCAGGTAGAGCCAAGTAGAACTGCAGTACCATGTAGTAGAGTCCGGTAGAGCCAAGTAGAACTGCAGTACCATGTAGTAGGTTCAGGTAGAGTCAAGTAGAGCCATGCTACATTGTAGTAGCGTCTTGTAGAGTAAAGTAGAGCCAATGGTATAGTGTAGTAGAGTCAAGTAGAGTACAATGTAGTAGAGTCAAGTAGAGCCAGGTAGAGCAACAGCACAATGTAGTAGGGTTAGGTAGAGTCAAGTAGAGCCATGGTACAATGTAGTAGAGTTTTGTAGAGTAAAGTAGAGCCATGGTAGAGTGTAGTAGAGTCAAGTAGAGTACAATGTATAAGAGAATGGTAGAGTGTAGTAGAAGTAAGTACACCCAAGTAGAGCCATGGTACAATGTAGTAGAGTCAGATAGAGCCATGGTACAATGTAGTAGAGTCAAGTAGAGCTTGGTATATAGTAGAGTCAGGTTGAGCCAAGTAGAGCCATGCTACAATGTAGTACTGTCTGGTAGAGTCAAATAGAGCCATGGTACAATCTAGTGGAATCACGTACAGCCTTGCTATACAATGTACTAGAGTCAGGTAGAGTCAAGTAAAGCCATGCTACAATGTAGTAGAGTCTTGTAGAGTGAAATACAGCCATGGTAGAGTGTGGTATAGAGTCAAGTAGAGCCACGTATAGAGCCACGGTACAATGTAGTAGAGTCAGGTAGATCCAAGTAGAGCGACGGTACAATGTAGTAGAGTCAGGTAGAGTCAAGTAGAGCAATGGCACAATGTAGTAGAGTCAGGTAGAGTCAAGTAGAGCCATGGTACAAAGTAGTAGGGTCATGTAGAGCCATGGTACAATTTAGTGGAGTCAGGTAGATCCAAGTAGAGCAACAGTACCATGTAGTAGAGTCAGTTAGAGTCAATTAGAGTCATGGTAGTGTGTAGTAGAATCAAGTACAACGAAGTAGAGCCATGATACAATTTAATAGAGTCAAGTAGAGCAATGGTACAATGTAGTAGAGTCAAGTAGAGCCACGGTACAATGTAGTTGAGTCTTATAGAGTAAAGTGGAGCCATGGTAGAGTGTAGTAGAGTCAAGTAGTGTACAATGTAGTATTGAGTCATGTACAGCCAGGTAGAGCATCGGTAAAATACAACTAGTAGTGTCAAGAAGAGTCAATTAGAGCCATGGTAGAGTGTAGTAGAATCAAGTACAACCAAGTAGAGCCATGGTACAATGAAATAGAGTCAACTAGAGACATTGTACAATGTAGTAGAGTCAAGTAGAGCCATGGTACAATGTAGTAGAGTCAGGTAGAGCCATGGTACAATGTAGTACAGTCAGGTAGAGCCAAGTAGAGCAATCGTACCATGTAGTATGGCAAGGTAGAGTCAGTTAGAGCCATGGTACAATGTAGTGGAGTCAAGTAGACCCATGGTACAATGTGGTAGAGTCAGCTAGAGCCAAGTAGAGCAATGATACAATGTGGTAGAGTCAAGTAGACCCATGCTACAATGTAGTAGAGTCATGATAGAGTCAAGTAGAGCCATGATATAGTGTAATAGTGTCAAGTAGAGCCATGGTACAATCTAGTAGAGTCAGGTAGTGTCATGTAGAGCCATGGTACAATGTAGTAGAGTCAAGTAGTCCCATGGTACAATGTAGTAGAGTCAGCTAGAGCCAAGTCGAGCAATGGTACAATGTGGTAGAGTCAAGTAGATCCATGCTACAATGTAGTAGAATCATGGTAGAGTCAAGTGGAGCCATGATAGAGTGTAGTGATGTCAAGTAGAGCCAAGTAGAGCCATGGTACAATCTAGTAGAGTCAGGTAGAGCCATGTAGAGCCATGGTACAATGTAGTAGAGTCTTGTAGAGTAAAGTAGAGCCATGGTAGAGTGTAGTAGAGTCAAGTAGATCCATGTAGATTCATGGTACAATGTAGTAGAGTCAGGTAGAGCTAAGTAGAGCCATGCTACAATGTACTAGAGACAAGTAGAGTCAATTAGAGCGATTCTAGAGTGTAGTACAGTCAAGTAGAGCCATGGTACAATGTAGTAAAGTCAGGTAGAGCCAAGTGGAGGAACGGTGCAATGTAGCAGAGTCAGGTAGAGCCAAGTAGAACTACGGTACCATGTAGTAGAGTCCGGTAGAGCCAAGTAGAGCCATGGTACAATGTAGTGGAGTAAGGTAGAGCTAAGTAGAACTATGCGGTACCATGTAGTGGAGTCTGGTAGAGCCAAGTAGAGCCATGGTACAATGTAGTAGAGTCAGGTAGAGCCAAGTAGAGTAACGGTACAATGTAGTAGGTTCAGACAGAGTCAAGTAGAGCAATGGCACAATGTAGTAGCGTCCGGTAGAGTAAAGTAGAGCCATGGTACAATGTAGTAGAGTCTTGTAGAGTAATGTAGAGCCATGGTAGGGTGTAGTAGAGTGAAGTATCTCCATGTAGATGCATGGTAGAATGCAGTACAGTCAGGTAGAGCTAAGTAGAGCCATCCTACAATGTAGTAGAGTCAAGTATAGAGCCATGGTCGAGTGTAGTAGAGTCAAGTACAGCCATGTTGAGCCATGGTACAATATAGTAGAGTCATGTAGAGCCATGGTACAAGGTTGTAGAGTCAGCTAGAGCCACGTAGAGCAATGGAACAATGTAGTAGAGTCATAGTAGAGTCAAATAGAGCCATCATAGAGTGTAGTAGTGTCAAGTAGAGCCAAGTAGAGCCATGGTACAATGTAGTAGAGTCAGGTAGAGCCAAGTAGAACTATGGTACCATGTAGTAGAGTCAGGTAGAGTCAAGTAGAGCCATGGTATAATGTAGTAGATTCTTGTAGAATAAAGTAGAGCCATGGTAGAGTGTAGTAGATTCAAGTAGAGTACAATGTAGTAAAGTCAAGTGGAGCCAGGTAGAGCAATGGTACAATGTAGTAGGGTCAGGTGGAGTCAAGTAGAGCCATGGTACAATGTAGTAGAGTCTTGTAGAGTAAAGTAGAGCCATGGTAGGGTGTAGTAGAGTGAAGTATCTCCATGTAGATGCATGGTAGAATGCAGTACAGTCAGGTAGAGCTAAGTAGAGCCATCCTACAATGTAGTAGAGTCAAGTATAGAGCCGTGGTCGAGTGTAGTAGAGTCAAGTACAGCCATGTTGAGCCATGGTACAATATAGTAGAGTCATGTAGAGCCATGGTACAAGGTTGTAGAGCCAGCTAGAGCCACGTAGAGCAATGGAACAATGTAGTAGAGTCATAGTAGAGTCAAATAGAGCCATCATAGAGTGTAGTAGTGTCAAGTAGAGCCAAGTAGAGCCATGGTACAATGTAGTAGAGTCAGGTAGAGCCAAGTAGAACTATGGTACCATGTAGTAGAGTTAGGTAGAGTCAAGTAGAGCCATGGTATAATGTAGTAGATTCTTGTAGAATAAAGTAGAGCCATGGTAGAGTGTAGTAGATTCAAGTAGAGTACAATGTAGTAAAGTCAAGTGGAGCCAGGTAGAGCAATGGTACAATGTAGTAGGGTCAGGTGGAGTCAAGTAGAGCCATGGTACAATGTAGTAGAGTCTTGTAGAGTAAAGTAGAGCCATGGTAGGGTGTAGTAGAGTGAAGTATCTCCATGTAGATGCATGGTAGAGTGCAGTACAGTCAGGTAGAACTAAGTAGAGCCATCCTACAATGTAGTAGAGTCAAGTATAGAGCCATGGTCGAGTGTAGTAGAGTCAAGTACAGCCATGTTGAGCCATGGTACAATATAGTAGAGTCAAGCAGAGCCATGGTACAATGTAGTAGAGTCATGTAGAGCCATGGTACAAGGTTGTAGAGTCAGCTAGAGCCACGTAGAGCAATGGAACAATGTAGTAGAGTCATAGTAGAGTCAAATAGAGCCATCATAGAGTGTAGTAGTGTCAAGTAGAGCCAAGTAGAGCCATGGTACAATGTAGTAGAGTCATGTAGAGCCAAGTAGAACTATGATCCAATGTAGTAGAGTCAGGTAGAGTCAAGTAGAGCCATGGTATAATGTAGTAGATTCTTGTAGAATAAAGTAGAGCCATGGTAGAGTGTAGTAGATTCAAGTAGAGTACAATGTAGTAAAGTCAAGTGGAGCCAGGTAGAGCAATGGTACAATGTAGTAGGGTCTTGTAGAGTAAAGTAGAGCCATGGTAGAGTGTAGTAGAGTCAAGTAGAGCCATGTAGATCCATGGTACAATGCAGTAGAGTCAGGTAGAGCTATGTAGAGCCATGCTACAATGTAGTAGAGTCAAGTAGAGTCAATTAGAGCCATGGTATAGAGTGTAGTAGAGGTAAGTACAGCCAAGTAGAGCCATGGTACAATGTAGTAGAGTCAAGTAGAGCCTTGGTATATAGTAGAGTCAGGTTGAGCCAAGTAGAGCCATGCTACAATGTAGTATTGTCTGGTAGTGTCCAATAGAGCCATGGTAGGGTGTAGTACAGTCAAGTAGATTACAAGGTAGTAGAGTCAAGTAGAGCCAAGTAGAGCAACGACACAATGTAGTAGAGTCAGGTAGAGCCAAATAGAGCCTTGGTACAATCTAGTGGAGTCACGTACAGCCTTGCTATACAATGTAGTAGAGTCAGGAAGAGTCAAGTAGAGCCTTGCTACAATGTAGTAGAGTGTGGTAGGGTGAAGTACAGCCATGGTAGAGTGTAGTATAGAGTCAAGTATGGCCACATATAGAGCCACGGCAGGTAGAGCCAAGTAGAGCGACGGTATAATGTAGTTGAGTCAGGCAGAGCCAAGGAGAGCAACGGCACAATGTAGTAGAGTCTGGTAGAGTCAAGTAGAGCCATGGTATAATGTAGTAGAGTCTTGTAGAGTAAAGTAGAGCCATGGTAGAGTGTAGTAGAGTCAAGTAGAGCCATCAGAGAGTGTAATAGTGTCAAGTAGAGCCAAGTAGAGCCATGGTACAATGTAGTGGAGTCATGTAGATGCATGGTACAATGCAGTAGAGCCAAGTAGAGCCATGGTACAATGTAGTGGAGTCATGTAGAGCCATGGTACAATGTAGTAGAGTTGGGTAGAGCTAAGTAGAGCCATGCTACAATGTAGTAGAGTCAAGTAGAATTAATTAGAGCCATGGTAGTGTATAGTAGAGCCAAGTAGAGCCAAGTAGAGCCATGGCACAATGGAGTAGAGTCAATGATAGCCATGGTACAATCTAGTGGAGTCACGTGAGCCATGGTACAAGGTAGTAGAGTCAGCTAGAGCCAAGTAGAGCAATGGTACAATGTAGTAGACTCATGGTAGAGTCAAGTAGAGCCATCATAGAGTGTAGTAGTGTCAAGTAGAGCCATCATAGAGTGTAGTAGTGTCAAGTAGAGCCATGGTACGATCTAGTAAGAGTCAGGTAGAGCCAAGTAGAGCCATGGTACAATATAGTAGAGTCAAGTTGAGCCATGGTACAATTGCAATGTAGTAGAGTCGGGGAAGCAGAGGAACGGTTCAATGTAGTAGAGTCAGGTAGAGTGAAGTAGAGCCATGGTACAATGTAGTAGGCCTAGATTCTTGTAGAATAAAGTAGAGCCATGGTAGAGTGTAGTAGATTCGAGTACAATGTAGTAGAGTCAAGTACAGCCAAGTAGAACCACAGTACAATGTAGTAGAGTCTAGTGAACCATGGTAGAATGTAGTAGTGTCAAGTAGAGCCTTGGTATATCGTAGAGTCAAGTAGAGCCAAGTAGAGCCATGCATGCTAAAGTGCGGTACAGTCTGGTATTGTCAAATAGAGCCATGCATGGTAGAGTGTAGTAGAGTCAAGGAGAGTACAATGTAGTACAGTCAAGTAGAGCCAAGTAGAGGCATGGTACAATGTAGTAGGGTCAGGTTGAGCCAAATAGAGCCATGGTACAATCTAGTGGAGTAACGTACAGCCTTGGTACAATGTAGTAGAGTCAGGTAGAGTCAAGTAGAGCCATAGTGCAATGTAGTAACGTCTTGTGGAGTAAAGTAGAGCCATGGTAAAGCGTACTAGAGTCAAGTAGAGTACAATGTAGTAGAGTCAAGTAGATCCAGATAGAGCAACGGTACAATGTAGTAGGGTCAGGTAGAGTCAAGTAGAGCCGTGCTACAATGTAGTATATACAGTCATGTAGAGTAAAGTAGACCCATGGTAGAGTGTAGTAGAGTTGCATAGCCATGTAGACCCATGGTACAATGTTGTAGAGTCAAGTAGAGCCATGGTACAATGTAGTAGAGTCAAGTAGACCCATGTAATAGAGTCAGCTAGAGCCAAGTAGAGCAATGGTACAATGTGATAGAGTCAAGTACAGTCATTCTACAATGTAGTAGAGTCATGGTAGAGTCACGTAGAGCCATGATAGTGTGTAGTAGTGTCAAGTAGAGCCAAGTAGAGTCATGGTACAATCTAGTAAGAGTCAGGTAGAGCCAAGTATAGAGCCATGGTACAATGTAGTAGAATAAAGTAGAGCCATGGTACAATGTAGTAGAGTCAGGTAGAGCCAAGTAGAGCAACTGTACCATGTAGTAGAGTCAGGTACAGCCAAGTAGAACTACAGTACCATGTAGTAGGGTCAGGTAGAGTCCAGTAGAGCCATGGTACAATGTATAGTAGATTCTTGTCGAATAAAGTAGAGCCATGGTAGAGTGTAGTACATATTCAAGTAGAGTACAATGTAGTAGAATCAAGTAGAGCCATCAGAGAGTGTAATAGTGTCAAGTAGAGCCAAGTAGAGCCATGGTACAATGTAGTGGAGTCATGTAGAGCGATGGTAAAATGTAGTAGAGTCGGGTAGAGCTAAGTAGAGCCATGCTACAATGCAGTAGAGTCAAGTAGAGGCATGGTACAATGTAGTAGAGTCAGGTTGAGTCAAGTAAAGCCATGGTACAATCTAGTGGAGTCACGTACAGCCTTGGTACAATGTAGTAGAGTCAGGTAGAGTCAAGTAGAGCCATAGTGCAATGTAGTAACGTCTTGTGGAGTAAAGTAGAGCCATGGTAAAGCGTACTAGAGTCAAGTAGAGTACAATGTAGTAGAGTCAAGTAGATCCAGATAGAGCAACGGTACACTGTAGTAGGGTCAGGTAGAGTCAAGTAGAGCCGTGCTACAATGTAGTATATAGAGTCATGTAGAGTAAAGTAGACCCATGGTAGAGTGTAGTAGAGTCGCATAGCCATGTAGACCCATGGTACAATGTTGTAGAGTCAAGTAGAGCCATGATACAATGTAGTAGAGTCAAGTAGACCCATGTAATAGAGTCAGCTAGAGCCAAGTAGAGCAATGGTACAATGTGATAGAGTCAAGTACAGTCATTCTACAATGTAGTAGAGTCATGGTAGAGTCACGTAGAGCCATGATAGTGTGTAGTAGTGTCAAGTAGAGCCAAGTAGAGTCATGGTACAATCTAGTAAGAGTCAGGTAGAGCCAAGTATAGAGCCATGGTACAATGTAGTAGAATAAAGTAGAGCCATGGTACAATGTAGTAGAGTCAGGTAGTGCCAAGTAGAGGAACGGTACAATGTAGTAGAGTCAGATAGAGCCAAGTAGAGCAACTGTACCATGTAGTAGAGTCAGGTACAGCCAAGTAGAACTACAGTACCATGTAGTAGAGTCAGGTAGAGTCAAGTAGAGCCATGGTACAATGTAGTAGATTCTTGTAGAATAACGTAGAGCCATGGCAGAGTGTAGTAGATTCAACTAGAGTACAATGTAGTAGAGTCAAGTAGAGCGAGGTAGAGCAACGGTACAATGTAGTACTAGTAGGGTCAGGTAGAGTCAAGTAGAGTCATGGTACAATGTATAGTAGATTCTTGTCGAATAAAGTAGAGCCATGGTAGAGTGTAGTACATATTCAAGTAGAGTACAATGTAGTAGAGTCAAGTAGAGCCAGGTAGAGCAACGGTACAATGTAGTAGGGTCAGGTATAGTCAAGTAGAGCCATGGTACAATGTAGTAGAGTAAGGTAGAACCAAGTACAGCCATGGTACAATCTAGTAGAGTCAAGTATCTCCATGTAGATGCATGGTACAATGCAGTAGAGTCAGGTGGAGCTAAGTAGAGCCGTGCTACAATGTCGTAAAGTCAAGTACTATCAATTACAGCCATGGTAGAGTGTAGTAGAGTCAAGTACAGCCAAGTAGAGCCATGGTACAATGTAGTAGAGTCAGGTAGAGCCAAGTAGACCCATGCTACAATGTAGTGCAGTATGGTAGAGTCAAATAGAGCCATGGTAGAGTGTAGTAGAGTCAAGTAGAGTCAAGTAGAGCCATGGTTCAATGTAGTAGAGTCAGGTAAAGCCAAATTGAGCCATGGTACAATCTACTGGAGTCACATACAGCATTGGTGCAATGTAGTAGAGTCTGGTAGAGCCAAGTAGAGCCATGATAGAGTGTAGTGGTGTCAAGTAGAGCCAAGTACAGCCTTGGTACAATCTAGCAGAGACAGGTAGAGCCAAGTAGAACCATGGTACAATGTTGTAGAGACAGGAATAGCAAAGTAGAGCCATGGTATATTTTAGTGAAGTAAGGTAGAGCTGAGTAGAGTTAAGTGGATCCATGGTATAGTGTAGTACAGTCACATACGTATAGAGCCATGGTACAATGTAGTAGAGTCAAGTAGAGCCAAGTAGAGCAGCCGTACAATGTAGTAGAGTCAGGTAGATCCAAGTAGAACCATAGTACAATGTAGTAGAGTCAAGTAGAACCACGGTGCAATGTAGTGGAGTCAAAAAAGAGCCAAGTAGAGCAACGGTACAATGTAGTAGAGTCAAGTAGAGACATGGTGCAATGTAGTAGAGTCAGGTAGAGCCAAGTAGAACCATGGTACAATGTAGTAGACTCAAGTAGAACCGGCATGGTGCAATGTAGTGGAGTAAGGTAGAGCCAAGTAGAGCAAAGGTACAATGTAGTAGACTCAGGTAGAGTCACATAGAGCCATGATACAATGTAGTAGAGTCTTGTAGAGTAAAGTAGAGCCATGGTAGAGTGTAGAAGAATCAAGTAGAGCCAGGTAGAGCAATGGTATAATGTAGGAGTGTCAAGTAGAACCATGGTACAATGTAGTACAGTGAGGTAGAGCCAAGTAGAACAATGGTACAACGTAGTAGAGTCAGGTAGAGTCAAGTAAAACTACGGTACCATGTAGAGTCAGGTAGAGTCAAGTAGAGTCATGGTACAATATAGTAGAGTCTTGTAGAGGCATGGTACAATGTAGTAGAGTCAGGTAGAGACAAGTAAAGCCATGCTACAATGTAGTAGAGTCATGGTAGAGTCAAGTATAGAGCCATGGTAGAGTGTAGTAGAGCCTATAGAGCCATGGTACAATCTAGTAGAGGCAGGTAGAGCCAAGTAGAGCCATGGTACAAGGTAGTAGAGTTAAGTAGAGTAAAGAAGAGGAATGGTAGAGTGTAGTAGAGTCAAGTAGAGCCAGGTAGAGCTATGGTACAATATAGTAGAGTCAAGTAGAACCATGGTACAATGTAGTAGAGTCAGGTAGAGCCAAATAGAGCCATGGTACAACGTAGTAGAGTGTGGTAGGGTGAAGTACAGCCATGGTAGAGTGTAGTATAGAGTCAAGTATGGCCACATATAGAGCCACGGTACAATGTAGTAGAGTCAGGTAGAGCCAAGTAGAGCGACGGTATAATGTAGTTGAATCAGGCAGAGCCAAGGAGAGCAACAGCACAATGTAGTAGAGTCTGGTAGAGTCAAGTAGAGCCATGGTATAATGTAGTAGAGTCTTGTAGAGTAAAGTAGAACCATGGTAGAGTGTAGTAGAGTAAAGTATAGCCAAGTAGAGTCATGCTACAATGTAGTAGAGTCAAGTAGAGTCAATTAGATCCATGATAGAGTGTAGTAGAGTCAAGTAGAGTCAATTAGATCCATGGTAGAGTGTAGTAGAGTAAAGTAAAGCCAAGTAGAGTCATGGTACAATGTAGTAGAGTCAAGTAGAACCATGGTAAAATGTAGTAGAGTCAGGTAGAGCAAAGTAGAGCAACGGTACAATGTAGTAGGGTCAGACAGAGTTAAGTAGAGCCATGCTACATTGTGGTAGCGTCTGGTAGAGTAAAGTACAGCCCTGGTAGACTGTAGTAGAGTCAAGTAGAGCCAAGTAGAGCCATGGTAGAATGTAGTAGAGTCAGGTTGAGTCAAGTAGAGCAAAGGCCCAAAGTAGTAGACTCAGGTAGAATCAAGTAGAGCCATGCTACAATGTAATAGAGTCTGGTGGAGTGAAGTACAGTGATGGTACAGTGTCGCGTACAGTCAAGTAGGGCCACGTATAGAGCCATGGTACCTACAATGTAGGAGAGTCAGGTAGATCCATATACAGTGACGGTACAATGTAGTAGAGTCAGGTAGAGTCAAGTAGATCCATGGTACAATGTAGTAGAGTCAGGTGGAGCTAAGTAGAGCCATGCTACAATAGAGTCAAGTAGAGTCAATTAGAGCCATGGTAGAGTGTAGTAGAGCCATGATATAGTGTAGTAGTGTCAAGTAGAGCCAAGTAGAGCCATGGCACATTCTAGTAGAGTCAGACAGTGTCAAGTAGAGCCATGGTACAATGTAGTAGAGTCAGGTAGAGCCAAGTAGAGTAACGGTACAATGTAGTAGGTTCAGACAGAGTCAAGTAGAGCGTACATTGTAGTAGCGTCTGGTAGAGTAAAGTAGAGCCATGGTAGAGTGTAGTGGTGTCAAGTAGAGCCAAGTAGAGCCATGGTACAATGTAGTAGAGTCTTGTAGAGTAAAGTAGAGCCATGGTAGGGTGTAGTAGAGTGAAGTATCTCCATGTAGATGCATGGTAGAATGCAGTACAGTCAGGTAGAGCTAAGTAGAGCCATCCTACAATGTAGTAGAGTCAAGTATAGAGCCATGGTCGAGTGTAGTAGAGTCAAGTACAGCCATGTTGAGCCATGGTACAATATAGTAGAATCAAGCAGAGCCATGGTACAATGTAGTAGAGTCATGTAGAGCCATGGTACAAGGTTGTAGTCAGCTAGAGCCACGTAGAGCAATGGAACAATGTAGTAGAGTCATAGTAGAGTCAAATAGAGCCATCATAGAGTGTAGTAGTGTCAAGTAGAGTCAAGTAGAGCCATGGTACAATGTAGCAGAGTCAAGTACAGCCATGGTCCAATGTAGTAGAGTCAGGTAGAGCCAAGTAGAGGAACGGTACAATATAGTAGAGTCAGGTAGAGCCAAGTAGAACTATGGTACCATGTAGTAGAGTCAGGTAGAGTCAAGTAGAGCCATGGTATAATGTAGTAGATTCTTGTAGAATAAAGTAGAGCCATGGTAGAGTGTCAAGTAGAGTCAAGTAGAGCCATTGTACAATGTAGTAGAGTCAAGTAGAGCCATGGTACAATGTAGTAGAGTCAGGTAGAGCCATGGTACAATGTAGTACAGTCAGGTAGAGCCAAGTAGAGCAATCGTACCATGTAGTATGGCAAGGTAGAGTCAGTTAGAGCCATGGTACAATGTAGTGGAGTCAAGTAGACCCATGGTACAATGTGGTAGAGTCAGCTAGAGCCAAGTAGAGCAATGATACAATGTGGTAGAGTCAAGTAGACCCATGCTACAATGTAGTAGAGTCATGATAGAGTCAAGTAGAGCCATGATATAGTGTAATAGTGTCAAGTAGAGCCATGGTACAATCTAGTAGAGTCAGGTAGTGTCATGTAGAGCCATGGTACAATGTAGTAGAGTCAAGTAGTCCCATGGTACAATGTAGTAGAGTCAGCTAGAGCCAAGTCGAGCAATGGTACAATGTGGTAGAGTCAAGTAGATCCATGCTACAATGTAGTAGAATCATGGTAGAGTCAAGTGGAGCCATGATAGAGTGTAGTGATGTCAAGTAGAGCCAAGTAGAGCAGCCGTACAATGTAGTAGAGTCAGGTAGATCCAAGTAGAACCATGGTACAATGTAGTAGAGTCAAGTAGTCCCATGGTACAATGTAGTAGAGTCAGCTAGAGCCAAGTCGAGCAATGGTACAATGTGGTAGAGTCAAGTAGATCCATGCTACAATGTAGTAGAATCATGGTAGAGTCAAGTGGAGCCATGATAGAGTGTAGTGATGTCAAGTAGAGCCAAGTAGAGCAGCCGTACAATGTAGTAGAGTCAGGTAGATCCAAGTAGAACCATGGTACAATGTAGTAGAGTCAAGTAGTCCCATGGTACAATGTAGTAGAGTCAGCTAGAGCCAAGTCGAGCAATGGTACAATGTGGTAGAGTCAAGTAGATCCATGCTACAATGTAGTAGAATCATGGTAGAGTCAAGTGGAGCCATGATAGAGTGTAGTGATGTCAAGTAGAGCCAAGTGGAGCCATGGTACAATGTAGTAGAGTCAGGTAGAGCCAAGTAGAGCAATGGTACAGTGTAGTAGAGTCAAGTAGAGCCATGTAGATCCATGGTGCAATGCAGTAGAGTCAGGTAGAGCTATGTAGAGCCATGCTACAATGTAGTATTGTCTGGTAGTGTCCAATAGAGCCATGGTAGGGTGTAGTAGAGTCAAGTAGGTTACAAGGTAGTAGAGTCAAGTAGAGCCAAGTAGAGCGACTGTATAATGTAGTTGAGTCAGGCAGAGCCAAGGAGAGCAACGGCACAATGTTGTAGAGTCTGGTAGAGTAAAGTAGAGCCATGATATAATGTAGTAGAGTCTTGTAGAGTAAAGTAGAGCCATGGTAGAGTGTAGTATAGAGTCAAGTAGAGTACAATGTAGTAGAATCAAGTAGAGCCATCAGAGAGTGAACGGTACAATGTAGTAGAGTCAGGTAGAGCGAAGTAGAACTATGGTACCATGTAGTAGAGTCAGGTAGAGTCAAGTAGAGCCATGGTATAATGTAGTAGATTCTTGTAGAATAAAGTAGAGCCATGGTAGAGTGTAGTAGATTCAAGTAGAGTACAATGTAGTAAAGTCAAGTGGAGCCAGGTAGAACAATGGTACAATGTAGTAGGGTCAGGTGGAGTCAAGTAGAGCCATGGTACAATGTAGTAGAGTCTTGTAGAGTAAAGTAGAGCCATGGTAGAGTGTAGTAGAGTCAAGTAGAGCCATGTAGATCCATGGTACAATGCAGTAGAGTCAGGTAGAGCTAGCCATGCTACAATGTAGTAGAGTCAAGTAGAGTCAATTAGAGCCATGGTAGAGTGTAGTAGAGGTAAGTACAGCCAAGTAGAGCCATGGTACAATGTAGTAGAGTCAAGTAGAGCCTTGGTATATATAGTAGAGTCAGGTTGAGCCAAGTAGAGCCATGCTACAATGTAGTATTGTCTGGTAGTGTCCAATAGAGCCATGGTAGGGTGTAGTACAGTCAAGTAGATTACAAGGTAGTAGAGTCAAGTAGAGCCAAGTAGAGCAACGACACAATGTAGTAGAGTCAGGTAGAGCCAAATAGAGCCATGGTACAATCTAGTGGAGTCACGTACAGCCTTGCTATACAATGTAGTAGAGTCAGGTAGAGTCAAGTAGAGCCATGCTACAATGTAGTAGAGTGTGGTAGGGTGAAATATAGCCATGGTAGAGTGTAGTATAGAATCAAGTATGGCCACATATAGAGCCACGGTACAATGTATATAGTAGAGTCAGGTTGAGCCAAGTAGAGCCATGCTACAATGTAGTATTGCCTGGTAGTGTCCAATAGAGCCATGGTAGGGTGTAGTAGAGTCAAGTAGATTACAAGGTAGTAGAGTCAAGTAGAGCCAAGTAGAGTGACGGTATAATGTAGTTGAGTCAGGCAGAGCCAAGGAGAGCAACAGCACAATGTAGTAGAGTCTGGTAGAGTCAAGTAGAGCCATGGTATAATGTAGTAGAGTCTTGTAGAGTAAAGTAGAGCCATGGTAGAGTGTAGTAGAGTCAAGTAGAGTACAATGTAGTAGAATCAAGTAGAGCCATCAGAGAGTGTAATAGTGTCAAGTAGAGCCAAGTAGAGCCATGGTACAATGTAGTGGAGTCATGTAGATGCATGGTACAATGCAGTAGAGTCAGGTAGAGCTAAGTAGAGCTGTGCTACAATGTCGTAAAGTCAAGTACTATCAATTACAGCCATGGTAGAGTGTAGTAGAGTCAAGTACAGCCAAGTAGAGCCATGGTACAATGCAGTAGAGTCAAGTAGAGCCTTAATTGGTACAATGTATAGTAGAGTCAGGTAGAGCCAAGTAGACCCATGCTACAATGTAGTGCAGTATGGTAGAGTCAAATAGAGCCATGGTAGAGTGTAGTAGAGTCAAGTAGAGTCAAGTAGAGCCATGGTTCAATGTAGTAGAGTCAGGTAAAGCCAAATTGAGCCATGGTACAATCTACTGGAGTCACATACAGCATTGGTGCAATGTAGTAGAGTCTGGTAGAGCCAAGTAGAGCCATGATAGAGTGTAGTGGTATCAAGTAGAGCCAAGTACAGCCATGGTACAATCTAGCAGAGACAGGTAGAGCTAAGTAGAACCATGGTACAATGTTGTAGAGACAGGAATAGCAAAGTAGAGCCATGGTATATTTTAGTGAAGTGAGGTAGAGCTGAGTAGAGTTAAGTGGATCCATGGTATAGTGCAGTACAGTCACATACGTATAGAGCCATGGTACAATGTAGTAGAGTCAAGTAGAGCCAAGTAGAGCAGCCGTACAATGTAGTAGAGTCAGGTAGATCCAAGTAGAACCATAGTACAATGTAGTAGAGTCAAGTAGAACCATGGTACAATGTAGTGGAGTCAGATAGAGCCAAGTAGAGCAACGGTACAATGTAGTAGAGTCAAGTAGAGACATGGTGCAATGTAGTAGAGTCAGGTAGAGCCAAGTAGAACCATGGTACAATGTAGTAGACTCAAGTAGAACCGGCATGGTGCAATGTAGTGGAGTAAGGTAGAGCCAAGTAGAGCAAAGGTACAATGTAGTAGACTCAGGTAGAGTCACGTAGAGCCATGATACAATGTAGTAGAGTCAAGTAGAGCCAAGTAGAGCAGCCGTACAATGTAGTAGAGTCAGGTAGATCCAAGTAGAACCATGGTACAATGTAGTAGAGTCAAGTAGAACCAAGGTGCAATGTAGTGGAGTCAGGTAGAGCCAAGTAGAGCAACGGTACAATGTAGTAGAGTCAAGTAGAGCCATGGTACAATGTAGTAGAGTCAAGTATAACTACGGTACCATGTATAGTCAAGTAGAGTCAAGTAGAGTCATGGTACAATGTAGTAGAGTCTTGTAGAGGCATGGTACAATGTAGTAGAGTCAGGTAGAGACAAGTAGAACCATGCTACAATGTAGTAGAGTAATGGTAGAGTCAAGTATAGAGCCATGGTAGAGTGTAGTAGAGCCTATAGAGCCATGGTACAATCTAGTAGAGTGAGGGAGAGCCAAGTAGAGCCATGGTAGAATGTAGTAGAGACAGGAATAGCAAAGTAGATCCATGGTATATTTTAATGAAGTCAGGTAGAACTGAGTAGAGTCATGGTATAGTGTAGTACAGTCACGTATAGAGCCATGGTACAATGTAGTGGAGTCAGGTAGAGTCAAGTAGAGCAAAGGTACAATATAGTAGACTCAGATAGAGTCACGTAGAGCCATGAGAGTCTTGTAGAGTAAAGTAGAGCCATGGTAGAGTGTAGTAGAATCAAGTAGAGCCAGGTAGAGCAATGGTATAATGTAGGAGTTTCAAGTAGAACCATGGTACAATTAATGTAGTACGGTGAGGTAGAGCCAAGTAGAGCAACGGTACAACGTAGTAGAGTCAGGTAGAGTCAAGTAGAACTACGGTACCATGTAGAGTCAGGTAGAGTCAAGTAGAGTCATGGTACAATATAGTAGAGTCTTGTAGAGGCATGGTACAATGTAGTAGAGTCAGGTAGAGACAAGTAAAGAGCCATGTTAGAGTGTAGTAGAGTCATGGTACAATCTAGTGGAGGCAGGTAGAGCCATGTAGAGCCATGGTACAAGGTACTAGAGTTAAGTAGAGTAAAGTAGAGGAACGGTAGAGTGTAGTAGAGTCAAGTAGAGCAATGGTACAATCTAGCAGAGTCAGGTAGAGCCAAGTAGAGCTATGGTACAATGTAATAGAGTCAAGTAGAACCATGGTACATTGTAGTACAGTCTGGTAGAGCCAAGTAGAGCAATGGTACAATGTAGTAGAGTCAAGTAGAGCCATGGTACAATGTAGTAGAGTCAGGTAGAGCCAAGTAGAGCAACGGTACAATGTAGTAGAGTCAAGTAGAGCCATGGTACAATGTAGTAGAGTCAAGTAGAGCCATGGTACAATGTAGTAGAGTCAAGTAGAGCCAAGTAGAGCAATGGTACAATGTAGTATAGAGTCAGGTAGAGCCATGGTACAATGTAGTAGAGTCAGGTAGAGCCAAGTAGAGCAACGGTACAATGTAGTATAGAGTCAAGTAGAGCCATGGTACAATGTAGTAGAGTCAGGTAGAGCCAAGTAGAGCCATGATAGAATGTAGTAGAGTCAGGTAGAGCCAAGTTGAGCAATGTTACCACGTAGTAAAAGTCAGGTAGAGTCAAGTAGAGCCATTGTAGAATGTAGTAGAGCCTTCTTGAGTAAAGTTACTTTACAATTTAGTGGATTCACGTAGAGCCAAGCAGACCCATTGTAGAATGTAGTTACATACTTAGTATACATGGTAGAGTGTAGTAGAGTCACGTAGAGCTAGGTATAGAGTCAAGTAGAGCCAAGCAGAGCCATTGTACAATGAAGTAGAGCCATGCATGGTAGAGTGTAGTAGAGTCAAGTTGATCTAGGTATATGGTCAAGTAGAGCCAACTACAGCCATTGTACAATGAGGTAGAGTCAGGTTGAGCCAAGTAGAGTCTTGTTCCAATGTAGTAGAGTCAGGTAGAGCCAAGTAGAGCAACGGTACAATGTAGTAGAGTCAAGTAGAGCCATGGTACAATGTAGTAGAGTCAGGTAGAGTCAAGTAGAGCAACGGTACAATTTAGTAGGTTCAGACAGAGTCAAGTGGAGCCACTATGATGCTACATTGTAGTACTGTAGCGTCTGGTAGAGTAAAGTAGAGCCATGGTAGAGTGTAGTAGAGTCAGGTAGAGCCAAGTAGAGCCATGGTAGAATGTAGTAGAGTCAGGTAGAGCCAAGTTGAGCAACGTTACCACGTAGTAAAAGTCAGGTAGAGTCAAGTAGAGCCATTGTAGAATGTAGTAGAGCCTTGTTGAGTAAAGTAGAGCCATGGTAGAGTGTAGTAGAGTCAAGTTGGTCTAGGTATATAGTCAAGTAGAGCCAACTAGAGCCATTGTACAGTGAAGTAGAGTCAGGTTGAGCCAAGTAGAGTCTTGTTACAATGTAGTAGAGTCAGGTATAAAGCCAAGTAGAGTCATGGTACAATGTAGTAGAGTCAGGTAGAGCCAACTAGAGTAACGGTACAATGTAGTAGATTCAGAGAGATTCAAGTAGAGCCATGCTAAATTGTAGTAGCGTCTGGTAGAGTAAAGTAGAGCCATGGTAGAGTGTAAGTTGATGTAGGTATATAGTCAAGTAGAGCCAACAAGAGCCATTGTACAATGAAGTAGAGTCAGGTAGAGCCAAGTAGAGTCATGGTACAATGTAGTAGAGTCAAGTAGAGCCTTGGTACAATGTAGTAGAGTCAGGTAGAGCCAAGTAGACCCATTGTAGAATGTAGTAGAGTCAGGTAGAGCCAAGTAGAGCCTTGGTACAATGTAGTAGAGTCAGGTAGAGCCAAGTAGAGCAACGGTACAATGTAGTAGAGTCAAGTAGAGCCATGGTACAATGTAGTAGAGTCAAGTAGAGCCATGGTACAATGTAGTAGAGTCAGGTAGAGCCAAGTAGAGCAACGGTACAATGTAGTAGAGTCAAGTAGAGCCATGGTACAATGTAGTAGAGTCAGGTAGAGCCATGGTACAATGTGGTAGAGTCAGGTAGAGCCAAGTAGAGCAACGGTACAATTCAGTAGGTTCAGACAGAGTCAAGTAGAGCCACTATGATGCTACATTGTAGTACTGTAGCGTCTGGTAGAGTAAAGTAGAACGATGGTAGAGTGTAGTAGAGTCAGGTAGAGCCAAGTAGAGCCATGGTAGAATGTAGTAGAGTCAGGTAGAGCCAAGTCAAGGAATGTTACCACGTAGTAAAAGTCAGGTAGAGTCAAGTAGAGCCAACTAGAGCCATTGTACAATTAAGTAGAGTCAGGTTGAGCCAAGTAGAGTCTTGTTCCAATTTAGTAGAGTCAGGTAGAGCCAAGTAGAGCCATGGTACAATCTAGTAGAGTCAAGTAGAGCCATGGTACAATGTAGTAGAGTCAGGTAGAGCCAAGTAGAGCAACGGTACAATGTAGTATAGAGTCAAGTAGAGCCATGGTACAATGTAGTAGAGTCAGGTAGAGTCAAGTAGAGCAACGGTACAATTTAGTAGGTTCAGACAGAGTCAAGTAGAGCCACTATGATGCTACATTGTGGAACTGTAGCGTCTGGGAGAGTAAAGTAGAGCCATGGTAGAGTATAGTAGAGTCAGGTAGAGCCAAGTAGAGCCATATAGTAGAATGTAGTAGAGTCAGGTAGAGCCAAGTTGAGCAATGTTACCACGTAGTAAAAGTCAGGTAGAGTCAAGTAGAGCCATTGTAGAATGTAGTAGAGCCTTCTTGAGTAAAGTATACATGGTAGAGTGTAGTAGAGTCACGTAGAGCTAGGTATAGAGTCAAGTAGAGCCAAGCAGAGCCATTGTACAATGAAGTAGAGCCATGGTAGAGTGCTAGGTATATGGTAAAGTAGAGCCAACTAGAGCCATTGTACAATGAGGTAGAGTCAGGTTGAGCCAAGTAGAGTCTTGTTCCAATGTAGTAGAGTCAGGTAGAGCCAAGTAGAGCCATGGTAAAATGTAGTAGAGTCAAGTAGAGCCATGGTACAATGTAGTAGAGTCAGGTAGAGCCAAGTAGAGCAACGGTACAATGTAGTATAGAGTCAAGTAGAGCCATGGTACAATGTAGTAGAGTCAGGTAGAGTCAAGTAGAGCAATGGTACAATTTAGTAGGTTCAGACAGAGTCAAGTAGAGCCACTATGATGCTACATTGTAGTACTGTAGCGTCTGGTAGAGTAAAGTAGAGCCATAGTAGAGTGTAGTAGAGTCAGGTAGAGCCAAGTAGAGCCATATGGTAGAATGTAGTAGAGTCAGGTAGAGCCAAGTTGAGCAATGTTACCACGTAGTAAAAGTCAGGTAGAGTCAAGTAGAACCATTGTAGAATGTAGTAGAGCCTTCTTGAGTAAAGTTACTTTACAATTTAGTGGATTCACGTAGAGCCAAGCAGACCCATTGTAGAATGTAGTTACATACTTAGTATACATGGTAGAGTGTAGTAGAGTCACGTAGAGCTAGGTATAGAGTCAAGTAGAGCCAAGCAGAGCCATTGTACAATGAAGTAGAGCCATGCATGGTAGAGTGTAGTAGGAGTCAAGTTGATCTAAGTATATGGTCAAGTAGAGCCAACTACAGCCATTGTACAATGAGGTAGAGTCAGGTTGAGCCAAGTAGAGTCTTGTTCCAATGTAGTAGAGTCAGGTAGAGCCAAGTAGAGCAACTGTACAATGTAGTAGAGTCAAGTAGAGCCATGGTACAATGTAGTAGAGTCAGGTAGAGCCAAGTAGAGCAACGGTACAATTTAGTAGGTTCAGACAGAGTCAAGTAGAGCCACTATGATGCTACATTGTTGTACTGTAGCGTCTGGTAGAGTAAAGTAGAGCCATAGTAGAGTGTAGTAGAGTCAGGTAGAGTCAAGTAGAGCCATGGTAGAATGTAGTAGAGTCAGGTAGAGCCAAGTTGAGCAATGTTACCACGTAGTAAAAGTCAGGTAGAGTCAAGTAGAGCCATTGTAGAATGTAGTAGAGCCTTCTTGAGTAAAGTATACATGGTAGAGTGTAGTAGAGTCACATAGAACTAGGTATAGAGTCAAGTAGAGCCAACTAGAGCCATTGTACAATGAGGTAGAGTCAGGTTGAGCCAAGTAGAGTCTTGTTCCAATGTAGTAGAGTCAGGTAGAGCCAAGTAGAGCCATGGTAAAATGTAGTAGAGTCAGGTAGAGCCAAGTTAAGCAATGTTACCACGTAGTAAAAGTCAGGTAGAGTCAAGTAGAGCCATTGTAGAATGTAGTAGAGCTTTCTTGAGTAAAGTATACATGGTAGAGTGTAGTAGAGTCACATAGAACTAGGTATAGAGTCAAGTAGAGCCAACTAGAGCCATTGTACAATGAGGTAGAGTCAGGTTGAGCCAAGTAGAGTCTTGTTCCAATGTAGTAGAGTCAGGTAGAGCCAAGTAGAGCCATGGTAAAATGTAGTAGAGTCAAGTAGAGCCATGGTACAGTAGAGTCAGGTAGAGCCAAGTAGAGCAACGGTACAATGTAGTAGAGTCAAGTAGAGCCATGGTACAATGTAGTAGAGTCAGGTAGAGCCAAGTAGAGCAACGGTACAATGTAGTAGAGTCAAGTAGAGCCATGGTACAATGTAGTAGAGTCAAGTAGAGCCGTGGTACATTGTAGTAGAGTCAGGTAGAGCCAAGTAGAGCAACGGTACAATGTAGTATAGAGTCAAGTAGAGCCACTATGATGCTACATTGTAGTACTGTAGCGTTTGGTAGAGTAAAGTAGAGCCATAGTAGAGTGTAGTAGAGTCAGGTAGAGCCAAGTAGAGCCATGATAGAATGTAGTAGAGTCAGGTAGAGCCAAGTTGAGCAATGTTACCACGTAGTAAAAGTCAGGTAGAGTCAAGTAGAGCCATTGTAGAATGTAGTAGAGCCTTCTTGAGTAAAGTTACTTTACAATTTAGTGGATTCACGTAGAGCCAAGCAGACCCATTGTAGAATGTAGTTACATACTTAGTATACATGGTAGAGTGTAGTAGAGTCACGTAGAGCTAGGTATAGAGTCAAGTAGAGCCAAGCAGAGCCATTGTACAATGAAGTAGAGCCATGCATGGTAGAGTGTAGTAGAGTCAAGTTGATCTAGGTATATGGTCAAGTAGAGCCAACTACAGCCATTGTACAATGAGGTAGAGTCAGGTTGAGCCAAGTAGAGTCTTGTTCCAATGTAGTAGAGTCAGGTAGAGCCAAGTAGAGCAACGGTACAATGTAGTAGAGTCAAGTAGAGCCATGGTACAATGTAGTAGAGTCAGGTAGAGTCAAGTAGAGCAACGGTACAATTTAGTAGGTTCAGACAGAGTCAAGTAGAGCCACTATGATGCTACATTGTAGTACTGTAGCGTCTGGTAGAGTAAAGTAGAGCCATAGTAGAGTGTAGTAGAGTCAGGTAGAGCCAAGTAGAGCAATGGTACAATTTAGAAGAGTCAAGTAGAGCCATGGTACAATGTAGTAGAGTCAGGTAGAGCCAAGTAGAGCAATGGTACAATTTAGTAGGTTCAGACAGAGTCAAGTAGAGCCACTATGATGCTACATTGTAGAACTGTAGCGTCTGGTAGAGTAAAGTAGAGCCATGGTAGAGTGTAGTAGAGTCAGGTAGAGCCAAGTAGAGCCATGGTAGAATGTAGTAGGGTCAGGTAGAGCCAAGTTGAGCAACGTTACCACGTAGTAAAAGTCAGGTAGAGTCAAGTAGAGCCATTGTAGAATGTAGTAGAGCCTTGTTGAGTAAAGTATACATGGTGGAGTGTAGTAGAGTCAAGTTGGTCTAGGTATATAGTCAAGTAGAGCCAACTAGAGCCATTGTACAGTGAAGTAGAGTCAGGTTGAGCCAAGTAGAGTCTTGTTACAATGTAGTAGAGTCAGGTATAAAGCCAAGTAGAGTCATGGTACAATGTAGTAGAGTCAGGTAGAGCCAACTAGAGTAACGGTACAATGTAGTAGATTCAGAGAGATTCAAGTAGAGCCATGCTAAATTGTAGTAGCGTCTGGTAGAGTAAAGTAGAGCCATGGTAGAGTGTAAGTTGATGTAGGCATATAGTCAAGTAGAGCCAACAAGAGCCATTGTACAATGAAGTAGAGTCAGGTAGAGCCAAGTAGAGTCATGGTACAATGTAGTAGAGTCAAGTAGAGCCTTGGTACAATGTAGTGGAGTCAGGTAGAGCCAAGTAGACCCATTGTAGAATGTAGTAGGGTCAGGCAGAGTGAAGTAGAGCCAAGTAGAGCCATGGTACAATGTAGTAGAGTCTAGTAGAGTGAAGTAGAGCCTTGGTAGGATGTAGTTGAGTCAAGTACAGCCAAGCATGGACATGGTACAATGTAGTAGAGTCAGATACAGCAATGGTACCATGTAGCTAGTAGAGTCAGGTAGAGTCAAGTAGAGCCATGGTACAATGTAGTAGAGTCTTGTAGAGTAAAGTAGAGCCATGGTAAAGTGTAGTAGAGTCAAGTAGAGCACAATGCGGTTAAGTAGAGCCAGATAGAGCATCGGTACAATGTAGTAGGTCACGTAGAGTCAATTAGAGCCATGGTACAATGTAGTAGAGTCAGCGAGAGCCATGTAGAGCAATGTGGTAGAGTCAAGTAGAGCAATGCTACAATGTAGTAAAGTCGTGGTAGAGTCAAGTAGAGCCATGGTATACAATGTAGTAGAGGCAGGTAGAGCCAAGTAGAGTAATGGTAGAATGTAGTAGAGCTAAGTAGAGCAATGGTACCATGTAGCAAAGTCAGGTAGAGTGAAGTAGAGTCACGGTACAATGTAGGAGAGTCACGGTACAATGTAGTAGAGTCATGTAGAGCCATGGTGCAATGTGTAGAGTCAGCTATAGAGCCAAGTACAGCCTTGGTACAATTTAGTATAGAGAGTTAGAGCCAAGTAGAGCCATGGAAAACTGTAGTAGAGTCAGGTAGAGCCACATAGAGCCAAGTAGAGCCTTGGTATAGTGTAGTAGAGTCGTAGACGAGTCAGGTAGAGCCAAGTAGAGCCGTGGTACAATGTAGTAGAGTCTGGTAGAGTCAAGAAGAGCCTGGTTATAGTGTGTTGTAGAGTCAATTACAGCCAAGTAGAGCCATCGTACAATGTAGTGGAGTCAAGTATAGAGCTAAGCAGACCCATTGTACAATGTAGTAGAGTCAGGTAGAGTGAAGTAGAACCACGTAGAGCCATGGTACAATGTATTAGAGTCAGGTAGAGCCAAGTAGAGCCATGCTACAATGTAGAAGAGTCAGCTAGAGTCAGCTAGAGCCATGTAGAGCAATGGTACAATGTGGTAGAGTCAAGTTGAGCCATGCTACAATGTAGTAAAGTCATGGTAGAGTCAATTAAGTAGAGCCATGGTAGAGTGTAGTAGAGTCAAGTAGAGCCATGGTACAATGCAGTAGAGTCAAGTAGTGTAACGGTAGAATGTAGTAGAGTCAGGTAGAGGCAAGCAGAGCAACGGTATCATGTAGTAGGGTCAGGTAGAGTCAAGTAGAGTCACGGTACAATGTAGTAGAGTCTTGGAGAGTAAAGTAGAGCCATGGTAGAGTGTAGTAGAGTCATGGTAGAGTGTAGTAGAGTCAAGTAGAGTACAATGTAGTAGAGTCAAGTAGATCTAGGTAGAGCAACGGTACAATGGAGTAGGGTCAGGTAGAGCCATGGTACAATGTAGTTGAGTCTTGTAGAATCAAGAAGAGCCCTGGTAGTGTGTTGTAGAGTCAATTAGAGCCAAGTAGAGCAATCGTACAATGTAGTGGAGTCAAGTAGAGCCAAGCAGACCCATTGTACAATGTAGTAGAGTCAGGTAGAGTGATACTACATTGTACTGAGGATCTACTTGGGGTCTACCTGACTCTACTACATTGTATCATGTCTGTGCTTGGCTCTACTTGACTCAACTACATCCTACCATGGCTCTACTTCACTCTACTAGACTATACTACATTGTAGCATGACTCTAATTAGCTCTACCTGACTCTACTACATTGTACCATGGCTCTACTTGGCTCTACGTAGTAAGTTAGAGCCAAGTAGAGCGATGGCAAAATGTAGTAGTGTCAGGTAGAACCGATTAGAGCCCCGTGGAATAGTGTTGTAGAGTCACGTAGAGCAAGTAAAGCAATGATACAATGCAATAGAATCAGGCAGAGCCAAGGAGAGCCGTGGTACAATGTAGCTGAGTCCGTTAAAGCCTAGTAGAGGCATGGTACAATGTTGTAGAGTCAGGTTGAGCCAAGTAGAGTCATGGTACAATGTGGTAAAGTCAGATAGAAACAAGTAGAGCCATGCTACAATGTAGTAAAGTCTGGTAGAGCCAAGTAGAGCCATGGTACATTGTTGTAGAGACAGGTAGAGCCAAGTAGAGTCATGCTACAATGTAGTAGAGACAGGTAGAGCTAAGGAGAGCCATGCTACAATGTAGTAGAGTCTGGTAGAGCCAAGGAAAGAGCCATGGTGCAATGTAGTAGAGTCAGGTACATCAAAGGAGAGCCATCATAGAATGTCGTAGAGTCAGGTAGTGTGTGTGTGTGTGTGTGTGTGTGAGAGTCTTCCTGTTAAGGAGGGTGGCAGGGAACGTGTCCATTGCACTTGAGTCAGTGAAAACAAGATAGCGGGAAATTTTCGCTGGGTGCAAATTTTCGCGATTTTCGCGGACAGACCTGCTTCCGCGAAAATAAAAACCGCGAAAAAATGAACAAAGCTTAAAGATGGAAATTGATGACGTCATTACGTGCGTACGTCGAGTACCCATGTGAACGAGATGGTTCTCTACAGTCTGTCTGCCCTCTAAATGGTTACTGTAAAGAAGAATCAGCCTGCTACTGTGCAAAATACCAACGAAACCGTAAGAGACGGTCCAAAGATGTCGCATCAACCGGTAGGGGTGTGGTCAGAGCGTTTCGCGTTCCGCGAAAATAAAAACCGCGAAAATTTCTTCTGAGTAGTCAGGACGCTTTTCCGCGAAAATTTGCACCAGCGAAAATCTCCCGCTATACGGTAATTGATTTATCTCTAGTTCATGTTTGGAGGTGCTTGTTTGTGAGTGATATACTATACAGAGCTGAACTAGTTCCTATGTGAGTATCGTTTACTTTGCTGGTCATCGCAGAAATACAGGTTTCGGCTCCTTTAAACTCCCTACCTGTGGATGCATGGCTACAGAAAGGGCGGAGCCACTCCCATATTTACATGGAGTCCAGCTCAGTCTGGTAGTTGGGACATGCTGCATGTGGGCTTGGAACATGTAGGCTCACTACTATGGTAGCCAAATGACTATAGACTGTCACAGCTATTTGACCTTTAACTTGAATCTCTGAGAATCAAATGAGTACTTGAACTTGTTTACAGACCACAGCAAAAAGAAAGTAGTAGCAATGCCAGAAGTATAGACTTATCTCTTAGGAAGGCAATGGATGCTGCTAGATTATTCTCTTTAGTTGGTCTCTCTTCTTTCTCTTCTACATGTGACTGACTTTTTCTCATGATGTCATAGGTAGGCTATGATTATGGTTGCTAATTAGTTGGGTGTCAACCAATGATTGTTATCTACAAGTTGTGTGGCTTATCTAATTTTGGTTAGTGTTGTTATGTAGACTCAGACAGAGAGAGGGTGTATGTGTGTGTGTGTGTGTGTGTGTGTTTGAGAAGGGGAGGGAGCTAGGTGTCTAGCACTGCCTACCCTGTGTACTTCTGTTATATATTTCCAGCCCCCCCCTACTTCTCTTTGGTTGCATAAAAGTAGGGATGAGTCTGGGGCCAAGACTACCTCTATTAGAGGTACTGGTCGTCTGTCCAGATGTTATTACCTTTTCCTGCCTCTCCCAGAAAAAGGCGGTGGCAGCGGGAGGGGATACTGATGATCTGCAGGCTAGACTGGACAATCTGAGAAGGGGAAATGATGACTGAATGAAGTGCCACAGCTCTTGTCATTAGTACATGACTTACGGTAGTAAAATTAAAGCAATGTCATGTATTTAGCACCTGCATTTCTGGTATAGAGAATGTTTATGTACATGCAATTATTGTTATTCATCAAGTGTAGAGGCCATGCCGTACCGCGCGAAGCGCGGCGGGAAACATGTAATGCAAACTTCGCGTAGCGCGGCGGCGAATTTTTTCAAAGTGTGCACCTTTAGACTGCAAAATTAAAGCCTTTTTTTTTCAAGGGTATAAGCCTTCAGACCTTCCCAACCATCCAGTAAAATATTTGGAAAACAGTAAGTTTATACGTATATACTGACTTCGTCGTTGTTCCCAGGATACCGCCCAGCTTTCGTCGCTTGTAGTAGTCTCTGTGAAAATGTATATTAGCTTTGTACCAAGCCATCTCACCGCCAGGATTTCGATCGCTTTATAGTGTACTTTAAATGTACGCATGTAACTTATTTTAGCGATAATGACTCTGATCGCTAAAATCGATAAATTTAGTACGCGCAATTAAAAGTAACAGTATAATAACTAGCAGGTTATGAATATTAATTTGCGGCCTGAAAAGTGTAGCGGGCAAAGCCGCTACGGCCGCTACGGTTCCTATGCCACTGCTTTATATTGTGTTCTGCAATTTTGTTAAGATTTATTATTGGCACTGGTATGCCAACGTTGATATTCATGTAAGAGGTTGCATGCGTCAGCCCCGCCCATTTTAACGATATAGGGACGTCGGACTGTCGTGTGACGGTATTGTTATAGCTGGCTGGTGTTCGGTGCTGCAAATTTACTTCAGTGAAAATGCTGGCCTTCAAAGCTACTTTCCTGGCAACGTTTGTTCTGCACTTTGCTTTGGTAAGCTGATCTTTCATTAGTCTCGCAAGCCGCACCCTAGCTTTTCGTCGCCTACAGTAATGTACTGCAAGCGACGAAAAGTAAGTTGGAGAGGAGGTGGGCGACGTATTATAATAGTGCAGTGCACTCTGACACAAACATGTTCCGTAGTTTATTAGCTCAGCTAGCTAGACTCTCCTGTGAGCTGCTAATTTATTATGCACCTATCAGTGGTATGTCCTACTTCCAATACCTGGGGCTTGGTGGTGGAAAAGAGGGGAATTGACATGTCCTAATGGAACAAGCCCCCATACCTGGGGCACAATCCTGCGTACCACCCCCCAATATATCCCTTACAAATACCCCATATCTCCCTGTTGTGCACAGTGTGTGACAAGGAGATATGGGTATCTGTGGAATTCAGAAAGAATTTCCAAAGACATTTTTAACACAACAAAAGAGAATATATATGCAATTTGAGTGGATTGGGACAATCCCGACTAAGTACCAACCCCTCGGGGAAGATTCCGAAGACAAATCCCCCTCCTTTCTCCAACATCCGTCCCAGGTATACAGGTGGGCGCATACCATTGATAGGTGCATTATTACTCTATGAAAACCAAAGGCTGAAAAGAATCAGTACCGAGCGGTTTATTCCCACTTCGTCAATTCCCACTTTGTCAATTCCCACTTCGTCAATTCCCATTTGGTCAACTTCCCACTTCGTCAATTCCCACTTTGTCAATTCCCATTTGGTCAATGTTGACAAAGTGGGAATTGACAAAGTAGGAATTGACGAAGTGGGAAGTTGACGAAGTGGGAAGATTTACCAATTTATATACTTTTAACCACCGTTATAGATCAGTGAATTTTTTAGCGCATCAGTCAAATCTACTGTCAGGAGATGACCAAACTGTATGGTTGCCCTGGGCGTGATGAAACAGCTGTCAATTTGTCTTCATTCCAAAACCTTAAGTCATCGCTCTATCGCAGCAGGCTTCAGAGGTTTCCAACATTGCCTCAAATACGAGAAGAGATTGAGTTCAGGGGAGAGTGGACTCGAACAGCCCCTTAGGAGGACTTCCTTCTAGTGGACACTGGGCAAAATGATCAAAACCGCCTTGTTCCCTTTGCAACAGTTGGCAATTAGAGAAGTTCGAATTCTGCGAAGCTGAAACCATCTATATAGATAGAACTTTCAAGGCCAGTTGTTCTATCAGCTCTTCACGGTGCATGCTGTGTATAATGGTCAGCACATCTGTTACACAGTCAACCACATCCCAACATCTAGTTCATATAGACAGCATCATTTTATATTTTTTATCAATTCCCACTTTGTCAACTTCCCACTTCGTCAATTCCCACTTTGTCAATTCCCACTTTGTCAACATTGACCAAATGGGAATTGACCAAATGGGAATTGACGAAGTGGGAAGTTGACCAAATGGGAATTGACGAAGTGGGAATTGACAAAGTGGGAATTGACGAAGTGGGAAGATACCTACCGAGCTACAGGCTGTGCATGTACACGTGCTCATAGCCTATGGAAACATATGCACTTCCAGCTGAATCCATAGCTATGTCCTCCTTTTATACTATGAAACTCCGAGGTAACCACCATAAATTTATTATCTGAAAAGTTATTCAGGCCCTAAACTCCTAGCTGCCTGCGGCTAAATCTAACTATTAATAATCAAGACACCATATAATATTTCTAATGCCTTACAGGGAGGGAGCTCAAACAATACCACCAAACAGTACAACATCTGCAAGAAGACAGGTAAGTGCACTGCTTGGATCTGCACACAACTGAGCAAAGTCCTTCCTTCTTAAAATTCTGTTTCTGCCAAATTTCTACAAGACAAAGGTTATGTGCAGTCCAACAAAAATTTGTCTTGCTGGTGGGAGTACGTAGAATTGAGTAATGACAGGTTGGGTAGGTTGGAAACACCAGAGCCAATGGCAAGAACAGCACTGCTCTAGGAGAAGACAATTTGATCGAGGACTGAAATTTTAGTAACTTACCACAACCAAGCATATGGTTGATTGTTCATTGAATGTAGCTAATTGGCAAAATAGTATGTGCAAACCATGCTGTAACATCTAAAAACACTCACCTGTGTTGCCACACCTCTCAGTCAGTACTAAGGGAAGAAACACCTGCCAATTTTAGCTATATTCATAGTAATTCCTGATGTATAGTAATCTGTGATGAAGTGCACATTACAAATACCATGAAGAGACAGTGGTTGTGAGAGGTTTGCTTTGATATTGAAGACTTATTGCATAAGGCAACCAGAGAGGCAGCTGCCCAGTTCATCTTACAACCACAATACACTGACAACCCTCAGAACATCTGTGAAGGAGTCATTACAAATGCACTTCAAAGTTGCAGTAAGGAACTTTCATGCTCTTAACATAACCAGGTGAGGGAATTACAGGTTTTCACTATATTGTGGTTGTAAGATGAACTGGGCAGCTGCTGTTGGGCTGCCTTATGCAACTACAATATGCTGCACAGTTGCATGTACATTACACATTATTTATGTTACACACTTTGTTACATGGACATTTCACACACATTTACAAACATTCATGCACAGATGAGGCAGCCCACATGCCATTTGTGATGGAACTGAAGCTGGAGGAGCACAAGAAGTGTGTTACTGAGCACCGCTGCCCCACAGTGGCTCCTGCACTAGCCTTCACTAAATGTGACAATGGCAAAGCTGATGCCTATGAGTGCAGCAACGTTGATCTCCTCTCGTTTGTCCCTCTGAAGGATCTGGGCAGTAATGGTGATGGGAATGACATCTGGGGATGGACTGATCCTGAAACCAAGCAGGAAATTGCGATAGTTGGGTGTGCCGATGGGACTTCATTTGTGGATGTGACTGAGCCTACAGCACCACAGGTTCTTGGGTTTCTACCCACCCACACATCCTCCAGCCTCTGGAGGGACTTGAAGGTGAGGAGGCACACTCAGGTATGTGCTAGACATCCTGTGGGCACTGGAGGTGTGGCCCATTTCCCATAAAAGGAAGTCTGCCAATATCTAGGCAAATGACTAGACAAGATCACAGCAATCATGGATCGATTGCCGACTGTATCTGTTTCCTGTTCTTGAAAAGGAATGTGCCACACCTCCAGATGTCAATTAGTCTTGTTTCCAGGCTTTCTTCCCACACTAAGAGCCTGGGAATGAGTGTAGTTGTCCATCTGGTGTCCAGATACATTACTGCACATACCATATAGAGTACATACCAAGCACCCACCATGAATCAAGCACTCACCCCCTATTTAATCTATGGACATTAAAATAAAAACTAGCAAGTAAATGTGGCCCCTCAATAATACATATACATGAATCAGCAAAATATTTTGAGGGGTATGTACATTAGTTCACACTATGGATTGGTAGGCAAGATCACAGCAATGATGGATCGATTGCCCTTGTTCTTGAAAAGCTGTGAACATGGAACATGGTACAAGGATTGGGAGGGAGAGAGACTCTAAGCCTAAGAACCTTTAGAGCTTGAACATTTGCACATCACAAGTGGGTGAGTACTACATGTGGTTTACATATCCACCCCTCGTTTTTATACATGTACAGCACACAGTAATGTATGCCACCACTATGTTTCACTATACATCTTCCCCTCATTTAAAAAAGGTTTTTATTTGTACCTAATATCTTTCCTGATCTCCGGGGGAGGGGGGGGGGGGGGGGGGGGGGGGGGTGCGGCGAGTGCGAAGCGCGAGGTGCAGAGGCTCAGTTATTTTTCTTTCCTGATCTCCAGGGGGGGAGGAACACATAGTTTACCTGGGATGCAACAGGTGAGACGTAAACATGACTTTTGCCCCACAATCAAGTGGTAGCTTTGATCTGCGAATCACAATCTAGGATTATAGGGTTAATATTGCAAGTGGCAGAAGGTGGGTTGGGAGCTAGTACCAGCCTCGTACCCAGGCCGTTTGTTTAATGAGTGGCCTGAGTACGAGGCTAAGCTAGTACATGTACATATTACTAGCCTTGTTCCCAGGCCTTGTGCGTGTTCGTCGCTTGCAGTACAAAATTTGCGAATTTTGTACTGCAAGCGGCAAATGCGTGCAAGGCCTGAGAATGAGGCTAATTGTATTACTACGTAATGAATATTTTCATATCTGCACAGGTGTATTCCAACCATGCATTCATTGTCAGTGAAGCCAGAAACCATGGTATGCAAGTGTACGACCTCACACAGCTCCGGAACCTGAAACCACCTGCTGAAGGTGTGAACATCCTTGAAGAAACAACCCACTACCCCAACTTTGGCAATGCTCACAACATTGTCGGAAACCCTGACACTGGGTTTATGTATGCTGTTGGATGCAGGCAAGGAGGGCAGTTCACCCCCTGCAACAGTGGGCTACATGCAGTGAATGTTCGAGACCCCACTAATCCGACATTTGCTGGATGCTTTGGTGATGATGGCTATGTCCACGATGCCCAGTGTGTTGTGTACAATGGGCCAGACAGCCGTTACACAGGGAATGAGATCTGCTTCTGCTATAATGAGAACACTCTCACAATTGTAGACACATCTGACAAAGAGAACATGAAGATGTTGTCCCGGGTTCCCTATGACAATGCATACTACACTCACCAGGGATGGCTGACAGAGGATCAGTCTCATCTGCTTTTGGATGATGAACTGGACGAATTGTATGGCCCCACCCCATACACCAGGAGCTTGATTTGGAATGTGGAATACCTCACAAAACCCGAGCTTATCAACTCATTCTACTCGGAGAAGCAAGCCACAGACCACAACCTTTACATCAAGTGAGCTTACCATGAATACCATTAAAGCTGCCACTCACCATTCAAGTTTATATTGTAGGACCACTGCAAAAAAAACTTTTAACACCATATGCAGGCCTGTAGGCAGGGGGAGTTTGAGGGGGTTTGCTCGAACCCCCCTTTTGGCTTTCAAAAGATTTTATACACTGCGTAGCCCTACCATTTGTAAGTGGTCCACTAATAATTGAACATCACTGTCCAAGCAAATTTGGTTGCAGCTATGTACTCTGTTTGTTCATAGAGGACCAGCAGATGAATGCGGAACGTGTGCATAAGGGATTTACGAGAGTTCACCAGTTGTCCTTCTAGTGAGTCACCGCCAACAATTAAGCGCCGCAACTAAACAGCCTATAGAGATAATTATACGATCTTTTCGAAAACGCATGGAAACGTATGGTATATTATAGACATCTTACTCTGTGAGCTATGTAGGCTCCACTTCTGTCCCAAAACCTCAGAAGCAATTTCAGAGCATCTAATTTCTAAAAATTTCCTGGGGAGGCGTGCTCCCAGATCCCCTAGACTTACATGCTTATAGATGCATACATACACTTCGGACATCCATGTAACCCCCCTTCTGGAAATCCTGGCTACGGGCCTGATATGTCTGATGAATACCCTTAAAAGTGGTCCCAAACAGTCTTGAAAGGTTAGTGGGATGATGCTATAATCACTGAAGGAGAAAATGTGTCTACTATGGAAAGATTTTATAATGATTGAATATCCCGCTGTCTCATGCAGTGTATAGGCATGCTGAGGCTGCTTCTGGGGCCCCCTAGCCTAGCTTGCAGCTCACAGAATGAAAAGTAGGGGGATTCAAAGTTGTCTAGTTGACGTGCCTCCCACATCAGATGAATGTCTGAAGGTGTGGCTAGCTGTTTCACTTACAAGGTAGTCTTCGCCTGAATTAAAATTGGACAACACTTGATCCTGGTACTGGTCAATTTAGAGATTGTGCCACACTTCTAGATGTTCACCTGATGGTACTCAACACGTTTGCCAGAAGCAATACCAAATGCTGGCCTGGGCGCAAGGCTATAGGATCCAGTAACCTGGCTCTTGACTGACTTGTGAGGGTGGGAGGGGAAGAAAGAGAAGGAAAGGGGAGGGGAGAGATTTTTAGAAGTGATGCTACACAAGGGCCATAGGAAGCAAGAAAAAGCCTGTCCGGTTAAGTTCCAAAGGGATGCAAAGTATGCCGTGATCTAGAGGGGTCTGGGGGCATGCTCCCCCAGTAAAATTCTAAGACTGCTTCTGCATGGTGGCTTCTCGAACCAACCAAATGCCAAAAAAGTGTGCCTGACAATGTTGGACTTGCTTAGAAACAGGTGACACTCAAGTTCTTTGGGAAATGCAACCTGCAAATCAAGTGAGAAGACTAATTTTTTCTCCACTTTCTCATCCTACAAGAACCAATTTTAGATATGACAATGCCTAGTCTCGTACCACCCCACCCCCAATTTTTCTGGGGAGGAGCCTGAGTATGAGGCTAGCAATGCCCTTGTAGCTGCTGCTGTTGTATGTACAGTAGCTAGCTAACAGTATGTAGTTGTATGTAGTCATATTGGTCACTTGATAACTCAATGCTTGATTGATAGTTGTTGCACCCAGATAACTAGCATGTTTACAAGTATTTGAACTTTGAACCTTGATTGATTTTGTAAACGTCTTGCAAACAGCAGCACAGAAATGCAGTAGCTTACTAAAACCAGTACAGACATGAATATACTGGTTTTTGTCATAGTCACTCTTACTGCCTTGAATATAATTCTAGAAGCAAGTACTAATGCAGCCACATGGAAATTCCAACCACATACACACACGCACACACGCACGCACGCACGCACGCACGCACGCACGCACGCATGCACACACGCACGCACACACACACACACACACACACACACACACACACACACACACACACACACACACACACACACACACACACACATACACACATATATATACACACACATACACACATATATACACACACACACACAGGGGTAACTTGGCCTATGAGACAAACTACTGTGCTGGCTTGAGAGTCCTGGATGTGACAGACATAAAGGCAGGGAAGTTAAATGAAGTTGGATTCTTTGATGTTGCTCCAGATTGCAGCAGCCCAGGGTTCCATGGATCCTGGTCCAACTATCCCTACTTTGAAAGTGGGACGATCATTGTTAGCAGCATTGAGAGAGGGTTGTTTGTCCTAAGGTATACTGGGTCTGGATGAATTTTGCTAACAGCTACTACCGTGTGTTGATTAGCTACATGTGCATGTATTATTAGTTTTGTATCATCCCCAGTAGAATTAACCCCCAGTGTATCAGTTGTGCATTTAACCATAGCAAGAGTGTGTATGGTGATGAATGGATCCTCGGCTGACTTTTATAAGATTTCTTATAATGCAGGAATTGAACCAACTCTGCAACAATTGTTTGTAACCTGTTTCACACGAAAGAACAAATTTGGTATCATGCATCTACCTCACTCTTGCATTCTAAGATGTCAGACATCCCTAGATGCAAAAACTAGGTAGCAAATCCCAATTGTGAATAGTAACAGACTCTTGATGAAGTATTTCCACATGTTGCTCAGCTACAGAGATTTAGTATAGGTTATACAACAAGGTGGAGGTCTCTACGGGATATACACTACCGAGTGCCGCAGGCACGAGGTTGTGTATACCATAGAGACGGCTTATATTTGCTTACTGTATATTTATTGACTGTAAATGAATGAATGAATGAATGAAATATTTATTTGAATGACATGCGAAATGCCCGGCCTGATTAGGCCTATGAGTCACTAAAGACAAAATAGTGGCAAGTATACAGATATTACAGATTTAAAAGCTGGTTTCTATGAGTTATGCAAATGCATGTTATTTTACAATGATTATTCGCACTAAGGGTGTACTTAAATTTATCAGTAAGGGTAAGGGAGGTATCTAAGTCAGATAAACAACTGAAAAACGTAGAACGTAAATGATCTAGAGCTTTAAATGTGAATGATCTCAAGACTGTGCCCTCAGAGAAGAGTGTCTAAATATTCAGAAATCTCCTAGGAGGTGTCTATGAGATTTAGAAACCTCCAATAAACCAATCTGATTGGTCCAATGGTTACAGCCATGGTACAAATAATGGTTAGACGCCGAGAACTACGCAATTTAGAAACCCGAGGGCCCGAGCTCCACTTTATGTGCAACCGAAACACTGCCACACCTTGCGCTGCAACGAAGACACAGCTGAAAGTCAGTGTCTACAGTACTACACCAACACAGGTAGAAGAATATTGCAGACTGCAGAGCCTGCATCAGTAACTACTATGACAGACCTATGTCTACAGCCAAAGAATTTGCTACACTGGCTAGCTTACCTGCTTTAATTCAGCAGCTCTAAGTGAAGAAAGACAGTTTGAAGTTCAACTTCAATGGCCATCGTGCATGCATCTACACTGTTTATGCATAGTACGTGTTGTGTGAGCAAGGTTTGTTTATGATTATTGTTTACAGGACATTGTGTAGGAGTACTTAAGGATGAGAGTGATGACTGTGACGAAGAGTATGACCTGGATTACGAATGACGTGAGAAGATGGAGCTCCCTGATTTGGTCGCAAAGGCTGTTATTTCTGCGTGTAATTCAGGAAAATATGGGGAACATGCGAGAAACTACAGTGAGGTCTGTCAGAGGGGTTATTTCAAAGCTCTGCAAGATCAAGTCTGGGTTTAAAGTCAAGCGAAAGGACCAAACTGGAGATTCTTCCCATAAGCCCAGATGGTGGTTTGTCATTCATGGCAATGAGTCGGTCCTAGCCAAGCTTGATTCAAGTTGGGGGTCTGTTTTGGACCACACTTCCTGGAAGCTTCAGTCCTGTTACAAACCTGCTGATTTACCTAGCATCTCTCAGTCAAACGATGATCCCCTGGAGTTGCAAGCACCATCAAGCACAACCAGTACCTGTATGTGAGCCGGCCTAATCCCTCTCAACCATTGCAGCCGATTCCTCTCCTTTTTTAGGGGCAACCCCAGGAGAGACCCAAGAAGGCCACTCTCCAACTCAAATTCAAACTCAGTAACTTCTGCATCCTCCAGACCGATAGTCAATAGGTCCTTTTCTGTTATGTATTTTAATTGTAGAAGTTTGCTCCCCAAAATTGATGAGCTGCATGCTGCTCTATGTTCTACGAACATGCCAGTTGTTTGTTTAGTTGAAACCTGGCTCTGTATGGATATCTTGGATACGGAGATATCTATTCCATTGTCAGGCTTGACAGAAATAGGCATGGTGGTGGAGTTGCTATGTACATTAGAAATAGTGTCATATAATGTAGCTTCGTATGGCTCCACTGGTCTGTAAGTCATTGTTGCATGATTGTCTAAATGTAATTTTAAATTGTGTTTGTGTATATTCTATAGACCCCCCCCCCCCCCCAACCCCCCCTCTTCCCCACCTGCTATTTTTGATAATTTGTGTGACATTTTACTTTCTATTGAGCAATCATATTTTTCTAACTTTGTACTGCTTGGTGACTTTAATGTCAATTTTGACTCTTCTCACAGTTTTTATCCTTACCTTTGTGATCTCATGACTAGTTTTTCACTTTTTTAAGTTGTTGACACTCCAACTCATTCTTCTCCAAATGGGCAATCCACTCTCATTGATCTGGTGTTTGTATCCAATTTTTCTAACTGCTCTGCCATTCCCCAGTTATCCAACTCGGACCACCTTGGATTGATGGTAACTTTGAAACATCAACATGTGGCCTCCATCTCTTATTCCACGACGCAGAGTCTGGAGGTACAAGCACACTGATTTTGACAGGGCCAACGATCTGCTATGTAATATGGACCTGGACAATATTCTGAACCCTTATGACATACAGATAAGCTGGAAGCGTTTCAAACTCTGCCTTCTTGGATGTAATGGAGGAGTGCATACCTAGGTTAGTGCTCCCGGCGAGAAAAAAACTTACCCTGGTTAAGCAAAGAGATTATACAGTTGATTAGGAAGAGAAACTATCATTTCAGGAAAGCATGTCGCACTGGTTACAGAGATGATTACATGAAGTTCAAGCAAATCAGAAATAGAGTTGTTGCAGAGCTCAGACTTGCAAAGAGGAGATTTTTCACTAACGTACACCCTCACAATCAACGAGAATTTTGGAAAATACTGAAATCTTTGACTCCGAAAGAGAACACCATTCCAACTCTGTCTAGTGGAAACATTGTTGCAACTACTAATCCACAAAAGGCTTGCCTTCTGAATGTCACATTTACAAACTGCCTCAATTACTCACTTCCTGGATTAAATGTGGCTGATTTTCCTGAAGCTGTTCCTCATGAATGTCCTGACAAATTTCTGTGCACTGAAGATGAAATCTATGAGCTCTTATGCTCCCTTGATCCAACCAAATCTAATGGTCATGATGACATATCCACTTGAATGCTCAAGGAGGTGGCAATGAGCATCACCCCCGCTGTGACTCAACTATTCAATATTTCCATTCGACTTGGGGAACTACCAGAAGAGTGGAAAATTGCTGGTGTTACACCTATTCCCAAGTCGCATAAAAAATCCGTTCCTGAAAACTACCCACGATATCCTTACTCTCAGTGGTGAGCAAACTCCTCGACATGCATGTTCGAAACCTCCTAATTGATCATCTTGAGAACTACTATCCTCTTTCTGCTCATCAGTGGGGATTCACTCAAGGCAAGTCCACAACTGGGTGCCCTGCTAGATGCAACTGATCAGACAATTTGACTTGGGCTTAGACATTTGCTGTGTGTTCTTTGATTACAGCAAGGCTTTCGATTCAGTCCCCCACAGACCTCTGCTGCAAAAGCTGAAAAACATCAATGTTTGTCCACACATTCTCAGATGGATCACACATTACCTCTGCAAGAGAAGTCAGTATGTCTGTGTGAATGGTTGTTCATCTTCAAGTATATTACCTGTAACTTCTGTAGTACTGTTAGCTAAGTCTTCAAGTGTGGTGTTTATGCTAGTGTATAGTTTGCACTAATAACTTAATTTGTAGTTTAAACGATGGTGGCTGACCTTTGGATCAGTAAGCTGAGAGTCATACCGTTCATTGCTAACCTCATTCCCACACTCTCACTGCACTTATTATTAGTGGGGAGAACATGGGAATGAGGCTAGTTGTTCACTGTTGTGATGCATAGTAAGTGCATGTAAGTAGTTGACTAATTGATATTTTCACTACTTTTTCATAGTCATGCCAATATTAATATGTAACTCTTGGTTGACTTTTGCTAAACAGCTGGGCTTAGTTATGTTGGGAGATGATACATGTGTAGTTCTTTCATATGCCATTGTTATCCTCAAGTTAGTATTGGGAGGTCATACTTGGTGTAGTTCAATCACTATCACTGTTATATATGTATGCAAGTGATTCATGAGTATTTAAGTCTGGGTTTGTACAGTTTTATCAGTCTCTCTCAGTTTCTCTCAAGTCTCAGGTATTACAATGATATTGATTGCAACCGAACCCACATTCTAGTAGTAGGTTACTACAGTTGTCTTCCTACATGTTATGTACATCAATGAAACAAGTCTCAATAGAAATGGTATTGCGAATGTTCAATATTCAAGATCCTCACCTTTTCTGTAACACCTGTGATCAGTTTTGATCCTGATAAAATGGACAATTCCGTCATGAGATGCTTTTGCCTCCTCCTAGCATGGAAGAACTGTGATTCTGGTGGCAGCACATACCAGAGCCTTCGTACCACTCTCAACAAGTACAGTAATGTGCTTTTATCTGACTCAAATTGTGATTATGGTTGTAGATGTGGCAGTAGGCACTGGTGTGGAGTGATTAAACATTCCATTGTGCAGGTTTGTATGATAACACATTCAACTGCAAAACTAACTTCAGTTTCATGTACTATGATTATGAATATACTTACTTCCATAATCCTCTAACAATTCCATCAAAAACTAACACAGACATGCACATGCATTTGTATATACCACATATATATTATCACTGTAAAAGCAAAATTTGTTTGTTTTAGAAAAGTATGTTTGTAACTGCAATTGTGTGACTAATTTAACGCTTGTAAAACATTTGGTGGGAGGATAGTATAGGTTACTCATGTAGCTCCTATAAAAAAAATAACCTTTTTGTAAAAGTTTTGACATTTGTGTAAGAGTTACATAAGTGAAAATACTTTCTCTGCTGTGCTCGAGGATAGCTGACAGAGGACAAATTAGTTTACAGGCTTTAGCTCAGCTGGGGATGTCACTTTTGTGGTGCTCCACTACTCACACACTGGCATTTGTGGTGACACACCATCACAGGAAGCCATGTACGATGGCATTGTATATGTGTAACTCCTTCTTAGCAAGTGATCCAAAACGGTGTTAACTCTCATGTACATACAACATATACAGCCACACACACAGTGTGAAGAAACAGTCCAACTTTGTGGAGACACACCAGCACAGGAAGTCATGTAAGATGGCATTGTATATGTAAGCATAATGTACACAGCCTTAAATTAACAACAACAACAAAAAAACTAAACCTATTAGATGTACTAGCAGTGTTGTTAACTAAACCCAAAACTAAAATGCATTTTAGTAAGGCACTTTTCATTTTAGTAATTGAAACTAAAACTAAAATTAATGCTACCTTACTCCACTAATTAAAAGCTACCACTGAACTGCTTTAAAATCACCCAATAATGGTAGTTAACTAAAAGTACTGATATTAGCATTGAACTAACAATTTGAATCTGTAGCCTAATTAAACTAAAACTAAACTACCAGTCCAAACATTAAACACTGAGATGTAGACAGTCATATTCAATTATGATAGCTAAGATGTGCAAACAAATATGATAGTAACCATACTTGGGGAAAGTTCTCTACGCTAGGCCAAGACTTACGAGTTACAGCATCATGCAGCCTCCCCCACCCACAATAATGAAACTTCTCAGGTCAGTTCCAGCTCATTTTAAGTACTTGCTCCAATCTGTTTGTGCAGTTTGAGTCATTTACCCAGATAGCTACTACAAGTGCTTGCTTTATATAAAGCTATATTATATAATAAACCTTACCAAGCTGACCTAGTCCAGTGGCACCATCCACATAAATCTTTACAAGAGTTTCTTGAATGTGCAGTGAGTTTCATGATGGTGGAGGGGAATGGGACATACCATTGACACTGTGGTGACAGGTACTACTATCCAACTGCTACTGTAAGTGTGCCCCTTGTTCTCAGTGGAAGGATGTTACCATAATTATAAGATGGGGTATGTGGTCTTATTTTCTGGTGTGGTCTGACAGACAATTCAGTGGAGAAGACAGATTTTGATAGACTTTGAGTTCAGAATATATCATAGTGCCCATGCCTATTTAGTTTAACAAACATACATTCTACTTCTAATGGCACATGCAGTTACTAAACTGAGCAAGTTCTTGATGCTTCTCATGCAACAAGCAGTACACCGAACACCTGTGCCAAATGCAATGTAAAACTGCATGTTGCACAACTGCATAGACAGGATAAGGATGATGTAGGCAATTCATATGGCTGCCATAATACTCTAACATCTGCTTGACCATGTTTGTGTCAAGGCATTGCTAAACTGCCCATAGCATTTTATTGCCAAGTATAACAGTGTGAAACAAATGAGTCATGAATATGTTTACTGCTATTTGATGTTTAGGAACTGGCCTTCTGGCATACTTTTGAGCATAGATAGGCGAGTCAATCATCAGGTATGAAGCCACTCTGTGCTAACACAACCAGATGCAAGCGTGTAGGATCAATTGGTACAAGGAACTTCCTCATCACAAACTACCATTTTAACTTCTTTGTGCTGAGTTTTACATGTAAAAGTTAAAGTAGTAAGCCAAATATGGGGCAATCTTAACAGGTTATGTTAAATTGGTTGGGTTACTTCAAACAATCAATTCAGAGTAGCCCAATGGATAAATCCTCAATACGTAAGTCTGAGTAAGAGATTTTGTCTCTTCTGGTGTCATATCCACAAAACTTAGAGCTCCTTGTAGTTCAGAGCTGAGTAAAAAGCATACCAGGCATAAGTGAACACAATAGATCACATGATCAGTAATAGCATAATAGGTGAATTTACAAGCATAATGGAATGGTTTCCAGGTTGTATAAAGCTATAGCTAATCTACAAAAATGTACTTAGGTAGCAACCACCTATCAACACAAAACTTTCCCCCAAGCTTCATTATCCTAGGTGTGTCACTACAGTGTGTGTTTTACACTAGGGAGTTTCTCTCTAGGGAGGTTATATTTGCAACACACATCCGGGCTTCTAGTAATTCTGTTGTGTCAGCTGCTTTATAAACTACTTTAAATTAGAGTTAGAATTGCCATATTGTTATCAACGGCTGTAACAGATAGACCAAACTTATACTCACCTGAGCTAGTGCACACACATGCATATGCACACAGCTATAAAGGGACTGTCAACAACACAGCACTCTACAGCTGTCGATACAAAGTCTTTGATGTGCCAGAATATCAGTGTGTCTGCCACACAATCGTTAAGAGTACTTGGTAGAGCTAGAGGAGCACAAAGTGAAACTGCATCGCAGTAATCAAATCCTGCTGTAACTCTTGACAATGCAAAGCAATAAGTGAAGCTCATGATGAAAGAGATGCCAAGAGGAAAGAAAGTAGCAGGTAAATACGTGTATTTTCATAGATACTTAAATACTTAATAGATGTGTATTTTCATAGAACATAATATAATGTACACATATACGTTTCAAAGTTCCCAGGTGATCTGATTTTTCATGCACCTGGGAATGAGGCTAACAAAATGATTGCTCTATCCAAACTGTGCATGTGTGCATGGAGTAATAAGCTTGCATGTTACCTTTTCTAAACTATGTTACTTTTGTACATGGAAGTTTCAGGTGACTCGCTTAAGCAAATTTGAGTCATAGAAATTATGACTGGTACACTGGGCATGAATGTGTGCAAGTGTAGCTATGTGCCACATCTATGTAGTCAAGTATCATTTCAGAGGTATTTCCAGGAATTGTCTTCAGAAAAGGCAGCAAAAAATTTAAAGCAGAATTGCTGTAATTTACAGCAACATTAATGTTGCTATTTACATTCGCTGGATTTCACAGACTTGTTCCACAGATTCGAGGTAACCATCATGCAGCTTTGGCTGTGTTGTCATGGCATTCTTATTTGTAGTATGTGAATAGCATGCTATATGCAGGCCAAACACATGTTGCACCACTTCTATTAACTACTAATGACTATCTACATTATAAGATTGGGCTTGAGTACTCATGGAAGCTGAAAAGCAACAAGATAGCTTCTGAATGCAGTGAAATTACCTAATAACCTGTAAACCCTCTTTAAAAATTTCTGGCTATCCCCTTGACCACCGTACTTCATCAGCTGCTGTGTGCACCCTCACTAAATTTTGTTAATGTTACAACTGGTGGGCAAGTAAGTTAAATATGGATGGCACTATCTATAATGTTAGGAATGGTGGGGCGAGTGCACAGTGCTAAATGTGGATGGCACTATCTATAATGTTAGGAATGGTGGGGCGAGTGCACAGTGCTAAATGTGGATAGCACTACTGTTTGTTTGTTTTTTTAATTTTGTGGCACAGTTTGTTATAAAGCACCATCATGCAAACATTATGGATAACGTGTTTACAAACTGTCACATCTCCCTATCAGCCACACTCATCACAAGGGCCCCTCAGCAGGCAATGTTCACTCTGATCCTGACTGTCGCAGTACTAGCCCTTCCTACAACTGGAACAACACTCACCATTAAACCAAGCTCAAACACACCCTGTCTCAATAACCCCTGCTTGACTCTCATTGAGTATGCACAAAACCATCCTCAGTATTTCAGCAGCCCAAACCTCACACTGCAGTTCCTTCCTGGTAACCATACTCTTGCATCCAACCTCATCATAGCAAACATTCGATGCCTAGACATTCTCGGAGATGCCACTTCACTGACACCAAGTACAATTAAATGCAGTGACTCCAATGTTGGGTTTGCATTTAGAAACATTTCAGAAGTAAGAGTTCATGACATGATGTTCATTAACTGTGGAAAATCACATGACATCTACCAAATATATCCATCATCTACTGGTACTCGCTTACAGAGCACTATTGTACAACAGTATTATGCACTTCTATTTCAATCAGTTCAACACATTGAGATTGGTGAATGTGTCTTCAACCATAACTTTGGTACTGCACTTGCAATAATCAACAGTAGTGCAACCTTGAGTGGGAACAATATGTTTTCTAGCAACTGTGAATGTTTAAAATCTCGAAGATGTAGATATATTTCAACATGTTTTGTAGGTGGGATCTATGTTGTAGCAAGTGATGCAAAATTTAGTGGAAATGCCACCTTTGACAGGAACCTTGGTGGTGGAGTACATGCATCGCACAACAGTAATGTGAGCTTCAGTGGTAGCACTACCTTCAAGGGTAACATAGCAGTGAATGGTGGTGGAATTTATGCATCGCACAACAGTTATGTGAGATTCAGTGGTACTGGTACAATCAGTGATAACATAGCTGCTGAAAAGGGAGGAGGGATCTACTTAGACAGCAGTAGCATTGATTGTAGTGGTAGGATCACAATCAAAAACAACAAAGCTCGACAACATGGAGGAGGAGTCTACTTAATTAATCATGGTGAAAAATTCAGATGGCTCATTGTGAAGTTCAGTAATAGTGATTTCTTCTATGGTGGAAAATTTGGACAATCCAATATGAAGTCCAGTCACTTCAGCGGTAGCAGTACAATTAGTGATAACACAGCTGAACTTGGGGGAGGGATCATGTCAGTAAGCAGCAACATTGACATCGGTGGTAACATCACAGTCAGAAACAACAAAGCTCTACAGCATGGAGGAGGAATAACGTCATACAACAGTACCATTGACATCAGTGGTAATGTCACAGTCAGAAACAACACTGCTAAACAAAACGGAGGAGGAATGTACTTAGACAATAGTGCAATTGACATCACTGGTACTGGTGTTGTGAAAGTGAATTTTGCTATTTCATATGGTGGAGGGATCTACATGAGCAGAACTCACCTGACACTTGCTGGAACCAACAGCTTCACTAACAACTCAGCAAGAGAAGGAGGAGGAGTATACGCTACAACAAACAGCACTCTTTACTTTGATGGAACAAACACTTTTGACACCAACAGAGCAGCTGTTAGCGGTGGTGGGATCTGGATGGATAATGGTAACCTGACATTAAATGGAAGCAACTCAATTGTAAGGTGCACTGCAGGGTATAAAGGAGGAGGAATAAGCATCTATAATGTTGCAATTAATCTAACAGGAAACAACAAATTTATATCCAACACAGCAACAAGTGGTGGAGGCATCAGTTCACGCTGGAGTAACCTTTCTTTCACCAACAGCAGTCACTTTAGCAACAACTCAGCAGCAGACAATGGTGGAGGAATCTCTACCACCTTCAGCACTTTAGTTTTTGGTGGCAATGATAACACTTTTGATAATAACTGTGCTGACCTTGGTGGAGCAGTCTATATACTTACAAGTTCCCTCAATTTTCCAGGAAGCAATTATTTCATTCTGAACCATGCCAGACGAGATGGAGGGGCAATCTATGGACAAGATAACAGTACAGTGAATCTGAATGGACCCAACAGTTTTCAAAGCAATGAAGCAGATAGGGGAGGAGGACTGTTTCTAGAGTTTTGCAGGTTGTGTATGTCAGGTAGATCGTCGTTTTACAGCAACAAAGGAATGACAGGAGGAGGACTATACTCCTTGCACAGTCACTTGGAATTCTCTGGGATGTACAGTCATTTTACTGCTAACTCAGCCATAAATGCAGGGGGTGGCCTTGCTACTGTATACAGCACGGTAGATCTTGCTGGGAACACAAGCTTTGAAAGAAATGTTGCACTTAGTGGTGGAGCAATGTATATGGAAGATACTCAAGTCAACATGAGTGGTACCAACCATTTCATTCAAGACAGTGCACGATATGAAGGTGGTGCAATTTACATACGAGCTAGCAAAGTGAATATAAGTGGCAGGAATGTATTAGAACACAATTCTGCAGCAATGAGAGGTGGGTCACTCTTTGCAACATGTGCCACTATCAACTTCACTGGTATTACTATCATTCATAACTCAAAGAGCCCAGAGGGTGCTGCAATTCACGTGGCTTATACTTCCATGATCTTTGAAGGAACAACTCAATTTAGGAATAATTCAGCACATTATGGCGGAGCAGTGTTCTCAGAGAACAGTAACTTTACCTTTGGTGAGGCTACTTGTGCTAGAGAGCAATGGGATGTAGAACCTGGCAGCTCCTTTATAAACAATGCTGCTTTCCGGGGTGGGGCAATGTATTTAGACCAGCAATCCAGCATCTTCATACACCGTCCTGCTTGCATGCTTTTCAAGAACAACGCAGCTACAGAGTATGGTGGAGCTATTTATGTCATTGACATTGCTGGAACCAACACATGCCCTCCACTGTTGGATCTACCATCACGAAATGAGTGTTTCGTCCATGTGATTAGCAATGAAATGTCTGGTAGAATCAATCTAACATTTCAAGGCAACACGGCCAGAAAAAGTGGGAGTATTTTGTATGGTGGCATGCTGAACAAGTGTAACTACAGTCATTCAGAAGAATATACCTTACACCTCTTCAATACTTCCATCAAAGACGAAACTACTACCCATGAAGTTGCTGCCATTTCATCTGACCCTAAGCTCTGCTTCTGCACTGGAGGGGGATCACGCAAATGCAAAGAAGAAGAGCACATAGGTGCTTTCCCTGGGCAGAAAATCAATGTATCAGTGATTGCAGTCGATCAAACAGGCACACCTATTCCAACAGCAATCCATGCAGACCTGATTTCTGATGAAAAGCACAATTCAAAAGTGTGTGAAGCCTTTTTACAGGAAAGAGAAGGATTGTGCACAAACAGAAGTTACACCATCACATCACCAAACACCACTAGCAAACTTCTGCTCTATCCTACCACTGTGTCTGGCAATCCGACTCCAGCTGTTCTCCACATTACATTTCAGAGTTGTCCAGTAGGATTTGAACAATCCAACTTTACTAACAAATGCATCTGTGATCGCAGGCTTCAGATGTTCACAAACACGTGCAACATAGACAGCCAGACATTACTGCGAACAGGTGAGATGAGCTTTTGGGTGAACGCATCGTATGACAATGACACTTTAGAGGGTTATGTTACTCACCCTCAGTGCCCCCTCAACTACTGCACTAAAGAGAGAAAACATATCAACTTGAACAATCCAGATGATCATTGTAACTCCAATCGTTCAGGACTTGTCTGTGGAAGTTGCAAAGAGGGTTTCAGCCTTATACTGGGCAGCTCACAATGCAAGAAATGCAGCAATAATTACCTAGTTCTTCTTATACCATTTGCACTAGCTGGGGTGGCTTTAGTGGTCTTCCTCTTCGTGTTGAATTTGACAGTAACAACTGGGACACTCCATGGGCTGATATTCTATGCCAATGTTGTCACTGCCAACTATCATATCTTCTTTCCACCCAACTCCAACCTTACGGTTAGAATCTTTATAGCTTGGCTAAACTTGGACCTTGGCATTGAGACCTGTTTCTACAATGGGATGGATGCCTACAGTAAACTATGGTTGCAGTTTGTGTTCCCTCTCTACATTTGGGGAATAGTGGGATTCTTAATTTACATCAGTAGGCATTCTCGAAGAATGGTACAGCTGTTAGGAACCAATCCAGTGGCTGTCCTAGATACACTCTTCCTATTGTCTTACACAAAGGTTCTACGCACTGTCATCACCACCCTTTCTCTCACCACCCTTCATTATCCAAACCATGACAGTGTTGTTTGGCTGTATGATCCAAGCATCTCCACACTGAAATTGATCCCATTTATTTTGGTAGCATTGGTATTTTTAATCTTTCTCTTGCTCCCATACACTTTGCTTCTCCTCCTGGGTCAGTGGCTGTGGAGTGAGAGAGACTGTTGTCTGTCATCCTGCTGGAACAAGCATCCAAAGCTAGGACTCAGACTGAAAATAATCCTCGATCCCTACCATGCACCCTACAAGTCAGAGTGTCGCTACTGGACTGGGCTGTTTCTTCTGTTTCGTTGCATTCTGTTTCTTGTCTCTGCCTTCAATATCAGTGGGGATAAAAACAGTGCTAATCTTCTTGCCATTTTGACTGTTGTCATAGTTAGTTTGGTAGTGTTTGGGCTTTCTGGAAGGGTGTACAAGAGGTGGTGCCTGAATGCTCTTGAGCTTTCCTTTCTTCTGAACCTCAGCATCTTTACTGCTGCTACCTACCATGTGAATCTGGCCAAAGGAGACCAGGCTGTTATAGCATACATCTCAGTGGTGATAGCTTTCCTTACATTTGTAGGGATTGTTACTTACCATGCTTACCTGCAAATTAAACCATGGACACCGCAGCACACATTTTGTTGCATTAAAAATAAAGATAAGAAATCTGATTTGGACAAAAGTAAAGAGAATGATAATGCTCAGAACCATGTGCACGAGTTACAAACATGGGCCAAGACTCCTCCAACCACAACATTTGTTGAGATTTATGATCTTCGTCATCCACTGGATTTGATTGATACCAACTGAATAAATGAATGTTTATATGCCTTCATGCCAATTATTGATTTTGCAACAACTAGGACAACATAGCTAGCTACATTGCTGATTATGTTAAAGACTATTGCTATTATGTTTTACATTTTTTGCGAACCAACAAAGATTGTGAATTTTGTGGTATTTTTTTTTGTAGCTAAACGCATGACCCATGTATTTATTATAGTTGTTTTTATAGGTTTCTTTTAACACTTGAAAAGAGAATAAACCATGAATACTCTCTTCTATGTTTTGGAGGGATCAATAAATCATCAGTCTATCAGTCTGAGTTTAGTATGTATGTTCGGTTGCAGTTTGTGAGCAATTATTATTGGGATTTGCAGCTATCCTGTAATGCAGTTTTACGTCTCTAGCTGCGATTACATACATGTTTCATGTATTGATGGGGTTTCACTATTAATTAAGAAAAATGGTGTGCTCAGAAATGGAAAAGGTCTGGCTTGTGAGGCTACCAATACCCGATGAACTGTCTATCTCCTGGAGATGATATATCCAGCCAGGCGGCCAGATGAGACTTCACCGTCTGGAACGCTTTTGGGCTTCCCACCGACCAACACTGCTGGATAGCTACCAGTCAAATTTCAAAGTAGCTACAGAGATTGAACTGTTCTGCAGATGCCAAAGACATATGGTTGAGTGCAACACTTGTGCAGACTGCTTAGTGGTAGCTAGCTAGCTATTTTCTGAAGCATGTGGTGTGAGACTGGAGACAATTTTCCACCACGGTCTCTGACATGAACAATCAAACTGCCAATCACGGTGTAGTTTTGCACAAATGAGTATTGTGCTTTTAATAGGATATGAACAACAGATAAGGTCCCTTATTCACTCACAAGCCATGCAAGCTCGGGGATCAGCGATCCCTGAACACCCACTCGGAATGGGAACGGAAATAATCGACATGAATCCAAGACGGGCCTGTTTTTCTGATCATGGCGCTTTTCGTGCAAGGTAGACTCAAGAAAGTAAAACCCTCTGCCAAGAATGTGGTGGAGAAGTACAAGGAAGTTTTGGACCAGACGTTGCGGGAGTGTAGGCAGCCCGCAGAGCTGAGAGCTGGGCTTGAAGCCTTTCTCACGGCTGGTAAGTGCGTCGGAAAGTCAGAGATAGTAGAGTGGGGTCCTGGCGTTTCCAATCCTTCCCACTCTACTATGACAAAACGTTGCTAACAGTACAGTCATACATAGTGGAGTAGTAGGGTTAGGGTTAGGGTTAAGGTTAGTCTGTTAGTCTTGTGGACCAGATTCTCACACTGGCTCTATGAGACTATTAGTTTGTGGTATGGTGCTGACATTTTAGGGTGGTACATGTACATGACATTTGCCTGAAAGACTGCTCATCATGAAGAAATATGTACAGAGTCTGAATCGCTGCAGTTGAAATTGATCTTACCTAAATTTAACCCTGTAGGCTAGTAGTCTCGTTCCCAGACTATTTTTCCGCGTGCAGAGAGAAAAAATAGTCTGGTCAACAGCCTATTCCGTTTCTGTTCCTTGTGGTTTAAAAATTGGTGACGCAACGTGTTTGTAAAAGGTATTATGTGACGTCACACAAACCTTGAAACTACGATAAACCTGTAAAGAGATAGCTCGTTGTAAGGATCATCTTTCTCGGAGCTTCCGAACACCAAGAAACGAAGATTCACAAAACTTGAAACGTCTGTCAACCTCAGAAAGACCCTAAGATAATCTTAGTTGATATTTGAAGCTCAGGAACTTCACACTGCCAGTTGGCAAGCTCAGAAACACACACCGCCCGTTCACAGAAGTCCTGGCATTCCTTCGCTGGTCCGTTCTCCGGTTCTGCCTGGCTTAGTCTTCAGCATAGCACTCCAATTGCCTAGCTTTCTTTGGTCCCCATTTATCAGTACACAACGTCAGTTGCATGAAGCAATCTGACTGGAGCGATCTGACTGGAGCGCCACCATTGTGGTGCTTGGAACGAAAACAGAATAGGTCATTGACCAGACTATTTTTCCCCTCCGTGTGCAGAAAAATAATC